>VWZF01001534.1:93679-168631 GCA_013396755.1 Sclerurus mexicanus | reverse complement strand
GCTCCGTCCTTCTTCAGCCTCCTGCTGGAAGGGCTCTGCGCCCCGCAGGGGTGTCCGAGCAGCGGGCACAGTGGCCGAGGTTCCGCCGAGGGACGGGACCTGCCCAGCCTTGCGGCTGGAGCGGCCCCCCCGCCAGGCCCGTGCACTAAATGGATGACGGCCGCCCCAGCGCTCCCTGGACTGCAGCCGGTCGCGAGCGGCGCGCTCGGGGTAACAGTGTTGCTTCCCCCGAGCAGGTGCTCATCACCAGAAAGGGAAAAGACATTTCTTTCCCTCGGGCAGCAGTTGTACTGAGAAGTGAATAACAGACGTGCCCTTTCAAACTGTATTTTCTTACAAAAATTAAACTGGAATGGCAGAAAGGGGAGGGAGTCATTTGCATCCAGATACTTGAATTTTAATAAAAAGAAGATACGAAGACTAACCAATTTTCGATATACAAAACTGAGTGGACAAAAAGTTGGTGTTTATCAGTTTTTATGTAGCTACATTACATCTGAGTATGTTGAATGCCAGCCATTCAGAAAAATTAACATGTAAACAATACATAATATGCTTAAAAAAGCCTCACTGGTTTTTTTTAAACACTTTAGTAGGTGTGTGGTGGATTTGAACACAATTTTCTAGGGTTTTGCCTTGGAGATGTTCCACAATTGATTCTTTATACTTTGGGTTTTCTCTCACTGATTATGGTTTTTTGTTACAGCTGTTGCTCACCTCTTTCACTAGGTTGTATAACAAATTTTAAGGCAAATGGGTACTTTGTTGACATTCATATACAATTAATGTTTGTGCTGATCTGTATAGTTTTGCCAGTATGCGTATATACACGTAAAATATCAGAATCCAGTACCACAGCAGGATTTAATTTGGGAAGGTAAAGATTCTAACGCTGTAAAATTCGGTTTTTCTTGATTAATTCAGTTTTCAGAGACAAGGATTGTAATTGCATATTTTACTCTTGGGTTTATTTACAGTTTTTATGCATAACTGTTAGAAATAAGAGTTTCCTTGCCTAATAGTTATGGACGTTTGACCTGACCTCCAGATTAGTACCTTGGGAGAAAATTAAGTATTTACTCTAATGTCCTTTTTTTTTTTTTAAAAAAAAAAAAAAAGAGGTGCCTCCTGTTGATTTTCTGAAAATATATTTGAATAGCATTGTGATAAATTCAGAAAACAGTGTTTTATTGACAAGTGGATGGGAAACAAAGGTGTCGCGAGCAAAAAGTTTTATTTTGATCACTTTTAGTTTGCGGTACTATTGAAATCTGAAGCTGGTTTGCAGGGTGTGACATGTCTTTTGCTCTGGGTATGTTCTCCAGTATGCCAGCCGCTCACCCAGCCTGGCGTTGTTTTTCGGCTTACGAGGAGACCAGTGATGCCTGTAATCGGATTCTCAGTCACAGCCATGCTTTTGTGATACGCTTGTCACCCAGCTGAAGTCTGTGTTTCAGACTAGCCTTCAAAATCACTTTTATAGGGATAAGCTTCTGAGTGTGGCCATAAGAGGATTTTTGAGCAGTTAAATGTCAAACAACTTTATTGAGCAGCAGTTGGGTTTCTGCAGAATGAGTTTTTTGAAAAAAGGAAGGCACAAACTGTCTCCATTAGGTGTGAAAAGATCTGCTGTGTAACACTTTGCTTCTGAATAGTCTGAAGTATTAGAACACTTGGAAGCTAGAACACTGAAGTGTTTCAAAATAAACTTTTGTTTAAACCAAAAGTCGGGCCATGGGCTAGCTGGTCGTAACCTTTCCCTAGTCAAGGGCAAGACTGGATTGGCCTCTGTGTTCTGCCACCAGGAAGCTCCGCTCTGGTTGCAACCCAGTAGGCGTCGAGAGGTGGAGACACATGCCATACCAGACCTTGGTGATGGGGACTGGGGCCTCTCCTAGTTCGGAGCCTAAAGGTGTTCTGGCCGTGGATCCTAGTACCTGAGCAAAGCCTGGTTTAACACAGAGGGGTGCCACCAGACTAAATTGTTCTCACTTGTACTTTGGAGGTAAATTTAACTCAGAAAAAGAACAGAGATTTGTCACCTGTATGGTCCAGTAAATAGACCTTGTTTTCTCCTGAAGTGACAGCAACATAGATGAGGCCTTTGAGGCAAAACACACAGCCTTTGCACAATTATTCCATAGCATTCTATTTTAATAAGTTATTAATTTCTGTTGTCACCTCCACGCACCACAGCCCCACCTCCCCACCCCTCCTGGAGAAAATGTGGATGTTTGGAGAAGTGTTTTGCAGCCTTTTCTTCGATTTTTATTTTTTTTACTGTAGCTTTCTGAGTAGGTCATTCTTAGGAAATATTTTGGTTGATTGTTATTTTCTTGGGAGATGGAATGTTGCTGTCTCTCTGCAAAGAAAAACAGAAATGTCAGAAGTGTGTGAGTACTATTTAGATACTTAATTCTTTTTTGAGTTTTTTTTGCTTTCCTGAAGAAACTGGATTTTAGTAACCTTGAATCAGAGATGTAGGAATGGCTTTTTTACATCAGTGGTGTGTAACCATAGGAAGAAGACCATGACTTTCCTTAAATTCAGCCTCAGAAAAGGTTAGCAGAAAAAAACCTACAAAATTAATTAAAACAGATCAAGAGTTTTCTGTTTTAGGGAAGACCTCTTAAGAAGCATTCTGGGAAGATTTCACAGGCCCACTTCGTAAAAGGGACTCAATCACTGTGAAACCTTCTAGAGTTTTAGATCTTTTGGATCTAAATTGTTTCCCTTGATGCAGATGCAGCATTGTTGTGTTTTTAGCAGATATGGTCTCCTTATAGAGAATTTTTCTTTCCTGACCTTCAGAAAACACTTGATACCAAGATTTCTTTGTAGAGCCTCACTTGCAGTAGTGTTCAGATATTAATATTTTTTAACATACTTTCCACATAGCTTTTGTGATTTAAATCCAAGTAATACAGGAGGATGAATATTAAAAAACCACACTTGTCACAGCTGGCTCTATACATGTTGACATTTGTAAGGATTATTGTGGGGCCTGAAACTGCCTGCAACAGAACTGTGTTCTTGAGTTGGCAGTGAAAACAAAAACGCTAAAAAAAAAAGCGGGAGGCCTTGGAAGTCTTCAACAATGTGGACCACAGAACCTTCAGTGAAGACTTCAGCCACTGGGGTTGTAACACTGGTATGTGTATTTAAAAAGAAACAAAGAAATCCCAAACAATGACAAGAGAAAAACCCCAAACATCCTCTCCTCCTGCCTACTTGGGTTCCCGCCCTCCAACAAACCCAACCAAATCAAAAAAAACCCCTGTGGCCATAAAAGTCTTTGTGATCAACAAAGTTTTTGCTGAGTACTGAAAGAGTCATAGCTGACCATCACTGGTGATGTTGGAAACTGATCTGAACCAAGACCTCACAGCTCAGAAAGTGTTCTCTACAGTTATTTCCTTTCTGAATGTGGAAACTTGAAACTGTGAAAACATTAGCTACTACAAGCAAGCAAAGTGGGTAGAAGAAATGTAGTAATCTCGTAATATTTTTCTGAATTATGTGAGGTTGACTTTCATACTTGTGTCTCTCCTATGCCCTCTTTAGTTTTTGCACCTCAATGTCTTTACAGAATTTTCCATTGTAAGTGTTTGTGTATGCCATTCTGAATGTGACCATCTCTTCAGATATTTTATCTAGGCGCTACTGTTCTGGTAACCAGAAACATAATAGTCTGCCTGCCACAGACTAAGTTTTTGGTTTATTTTTGCGATTGATATGATGAAATGATGTGTTTAAAACTTTTGAACTTGCATTTAAATGTTGAAATTAATTAATTTCATAGCATAACTTTGGAAGTACCTGCTTTGGAATTTGAGAGGACTGCAAGATGGGTTGGGTTAAGCTTGAGCTGCTGCTGCTACTTCCAGAAAATTGGCAAGTTTTTCAGCTTGGGTTGAGGAAGGACCAGGGTGAAACAGTGTACAGTGATTTTTCCAAGTTACTGCTTTACTAGAAGACAGATGGTCTTTTCAAATGGAAATTACTGATACTCCAGGAATATCCTGTTGCATTCTCTCTTTAAAGATTTCCACCTGTATTTCTTGCATATAGAAAAATAAGCTGCTTGTATAAAGGTTACAAACCTTGACCAGGGAATCCATTTTTGAAACAGTCTTCTGTGGTTTTGATCAAGGTTACAATGTTTGCATGTTCTTGGTTGGTATGCTGCTTAATGGAAAAGCAAATTACAAATTTTCTTCCCTTTTACAGCAAAATGGTGAGTTGCTCCTACCTTATCCAGTGTTACCCCGGCCTACAATATGCCAGACTAAGGCAGATGATAGAAAGAAATATTGTTATTTTAGTCAACTAAGACCCAGTATTTGAAAGAACTCTCAAGAACTGCTTATCTCGTTAAAAGAATTAATGAAATAGCTTTTGTGAAAAACAGAGAGAGTATTGATTATTGCAGGCTAATATTTGAAAGACCCTCCAAAAAATGGCAGTTTGTTGTTTGACTTTCCATAACAAGATTTGGAGAAAAAAAGATAAACTATAAACTATTTACTTGACAAACGTGTCAACTAAATAATTCTTCTTAAAATAGTAATTTAGAACAATGTTGTATACCAAGATTATAAAAGAAAATTAGTCACGTTAATTAGTGATTTTGGCTTCATAAATTTTGATTAAAAAGTAGGAGGTGCTATGCTATGCTTTTTTCAGTGACATAGTAAGTAGGCAGATTAGTAGATTTCTATACTTTCTCTTATGACTAACTTTTCTAGGAAGTCTAAAACCATTTTTTTCTTTAAGGATTAATAGTTAGAAATACATGCATGCAGTTATTTAATATGACTAATTGGGTTTTTTTTCCTTTTATCTTGCAGCAACACACCTAGTTTAAANTTGTGTTGGCAAGGTTATTCTCACACAGAGTTCTCACTGAAGTCAATGGATCTCTGAAAAGATCAGTTTCCTGACGTAGTAACAGTTCAGTTTGAATCTTGATATATCACCTTTGGTGTAGTGGATTTTTGTTGACTTCTGATTTTTTTAGGATACTAATTATATTTGCATATTCTAAAACTGCATCCCAATTTTGTCATGTAGACATGCAATATATGCATTTAGCCATTTTAGAGTCATCTAATCTAAAATATTTAGCATTCATGGTGATAATTACTATCTGAATATAGCTGTTTACCTGCTAGTTTAATTTTTAAAACACAATTTTTCTTTCTTGTTACTGTTTAAAATGTTATTTTATGTGCCATAAAAAGATTTTCTTATGTGTAGCGGTACTTTTCTTTGGTTTTAGGTATCTCTTTAAATATGCAGTGGTCTGTACAGAATGCTTCCACCATAAAATGCTCTTAACACTCTTAATGAAATAAAGTGCTTGATGAATACTAAATTGGCAAATGTTCCTTTAATTAGCTGTGAGGCCATAGTTTTATGGATGTGTTGAATACAAGCCAGTTTGTATTGTATTGTTGGTATAGTATCCAGTTACCTGAAGCATGGTCCTGTGGTAGGCATTTTCATGGAGTTAGGCAGAGCCCCATTGACTTCACTGGGATCCTTGTGGAATCAAGCGTCTGACTGGTTCTGGACTTTTTGCCTCTTTAGAGTGGAATCATTCCAGCTGATGGAGTGAACTTGAACTTGACTTTCAACTTGGTAGCCGTTTTGCCATGAACAATACGTACAGTGATTGAACCATAAACTGCAGCGAGTCCAGAAATATCTCTTATTAACATCTAACTGCCAGAGTCAGGTTTTGGTTCAAAAAATACTGTTGACTTCCTGGAGTTTGTTAACAATGGTCTCAGAGTACCATTTTTTGGCACGCTTGCCCACAATAGGATCTAGATAGCTTGAGATTATTGCTGCTGTAGTAATCATCTGGGATGTTCTTAGCAAACTCTGCCAAGTCTCCAGAATTTCACAAACCCACTAAGTACTTTCATTAAAGGCCATAGTGGCCTGCAATATACTGCCTATTTTTGTAGCCTTCTTTTTAGAGGCATATGGCACATACATTTGTCTTTGTAAAGCAGAGATTTTTAGTTGCTTTTGTGCCTTGTTTTGGGGGCTTTTTGGTTTCATGTTTTGAACTTGTTCTAACACCACAAAGATAGTGTTACTGTGTATAATTGAAACAGTGCAGAAGCTAAGGAGACCAGAGTTCTCAGCTGAAAAATTGCCCCTGAAAACATTGATTAAAGATTATTCAGGATCTTAGTTTTACATTTCATCAAAAAGACATTAACATGGGTTCAGAACTGCCAGAGAGGGAAGACTGCTGCCTAATGAGTGAACAACACCTCCTGGTGTTTTTGTTTTCATGACATTACTGCCTGACATGGTATGGCAACAGGCAGGTAAAGCTACATTTTTCCTGTGTCTCTTGGCGGTAGGCAATGAAATGAAGGAGGATAAATCAAAGTTCTGACGAATCTTGTTCCAACTCTGTTCTGTAGCTGACTTATTAGGCATTTCTGAGGAAAGGTATTAAAGTTGTCACTGTTCAAAATCATTCTAGGCTCCACAAAAATGTAGGCATACTTAGGTGAACAAGTGATTGGGTTTTGAGGTAACGTCTTTTTTAATCTCGGAAGGCTGTTTCCGTGTAACTTTTTATCATAATCACTCATTTATAAAAAGATGTGAATTTATACAGATTTAACTTTCTAATGAATTTACTGTGTGGAATAATTATGGCTTTGGAGACCGTGGCTCAAGGTTTTTGATTCACTATGTGTCGTATGATGCATTGTTAATGGACTCGGTGGAGTGGATCATGGGCTTTAAAAGTAGTGATGGCTTTATTCTACCAGGATGAGGTAAAATTATATCATTGTCCAACAGTGCCAGTAATGAAACATTCCATGCGCCAAGTTGAACATAAAAGAGAGGTAAAATGGAACTCTGAAAACCTCATTTTAAAAAACAGAATAAATTCTGAAATTTGGAGTGTATTTAAACAGTGATAAGTCAAGGGAGCATGAGGAGGGAATCACTACAGAATGAAGTCAGTCTCAATTATGTGACATTGAATGAACAATTTAACAAATGTAAATGAATTAAGATTACTAAGCTGTCAAAATATGACTTTTTATG
This sequence comes from Sclerurus mexicanus, assembly GCA_013396755.1. Lineage (NCBI taxonomy): Eukaryota > Metazoa > Chordata > Aves > Passeriformes > Furnariidae > Sclerurus > Sclerurus mexicanus. The sequence goes on along the minus strand of VWZF01001534.1, from coordinate 161,545 downwards.
TATGTGTCTTGGTAGGTTTTCTTTAAATATACTTGGAAAACACAAAGGTTGAAAGATAAACAAAGATGCCACCCTAATCATTCTAAATTTTATGTCCACATTATCTGGTAGATGGATTTTGACTATTAATTTGGTTTTGTATGTTTTCTCTGTGTGATATTTGTGCATTATTAGATGACTAGACTGGCCAAGGCAGACCTGTTACACTTGCCTGAGTTAGGCATTGTTTGCCATGCCACTAAACCTGACGCCAAGTGAAATCTTCATGGGGGAAATGAGATCGAAGTCTGGCCTGCTGAAGATGGACGCCCTGTCTCTGTTTTTATTTTATTTTGCTTTCTTTCCTTTGTTTCTTTTATTTTTATTTTATTTTGTCCCTTTTTTGTTTTGTTCTGTTAAATCTCTTTCCCTTGTACTTGTGAACTGGTACTTCAGTTCTGTAAAAATGATGTTTGTAAAGGGTTCACAGTGTTTGATCTTGAAGTTGACCTGAAGCTGCTTATGAATGGTGGATGGTATACAGAGAATTTAGAATATGATTAATTTTTAATGCTGTGAATTAAGGATAAATTTTATTTAGAATGTATTTCAACATCTAAATTCAACAGATTAACACATTGTGTCAGAAGACAGGAATAGTGTAAAATTTAATAAGAGTTTCGAGATACATTCTTTCATATGTTGTGTTTTACGAGTTTATCTTGGCAAAGGGCAGTTGAGGCTCTTCTGAAGAAACCAACTTTAGAAAGTAGAGTCATGATATTTCTCTGCTATTTTTCCTCAGCAGAGTGTTTTATTTTAGGTTGCACCGTCTGTTTAAAAGAGGCTTACTATTTATGTCTTAATATGATGAGTTTGAAGTAATTATTTCTGAAACAACTTTTATGAGTATTGAATGTCGTGAAATATTTGTTTACTTTTGATGAAACCTTGCTGCAATGAGATCAGTGGCAGTAAGATTTCATCTTTTTGTTTTTGTAATTTTCAGAAAAGACTGTTTACCACTCATAAGTACAAATGCAGCCTGAAATTTTGGTTGGAATGTGTTATGTGAGACACATTGTCTTTAAACAGTGTTATTTGTGAGAAGATTGAATCAGTTCTCTGTGTGTGTGCGTGTGTATGTGTATATATATTGCATTTTGACATGCTCCAGTGGTAATTATTTCAAGAAGAGGTTTCAAAAAAAAAAACCAAACAGGAAAAAATGTATCTTGATCATCTCACAGTCTCAGAAGCCCTGGCAGTTCATGCTGGAGTGATTGAGATGGTTCTCATCCCTAAATATCGTTTTTCCTTCCTGTAAAATGGAGGCCCTGAAGCAGAAGTGGTGGACAAGGTGGTGTGTCTAGTCTTCAGGCAATTGCTCTTCCCAGCCAGCTGCACTGGGATCTCTTGGTTTCGCTCTGGCAATGCACCAGGCTATGCACTGCAGCTGGGAAGAGCTTTGCTTCATGATCTTTGTTGGATTTGGCAGTTGAGGTAATTGCCAGTACTGTAATCTCTTTATTCACTGCTGCTAAATCCACTGAGATTCATGAGTTGGATCACATAAGTTATTTTACGTGTAAGTGTACATGTTCCACTGACTTGAAATAGCAGGAAAATAATAACTCTTTTATGTTTAGAGTAGATGTGAACAGTATTTCAAAACAAACAAACACTGCAGAAGCACTTTTGGGGGTTAGCATTAACCATGTAGTTCCATTACAAAGATAGGAAATTAATTTCTTCTGAGCACTTGAGGAATAAAAATACTGTGATTAGTACTTGCTTAATGCAGGTACTTCTGTTCAGCCTTCAGCAAAATGGATTCTGGTATGAATTAGATTGGCTAGGGCTCTTAGGACTTCGATGATAACAGAAAAGTAGCAATCACAACTATGTCTAGGCAATGCTGAGCTAATCTACATTTGCTTCTAGATTCCTTTGCAAAGTGAAGAATCAATAAATAAATGATCATAGAACCTGTAGTTTACTAAGCAGAAGAGCTTCTTAGAAATCTTTCTAAGGATGTGGTATAGACATGGCATATTAATTTGTCTGTTTCTCTAATTAGAAAATAAATATCTTCACCTCATTTCCATTCAGCTTTTAAATACCATATTTTAAAAATGGAAGTGTTATTCTTAAAGTAAATTATCCTAGTCTGTTGTGTCATAATCCACATTTTGCTGTATTTTTGTGGGCTTGTGTTCCATTTATAAATAAATTCATGGAGATAAAAGTCCAGAATTTAAAGCCTGTAACTCTTGAAGCTATTTGGTTTCACATACTAATTTTTTTTTCAAAACTGCTTGAATAGCAGGGAAGTAGATTCTCAAGATATTGCTGTTTTTTTCCTTTTTCGTCTTTTTGTTTCCCCACAACAGCTTTCCACAAAATTTTTAAAAACTTTGACCTGGTCTCAAAAACTGAAAAATACTTTTTTAAAAGACAGTATCTTTGAATTTACAGGCCAATTTTCAGGGTTCTGTCTGTAGAGATAGACCCCTTCTTTTTCTTGAAAACAAAATAACTAAATCTTTTCTTGTGTTGTTGAACTGACCAAATGGATTGTATTTAAAATGTAGCTTTACATTATTGAAAGACCAAAATAGTCTGGAAATAATGCTGTAAATTTTATGGTTTACATATGCATGCTATTCCTTCTCTGATCTGCTGTAATGGTGAACATTAACTGAAATGTTCAGTGGATTCCTTGAACAACATTTGAGAAAATGAATATTTCCAATTATTTCGGTGCTGTGACCAATATACTTAGACTTTAGGTTTCTATTTAAGTCCCTTTTTGAACTTTACTTATTGTCCTTAGTTACGTGCCTAACTGGGTTCCTAATTAAAAGGGCTAAATGCCTGTGCATTTTGTAAATTTACCTGGTTAAGTGTGTGTTGAATTGGCTGTATGTAAGTGCATACTTAAATTGGGCATATGCTTATGTACAATTACTGACCAAGGATCTCAATTAGCATGCAGACACACCACTTCAGGAGCCATTTCTGCCACTGGATTTACTTGTGCCATGTCTGTTGATCCCTAGAAACCTGCATGAGTATCTGGTTAATTGCAAGGTGCTCACTGTTCAGGATAGTTGGGTGCATTAGTCATTTGAAAACACTTAAGTATTTAGATTTTCAGAAGAACTGGTACATAATTCTATGCCTAATTTGCATGCACAGCTGCTGGAACTGTATATTCAAAAGCCTTTTAGTTGGCAACATATTAGGCAGTGTGTACAGCAAAGTACCTGATACTTTTGAGCAGTCAGACAAATCAGGTACACCTCTCATTGCATGCCTGATTTCAATAAGATCTGTCAAGAGCTCTGAACATTGTGATGGTGGCTTAGATTCATGCATGTTTTTTTTTTAAAAGCCCTGGAATTCATTATTGCGCAGTTAATTCTTAAGTGCTAACTATTTTCCTATTTTTCTCCTTTAGATAGCAAAATCAAGTGATTTCTTACATATTAAGGAGCAAGGTGTCTCAAAATATAAATAAAATAAATGTAAATAGGAAGCATGAAAAAAAATGGGTACTGTGATTTTATCTTTTCTGTTCCACCCATGCTACATACAGATTTGGTTTCATTTAGATTTGGGTTTTTTTTGTCCTTTGATCATACCCAACTGTAACCCCGTCTTTCTTGCAGATCCATAGAACAGATTTGCAAAACTTTTTTCGTTTCATTTTTTAAAGTAGTATGTTTTCCGTGAGGTCAGTTGAAACTCATATAGCTAAAACTGCGTGGTGTTTTGAAACTTACCTCCTATTTTGCCTTTTGATAAGAATATTTGTATATTAATTTTTAAATCCTGAATTTAGAGGTCTTGTAGTTGAAACAAACGCAGTTTGAATCAAAGCAGTAAAAGCCACTGGCACCGCTTTTGTATGTTCCTTGACTATTAAAACAGTGTTTAAATAAGAGCATTTACTTTATAAACGTTCATGGGGTAGTGCCAGAGGGCTTAGTTGGTAAACATACGTACAGTTATGCCAGTAGTTTTGAACAGATCATAGATAAGTAGTATAATTAGAATTTCTTTCAATAGCTTTTCAGTTTAGTGTTTAATGTTTGTGCCAGTTTAAATCCCCTTGCATTTCAAATTTCAAATGTACTTTTAATTGTAATCCTAATTGTTTAACTACTAAATCTTTCATTTTTTGAGATTTTTTGGGGTTCATTTAATGGTCTAATTGTGACTAACATTGAATGAAANTTATTCAGTTTTTAAAATAATAATCCATTAATGAGATTGCTAGTCTTTGAAATTTTTCTCACTTTTGTTTTTCCTAGTAGAGCAGGGTAAAAGGAAAAACTTTAAGTTCTTATTTGTTTCTTTGTAAGGATCTGGTAGATAGATTCATTGTTATTTATTACATTTTTAAATGCAAGGGTAATCGTAAAGTCATAGAAAGAGTAACATCTGTCTAGTGTTCCAACTCTGTGTAATGCTTTCATTTGCTTCTTCAGGTAAAATCCCAGATGAAGCCAAAGCCCTTTCTCTGTTGGCACCTGCTCCTACTATGCCAAGCCTGATGCCTGGTGCAGGGTTGCTTCCTATACCTACACCAACCCCTTTGACTACAGTAAGTGAAATTGAGTAGCTGTTTAATTTCTGGTTTCCTCTGTACTTGGTAGACTTGTCTGTGTTCAGAGAACAAGGACTATCTGCTCCACGAATGTTGCAGTGAGGGTTTTTAGCTGTGGTGCTAAAGGCTTGCTGAGGATTGATCAGAAGAGATCCGTGTGTGACCTCTCTGGGGTTTTTTTTCAGATTATCATTTTGCATAAAAGTAGGTAAACACTGATTTTGATTGTTTACCATTTTCATTGTTGTCCTGCCCTACCGAAAGCCATTTATTTGATCCAGTGACAGTGGCACCTCCTAAAAGCTTATTGAAACAATAGTGACATGGACACTGTTCATTAAGATGCTGCAGTAGGGTGGGTTTATTTGATACCTCTACAGTAAGGTTTTTGACTGTTTGTCTAACAATGTTTTCACTATAAAAATTATAGAAGCTTGGTGCTGCTACTTCTGCTCAGTTCCCTTTTGCCTGTGTAAGCCTTTCTTGACATCAGCAAGCTGCTGTGGTTTATTCAGGGAAAATTTCAAGTTAAAATAGATCAGTTTTTTCCTTTGTTACATAAAAGGAATTACTCACAGCTTGTTAATAATTTCTCACACTTGTTAGAGAATTTGTTGGAAAGACAGTTGCTTTTTGGGTAGAGAAAATAAAATTGAAACCAGGAACTCAGCAGACCAGTTTTGTAGTGATTTTAAGTGACTTTTTCTAGCATTTCCCAAGAGAGATTTCCAGTTTCAAACATGAGACATGTATTTTCCTCATTCCCTAGAAATTAGGAAAAGAACTTAGACTGAATATCCTTTGCATTTCAACTGTAATTAACTTTGACTTACATGATTTATTTGTCCAAAAGGTTCCTTAGTGTCCCTTTGATATCTGTCAGCACTGAGCATTGCAATATCCCTTCTTTCCTTGCTGGCCAAGGTCTCAGCTGTTCCTCATCTAGTCCAAATACTTCTTGTGTCAAAAAAATAAGAACATTAGCAGCATCTGAAGGTATCTTAGTCAATTTGATTGACTCTAAGCATTAGAAATTCAAGCCTATAAGTTTTGTGATTGGTACACTGTATATATGTATATATCTCCCTGTCCAGACCTCTTTGTTAAGATATTAACTGATAACCCACAGAAAATCTTAAATATAGAAAGTTATTTATGGGTAGATTTTTGTTCTGTAAAAAAAGTTGCAGTGTTGTGACCTTTAAGTATTGCCTATTTTTATTAGATCTCTTTTACAGAAATGCATAGGGCATTAAGAAATGAATTATTTCCCACCAGTGCTTGGTTGCAAAATGTATTCTGGTTTTGTGTTTTCCAGCTTGGTGTTTCACTTGGCACTTTAGGGGCTATACCTGCAGCAGCATTGGACCCTAACATTACAGCACTGGGAGAAATACCACAGCCACCAATTATGGGAAATGTGGATCCATCCAAAATTGATGAAATCAGGAGAACGGTCTATGTTGGAAACTTAAATTCCCAGGTGGGCTTTTGAGTTTTTTATGTTGTGAAAATACGAATAGAAGTGTAATTTATGAATTCTAATCTTACCTGTTAAAGATTTTATATTAGTTAATGACAACATGAATTTAAACAAAACCTCCTAAAATTTGTTGTTTATTTGGGATTTGGAATGCTCCTCTGCCAGTCAGATCAGAGCAGGCTCTGGAATTNTACTGTAAATCATCAAATATTCTTTAGATCAGTGGAAGAAAAAATACGTCTTTCTTACTAAATTCATGTCACCTGTGTAATAATGGTGAGATACCAGTCCAAAATGTGTGGCTCTTAGAGTGCTTGATATATTGGATAAATGGTATTCATTATGTATTTTACTTCAGTTGAGCTCTTCGACTCTTTCTAGACTACAACAGCAGATCAACTGCTTGAATTCTTTAAGCAAGTTGGAGAAGTGAAATTTGTGCGTATGGCAGGTGATGAGACCCAACCAACACGATTTGCTTTTGTGGAATTTGCAGACCAAAATTCGGTACCTCGAGCTCTTGCCTTTAATGGAGTTATGTTTGGAGACAGACCACTGAAGTAAGAAATTAATTACCCATATGACTACCGAATGAGAGATTTCTTTTTATGCTTATATCTACATTTATGACTCTGATGTGTTGAAAAATGCTGTGACTAATATTTTTTTCAGTATGAGGACATATCATTAACTTACATTTTTATCAATTCTCATTTCAAAGTTTAGCATAAATTTCTCTTAGAAGAATATGGGTAGCATTGAGTAAAATGTATTTTTATTAGTCTTGAGGTAGTGGAAGTTATAATAGTGGAAGAGTCTGCAAAGTCCTTAGTACTAAGTTTTCTGTATAATGTGTATGTAATTAAGAGGTCTTAACGTAGAGATTTGATCTGAAATAGAGAAATAACTTCCTAGACTTCTATTAAAAATGTTGTAACACAGAAATACTGTGCTACCTTTATTTAAAAGTGGTAAAATTTGAAAATAATAAAAGATGTTTCAGATAGTTGGAAGAGATCAGATGAGTGTTAGCACAAATCTGTAGTTTTGCTTAGCTTTTAGGGTTTTAGTCATATGTAGAAGTTGTTTTCCTTTCTTACTTGTTTTTCATTTTCCCTTTTCAAATGTTTAAGAATTAAATGTCTTTATTTTTGCTCAATTTAGAATAAATCACTCCAACAATGCAATAGTGAAGCCTCCTGAAATGACACCACAAGCTGCTGCTAAGGAGCTGGAAGAAGTGATGAAGAGAGTAAGGGAAGCCCAGTCATTCATATCTGCTGCTATTGAGCCAGGTAGGTATATTGTGTTCATTACCTAACAGACACATTCGCTGTGCACCTCGGCACACACTTTTAAAAGCATTTTCAGACAGAGGAAGAGTGTACTCAAAGTATTCAGTTGTGTGTGTTGGTGAAAAAAAAGGTAATAATGAAAAGTCTGTTAATGCAACAAAGTAGTAGAATGAAGCTTTTTATTTCATCTTCTGTTACTTTCAGATACAGTGTTCCCTGTTGACACTGAGATGCAAAGTCAGGATGTTGGTGTGTTGAGAGATTAGACAGACATTCCAGTGCTGATTTATCCTGGCTTAAACTGATTGTGAAACTGCGACAAAAAATTCTGTTTACTGAGCTTGCAGTTGAGATGTTACTTTTTTTCATCAGCGACTTTTTGCCATTCTTCTTAGCAAACCCGGATTTTGTCTTACGTAGATTAAAAAATGTGGAGCCTTCAGGGTTTTTTGTGGGGGGAATGTTTTCTATTGTATTTTAGGGTTGAAAGAAGAATAGCTCTAACATTTTATCACTGTTAAGCAACAGAATAAAAATCGCCCTGACTCTGAACCGTGGTGAGATCAGTGTTAAGATTTCTCTTGACTTGGTAGCCTTTGGATCAGACTTTTCACCCTGTTCTGTTCATTCCTTCTTCCCACAAAACAGTCTTTGAGTAATAAAACTTTATACAGTTGAAATATTTAGAAGTGTAGACAGTACTAATTATTATTTATATTTTATGCTTGTTTTTAAAACTATGCCCTCTAAATTGATTCTTCTCAGGTTATTTTAAAAAAAGTAATTATATTAAATAATAAACCAAGAGGAGGACATGTTATGATCTTGTGCATTGTGGCAGCAACATAAATCCCATTCTTAGTAGAGCTAGCTGTTTATAATTATCTGGTTTATGTGTACTGCTGCAGGATGGCTGCACTCAACGAGTATATGCAATGACTTTCTTGGATGTTTCTGAAGGATATTTGCAAAGAAGGAAGATGTGCAGAGAGTAGGCCCCTTGCACTGTATGTGGTACATTCCACTGGTGCCAGATTGTTAACTGGGATCTTTAAATGTTCTGAGCTTACACTGCAAAGTGGTTTTTTCCTCTCAGAGTCTGGAAAGAGCAGTGAAAGAAAAGGCGGTCGATCTCGTTCCCATTCTCGTTCAGAATCCAGATCTAGTTCAAAATCCCGATCTAGAAGGAAAAGATCACACTCAAAACACAGGTAGGTATGTTTTTTGCTTCAGACTAAAATCATACTGGAAGTTTTTTTGCATGGTGGTGGTTACTGAGGTTTCTTAGTTATAGGACAAGTATCCCTGTAGAGATTGCCAGCCTGTGTTCAGCAGATCAGAGTAACCAGAAACTTTGTCTCTGAAGAGATATTCTTTTCCTCTAAATCCTAAGTGTTTTCAGGATTGCTTTCAGTTAATACACACTAGAAGGCACCTTTTCTGCCACGTCATATAACAATTTATATAGTTTGTTTGTATGTATTGCAGTATGTAGCATAATATCATTTTGTGACCTGTATTTTAAAAAGAAACCTGCATTTGTTGGATTGAGCATATGATTTACTGGTAACACACTGAGCAGATAGGTTGGCTGTTTTTGCTAGTCTAAAATTACTTTTGTCTTGAACTTCTAAGTTAGAGTTAATAAATGCAGTGTTTTTATTTGCCATCCTGTAAATTAAAAACTGTGGCTTTTTAAAACATAGGAAATTTAGCTTTTGGGGCAGTTTTTCATTCTTCAGATCTTGTTTACTTTGCTAAATTTTTTCAGTACTGAAACAGGCTTTGAAATATGGGACTAAAGAAAGTTATTAGGTTATTTTTGAAGTATACCAATTAGGATTTTCCCCAAGAATGAAGCAGTCTTCATGTGTGAGACTTATAAATGCTTCCTGAAATGGTCCCGATTCTTTCAATGTCAGGAATGTCTTCTGAGCACTTAGGTATTCAATCTAAATATATTTGGCTATGTCAAGTATTAAAAATAAAGAAATTTGGAATGTATTTGCTGACTTGCACTTTTAAAAAGTGTGTGTTGTCTGAATTGCAGCAGTGGCTCTGTTGCATCCTTTCATGCATGTCTTTTAAGAAGGCAACTGGCCTTTGAGCTATAGAAAAGCTGATGAGAGGAAGTTATCATCAGTTGTACTATGATATAAATATGGTACAAGTACAGGCTTTAGTAGTGCAATAATGAGGCACCGCAGTACATGTTTTCTAATGGCATCAAGATACTAAGTACCTTTTTAGTGCAAGAATTAGGTTTTTTAGTAGGAGTGTCTCCACTTTATTTGCATTCCTTATTGTGTAGTAAGTGCTCATTCCTTTCCTTGAAAATTCTTATAACTGAAATCCATACTAGCAAATCCTTTCAACTGAAGAGGTAAAACTTGACTAATTGCTGACCCACAGATTGCTGGAGTTTTTATTAATTTAAATTGTAAGGGCGGAGAACAAAGCAAAAGGCAACTCGTACAGCCAAAGCTATCTTTCTTCAGTAATGAAGACTTCAGTAAGTGACTGGGCCTGGAAAGGGAGTAAACTGTAACTAGTTACTTTTACAAGCTGCTAGAAATTGCCAATCAGATTTTATGCAGTGTCATTTTGTAGGGACAGCTGTTGTAAATGATACTGATTTATATTTTCCAGTATGTTCGTGGAGATTATTATGAAACATGAGTATAACTTAAATGGTTCATTGTTTCAAAGGAGACCATGTGCATCTGGTGAAGCATAAAGTATTCATATTTGCAAAACAGTTTGTAGACAGGATGTTACTACGGTGTAATTATATAGTACTATGTGGTGAAGCAAGATTTATGGTGGTGATTTATGTGATTTATGTGGTGAAGCTTTCTTTGTTGGTTGACCCCATTTTTATGAAGTTTTGATATTTAAACATCTCTCTTCTGGCATTCTTCATATAGAAGTAGATCAGGCAATAGATCTCTCTCAAGACACAAGGACAGACGCAGATCCAGAAGTCCCCTGAAAAAACGGTCTAGATCTTCGGAACGGCGGAAATCAAGAAGTCGCTCTCGTTCTCGGTGAGTTCTGTTCTGTACTGTTAGCTCACAGTACAGAGTTTGCGGGAAAAAAAATTTAACAGATCTTCTAGGTGGAATCTCACCTGTGGAACAAAATGACAGAAACTAGATTTTAATTCTGAGCGTAGTGATCTTGGCTAGGATAGAGTTAATTTTCTTCCTAGTAGCCCGTATGGTGCCTACACTTGAAGTGACCACACTGAGGTACTTGAACTTCGATAGTCTAGTCTATATTTATACCAACATTCAAGCTGTCTGAAAAGAGTTGACTTTGTCAGACTATAATGAATAGATTAGGAATATTCTGTGTAGCTTGTGTTACTCACAAAAATATAGATGATGCTTGTTCAGTCTGTATCTGTCAGTTGAATTCAGGTTGACCTTGATATCCTGTGTTCTGAGAACAAGTATAAAGTTTTTGTGCATGAGCTTTTATTTTCACCTCTGTCTTTCTTATATGCCAAACAGAAGCAAAAAATACATGTGTCTGTTATATGGCATATTCATATGCCAGAATGTAATACATATGTATTTTAACTAGCCTATTAGTTTTTATGTCTGATCATCGAATTACTGAACTGTGCAATTCCAACAAGATAATAGAATAATCTTCTGAGAAATGAAGTAGAGAATAATCTCAAACCAAAATTGCCTGTGGAAGTGGCATCGTGACTTAAAGTCTCAGTACTTTTTTTCTGTTTTATTTCTGTGATTCCCCTGATTCATTTGAAGGGAGCTTTGTGCTTAGGTTTTTGCAGTTGCCTCTTGTTCTTTGAGGGAAGAAGTTTTGTGGGAAAGAGATCTGCAGATCTGTGGACCTCAGTGAAAACAAAAATAGGCTACATAGCCAGCTGGGTTTTATTAGTGGATCCTTTTGATTCTCTCTTGTTGTTGTCTGGAGCTTCTTGAGACATCTGCTTACTGGAAAGGGCAAGTCCAGTGAAATCTCTACAATAAATTAACTGGAAGGCACTTCTTGGCAGGTTGTGAGACTGGTGTTGCAGGGATTGTGTGCTGTTTCATCTTTATGATGCATTCCTTCTCTGGGACTCCTAAAGAAGTATTTGCCAGAACCTTATGGGAGTCAAAGTTGTCAGGTCACAGAGTATACACCAGTCTACTTTCTATTAGTAGCTGAGAAGAAGGTACAGCCAAACACTTCATCAGTTTGAGAGAAGGTGAGGGCTGCACCTTTCATGTGTGAAGGAGAATATCTAAGTCTGGAATAGGTACCACCATCAGTAGACAGAGCAACTTCTGTCAGTCTGGTTCTCTTTGACATGTAAAGGCTTGCTAATCAACTTCTCTTGTGTTTTCCCCTATTTCGCTCTCTGAACAATTGTTCTTTTGTCATAAAGCTCTATGCTAGAGAGGAAAGATGGAGTCTTGCACTTTCAAATAATCCTATACTAAGATGTAATCTAGCCAAAGCTGTGAGCAAATACATTTTAGTTTGATTTAATGACTTAGAATGTTGGCTGGAATTTTCCTCACTGTTCTTTTTATGAATGCGTATCATTCTGCCTGTCCCAAAGAAGCTATTTTCCTTGCTTCTGGTTTTGCTTAATTTGCCGTATTAGCAATTTTTCAATAATTTTCAAATTCCTGATGCCATCACAGGTGATTGAATTGTCATGATTGAGTTTTGATATTATGTTTGCCTTTTGAGGGAATCTGATGAAATTTTATTCATGTTTTCTTTTTATGTCTCTATTGTTGCTGAATTTCCAAGTGGTTCAGGGATATCTGTGTAAGAGAACACTGTAGATTAAAGACTTTGCTAGGCAGCTGTCATTATTCATTTGGGAGTGTTTAATCTGAAGTCTGCAGAGTTTGTTTTGCTTCTGACAAAATGTAGAAATATAGGTATGTTTAATTATGTAACTGAGGTGAAGAGACATATTCTCTCCAAGTATAATAACATCACTCAGAAGATTTTGATTTGATTTTGGCCTCCCCTTCTCCAATTTGGTTTCCAGATTTTTCCTAGCTATATAACCTTTCCCTCATGGTGAGCAAGGGTGAAAAATTAAAATACTGAAGAATGACAATTTTTCAACAGAGACACAACCTTTGTCATAATCTATACTAAAAAGTTAGTTGTAATTTTAATTGAAAAGTTCAAATATTAATTAATGGGTTTGTGTTTGGCTTTTCACAGGGACAAGAAAAGAGACAAAGAAAAGATCAAGGAAAAAGAAAAGGCCAAAGAAAAAGAGAGAGACCGAGACAAGGAGAAGGATAGGGACCGAGACAAAGACAGGGAAAGAGAGCGAGATAAAGAGAGAAACAGGGATAAGGACAAGGAGAGAGATAAAGAGCGAAGCAAAGATAGAGAGCGAGCACGAGATAGGGACAGGGACAAGGATAAGGACAAAGATAGGGACAGGGACAAGGACAGGGAAAAGGAAAAAGATAAAGAGAAGGAAAAAGACAAGGAAGAGGTAGACCAGAACAAAGAAGAAGAAGATACTGAGAAAGAAGGAGAGAAGGACAGAGAGAAGATTAAGGACAAAGAGGGAGATAAGGATAAAGGAGGGGACAAAGAGAAGGACAGAGACAAAGAAAAGGAAAAAGATGGGGATAAGGAGAAGGAGCGAGAAAGAGAAAAAGAGAGAGATGATAAAAAGAAGAAAGAGAAGAGATCCAGAACACCCCCAAGAAGCTATAGCTCTTCAAGAAGATCTCGTAGCTCCAGCAGGTTTGTTTAGAATTTTTCATGCTTTTTTTTGCTTGTCAGTTCAGTGAGGCACCATCCTAACTTTTATGTATTGATATCACCATATCTCTTATTAAATAAATTTGTCTTATTTATATTTCTTAGATTTTCCTTTAAAGTAAAATCTATTATAAAAAACTCTGTGTGATGCCTGATGGAACATAGTTTCTTGTTGTGCTTGACTGTCGCATAACCTTGAGGACAGTAAGTAGATGATTCTTGTGCCGTTTCTGTGTGTTGCAGACAGGCAAAAGTTCTGACCAGCATCACACATCATCTTTGTCCCGATTAAAGTCTGAGTCACTGTTACATAGCTCTTTTGCTACTTAGGCACTGCATGGTGTTGGTCTGTAGATCTTGTGAACAGTTGTTTGATAGTACTTGCCACTTCTTGGCTGGATGGCTGAACTGCAGGAAGCAAGCATGTCACTTGGCTGTCTGACTTTTCACAAGGTGAATCATAATTGGAAATTTCACTCAGCTGTAAAATATGGATACCTTGTTTATCTGACTAGATGGCAAGGTACAAGTTAATAGAAACATTCTGTAACTTAACACTGCTGATAGTAAACAGGAAAACTTTAATGAAGTTAATGTAGCTGTTGGTCGCTGAGGGAGACTTAACCCAGTAGAAGTCTGGTTAAATTCAGTACAGCAAAAGGAAGCTGTGATTTTATAATCACTCTCTAAGCAGTCAAACTCATGCATATTCTAAAAGCATTGCAGCTAAGTTCAGAAGCTTTTGTGGGTAAGGTCCTTTCTGATGCCTCAGGAGTTAGAGAGTTCAGTAGTATTGTGTCAGATTTAAATACCAAGTTATATCTGTTACCTTGAGAAAGTGAAATGCTGGATGAATTGGGAAAAGTTTTATGCATTATAATAATTTCACTAAACAAAAGCAGAATTCCTGTAGTCCCCAGAGTTTATGAATTCAGGGTTCATAGAAGGCAATTTTTGTTATATGAAATACAGCTATTGTTATACCTGAAATGTCCATGTTATTTTGGAGGTTTATGGGCAACTTACTGTTTCCTTATGCATATGCAGCTTCCTGCTTTAATGCGTTGAAGACCTACATTGAGTAGAGGTATTTCTGTCATCTTTGAAAACATATTTTCTCTCTATAGTCCTCAGATTTTTACAATATGTAACTAATATAAAAACCTTCACAGAAGACCAGATTCCTAGTATCAAGTAGCAAGTATAGTTAGCTGGATGTTACCAAAAATCCATACTGTAGTCTGCAACAATTTTGCCCCCCTTTAAGAATCTTTGCTAGTTAAGAAAGTGCTATGGAGGGCTCCAGTGCCATGTAATTGAGCAAAAAATTCTGTTGCAAATTAGTGCATCTCTTCTAGTGGAGTCAAAGAACAAAACCCTACTTTGGTATGAAATTAATATTTTTATACAGATATTGCTACACAAAGACAGCGTTCTTTTGAAGATGGAGGATGAGAAAATACACTTTTTAGTATGGATTTACATTTTTTTCTTCAGATGTAACATTGTCCTTAGAGTATCAGTACTGAGGCACATACTATTGAACATCATTATCAGTGGCTTAGATAGTGGGACAGAGTATACCCTTGGCGAATTTGCAGACAGTAGGGATCCAACTGTGGGAAGAGGCTGGTCAGTCAGAGGAGTGTTCTGCCATTTAGAGAAACCTCAGCTGATGGGAAAAAGGGACTGATAGTCATCTCATGGAGTTAAACAAAGAGACAGAACAAGTCCTGCACCCAGGCAAGAATAGTGCTGTTGCACCAGTACAGCACGGGTACTGACTGGCTGGGAGGGTGGCTGGCAGCAAAAGGCCTGGGGGTCCTTGCAGCCGAGAAGGCCAGCAGTGTTGTGAGTAGGTCAAGGAAGGTAATTCCCTCTTCATCTGGCGAGGACACATCTAGAATCCAGTGTCCAGTTCTGGGCTTCTCATTGCAAGAGACACACATGTACTGGAGTGAGTCCAGTGAGGGGCCATGAAACTGATGAAGGGCTTGCAGCATCTGTCTTACAAGGGGATACTGTGGATTCTGGGATTGTTTAGCCTGGCAAAGAGAAGGCTGAGGAGCATCTTACTAATGTGTATGAATACCTGGCATGAGTGTGAAATAAACAAAGCCAGTCATCTCTCTGGAGGCCTGTGACAGGCTGATAGGCAGTAGGCCCATATTGACATATGGGAGATAAAGGGTTTTTCCTAATGTTTCAATTGTGTTTTTTCTGGGCAAACTGGAACCAAGGGATTGTGGAGACTCTCCCATCCATGGAGATGGTGAAAATCTGACTGGGTGTGGCCCTGAATAACCTACTCATTGACCATGTTGTAAGGTGGGGCAGGATAGGTTGGACTAAGTGATCTTCAGAGGGTTCTTCCAACCTCAGTAATCCCATTGTTTTCTGAAAAGTAGTTGTGAATAGGCTGGGTTACAGAGTCACAATTTGCTTTTAGGGGTATCTCTTTGTTTTGGTGATTGATATTGCCTGGTTGAAATGGTTACAAAGCTTTCTGGAGAAGATAATCCAACAGATCGACATTTCAGTTGCCTGGATTTTCAGTACTGCTGATCATTTACCTGATGAGTGTAAAATATTGGACAAATAGTCATGTTTTTGGAGAAGAGTTGAAGGTGGAATAGGATATACAGGACTTTCTAAGAACTAGGTGACAACTGACATTGCTTTGCTGACCGACAGCATTCAGGTACTGGAAGTAAGATAGTTATTTGTGATTCCTAGCTGAAGGAAGAGACACAGACCAGGGGAGGAGAAGGATCTGGCTCCCTTTCCAACTGACAGCTTAGAGGCTTGCAGAGCCTGAAGTACCTAAGAAGGTGCAGAATATTATTTCTGTGTGTGATTACGAGACACAAGATCAGTCTGAAAGTATTCAGGCCTGTTTTTTCTTATATTTTGCTGTATCAGTATTGTGTAAGAACATTAATTAAACAGGTGCATGAAAATCTTAGTGAAGATAAATGTAAGAGAGATGGGAACAAATGCAGTGAGACCCAGTTGTAGTTTTTCAGCTTGAAATGAGAAGAGCAGAAAGTGAAATGAGATTTCTTGAGGAAACAATTTCTAGTTTGAACACAATTGCTCAAGTACTTGGTTACTCACAGGTACATATGCTGAAAAGCAAAATAAATCAGGGAGATAAATAACCTAGCCAAAGTGGGAGCACTGTCAGAATAATCAATTTCTAGTATCCTTATTTGGAAAGAGGTGATGATAAATGTGAAAATTTTCAAAATGAGAGACATATTAACTAGTGATTGTGTTATTTGCCCTGTGATTCTGACACACCTTTTGTTTGTCAAAGATCAAATGAAGTTTATAAGCTTACTGAACAAAATACAAGTCTGGTCCTGTTCAGCTTAAGAGGGTCACTGTCTTGGTTGTGGCTGGGAGAGAGTTAATTGTTTTCTTAGCATCTGACAGAGTGTAGGAGTTTTCCTTTTTTTCCTGACTCTTCTCTCCAGGATGCAAAGGGAGACTGGCAGTGGGTTCCTCTGGGGTTAAATCATGACGTCTCTTTTGACTTCCTTTGTTTCCTCACCAACTGCTTCGTTGCTCAATATCCTCACACTGCCCAGCTCTGTGTCTCAGGGGTTGAGGAAGAACACTTTAGTACTTGAAACAAAATAGTAATTATAACAGTAGTAATTGTAATGGGAAGGAGAGAGAGAGAGGAATAAAACCCAAGATAAACAAGTGATGCACAACACACTCACTCACCACCCACCAGTTGATGCCCAGTCCATCCTCCAGGGCAGTCAGCAGCTCCTGGCTAACTCTCCCTTATGGTATGGAATATCCCTTTGATCAGTGTGAGTCAGCTCTCCTGGCCATTCTCTTTCACAGAGTCTTGTGCACATGGTTGCTGGCAGAGCATAGGAAAATGAAAAGTCCTTAATTTTGGGGTAAGCAACAAGTAAAGCATCAGTGTATTATCAGCATTATCCAAAACACAGCACTACCAGTTACTAGAAAGAAAATTTACTCTATCCTGTCCAAAACCAGGACAGTCATGATAGATGACACTGTCCCAGGTATCAGTCCAGATGGTGATGTTAGGCACAACTTAATATTCTTTTGTAATTTATCTAGTAACTGTTGGTTTCTTGGCTTTTCTAAGTACTGAGGGTTTAAGTAGTCACATGTAATGGTGTGACTTGAAAAAGCTGGTATGCATAAATACAGCTTTTGTGTCATACCTAGCAGCTAATTTTTAAGTTCTCTCTTTTTTTCTTGATGGTTCTTCTGATCTGCTTTTCCTGCTCTATGAAGAGTTGATATGAAAAAAATCATTTAATTTGACAGAGATGGGTTCTGCATTTAGGTTGAATGAAGCTTTACTGGCTCATTTTTGCTTTAATGTGTGCCTCAGTGTTTGCAAGCAGGTATTTAATGTTTTGGTCTTTTCAGGATCATACTGCATAATGGCAACATTAGCAAACTCGGGCTATGTAAAATAGCTGTTCTGTAAAATACAAGCTCTTCCATGATTTTGACAACAACTTGGTCTTCATGTCAAACTGTTTCCCTCTAAACCAACAGGAGTTCTAGTTCATGTATTTAGGAATTAAATTGCAGTCAGGTGAACCTGGAGTTCAGTGATCTTCAGGTTGTAATGTTCTGTTTTGAAGTTCATATTGCTCAGGTTATAGCTTTTGTCTTAATATGGCACTTCATTCAATTGAATTCTTTTCCTGATTGAAGAAATTCTTAATACAGGATTAGTGAATTCACGGTGTTTCCGTTCTTATCAAGCATGTGATGATTAAAAAAATAGTATTTGAAAGTGTACAGCCTTTCTTTTTTTCTACTTTTAGTCTTTGCCTTTCCCATGAAACTGAGGTGTATGAAATGTTTTTTAGTTTATATTGTTTATGATATATAATGTTAAATTCGGGGATACTTGCACTGTGGATATGTTAGATCATTTTAAGAGCTTTCTCTTTTTCACTGGTTCCTGAGTTTATTATTTTTGGGTTTTGATGTTGTTGAATTTCTTGATCCTGTAGAGAAAGGCGTAAAAGGAAGAGTAGAAGTCCTTCCAAGTCTCCTAAAACATCGAAAACAGCAAAAAGAAAGTCTTCACGAACTCCTTCTCCCAGAAGGTCAGTTTGATGTAAACATAGAAGTTAGTGATCAGGAAAGAGGGTAGGATTTGTAGTCCTTTCATTGTTTTATTGCCTTTGCACTAATCATCTCAGGTGATCACAGTTGGTCAGTATGATTCAGTTTTAGTTTAAAGCCACCCCAAAACCTTAGCGAATTTGAGCTTTGGTGTACTTTAAATTGGAGAGTTTCATATCAATCAGCCAATGCGAGTTTGTTTCAAAAATGATAAAACCTTTTCATCTGATAGAGATTAATTTGCTTTTTTCATGGCAAATACAATGTGTACTGATCACTTGTACTCTTTAGCTCTCTTCAGTCAGAAAATCCCCTTGTCTTTATGAAGGGTTTTTCTGTTATTGTTTAGATTTTTTTAAAAATCCAGGACTTTTAAGTTAGCAGAGTTTAAGTTAACAGTCAAGTAGTTTGAAGTTGGATCAAATTCTAATTTGACTAAACATTTTCTGAAACAGAAACAAGAAAGAAAAAAAAAGAGAAAGAGATACAAATAATGAAAGAAGAGAAAGAGAACGCTCCACCTCCAAGAAAAAAAGTAGCAAAGAAAAAGAAGGAAAGGAGAAATCTGACAAAAGTACCACTACCTTGAAGGTAAGCTTGTGTGACCTGAGTGATCAGTAAAGTGAAGTGGTGGTAGTGAAGCCATTATTGAAATTGCCTCCCTAGTTTTCCTTTCTTTTCCTCCTCCCTTCTTTTTCTACTTTTCCTTACCAAATTATTACCATTTGAGTTTAGTTTTTCCGGAGATGTGCAGTTTGGGCCAGTGGGCCAGTTTGATAAGTCTCCTTGTTTGAACTTTACAGAACCTGCAGGCGTGTACAGAAACACTTAGTTTTGTTTCTCTTTCCTGTTATGTCCCTTGTGTCAGGAACTGGCTGGCTCCCTATCTTTATGAGCAGGCAGTTCAGCCTCTCCCTTGTCACTTTGGTCCTGCTCGCTATATTGGATTCTGCAAGAATAAAGTTGAACAGTTGGGGAAACGTGTTACAGGATTTTTTGCTGCAAAAGAGAAAGTGCCACAGTTGAGAAAAGAAACACCTTCAGATTGTTTAATCTTAGAATTTGAATAGCAGCATGCTTTTAAGGAGTAGTTTATTGTGCTCAGAATTATAGAACTGTTAAAAAACAGCTGGTTTAGGTCACTCTATAAGCACTTAAGTATCTTGCCCAAGAACTCTGTTAAACTGCATCAGATACCTGAAAAAATAGGAAAGAAAATATTTAGTCTTGTTTTATTAAAAAAATGTTGCAAAATCTGAATTTCTGGAGCTGTTTCTCATAGGTTCCATGGTGTTACTTGTTCTGTTTTTTCAGAGTATAGGTTATAAAGACCAATCACTTTATGGTAGTGTTTTCTTGGATGGCGGGTTGGTATGGGTGTCTAGCTTCAGCCAATTGAAAAGACAGCTTATTTAAAAAAAAAAAGAAGGGGTAAAGAAGCTCACACCTCTATTCTAAAAATTTCTGAGACAAGATAGGCATGTAAAAAATTACCAAGAGTTGGTTGGAAGTCGTATCATATAATGCTAAGAAATATTTTTTTGTAAAATAATCTTGTCTTTGTTAGGAGAAAGATAACAATAAAGAGGATCAGAATTCAGAAACCGACAAGGAAGTAGACAATAGAGATACACAAAGGACAGGTGAAGTCAAGCTACAACAGAACGGAAACTGTCAACCAAATGAGGAAAGCCTCTCAATTAAAATAGAAGAGGTTTAAAGCAAAGAATGGACTTGTGATTCAACTAAGGAATGAAATCCAAAGCATTTTATTTCCCAGAATGAGGAAGAAAATGTCAAAGCAATCAACCTGAATGTGTTGATAGTACTAGTAGTTCCTCCAGTTCTTGTGATAGCTTTGTTGTCTTCTTGCTGTAAAGCAAGAGAGCACGGACCAGTAGTTATACCATGAAAAGGCAGATGCCATCAGAACTATTCATCTCTGAGAATCCATGCATTTCCATGATGGCTGTACTTACTTGTAAAATGATTTATGTTAAGTTTTGCTATACGCTGTTACAAATACGTAGAAACTGAAAGATGTAAACCTATACTTCCCCAGGAAAGCTGAAGATATGCATTGAAGGTTGTTTAAAATACTGCTTGTTGATGACTTTTGTATTGTTTTTCCCTGTGGGTTAAAAAATCCCAATGTGTAATGTTTGATGTGCTTGGAAATGGTGCATAAATGTACACACCTTCTTTCCTTGTAAATGACAACTGTAGGGAAAGGGGTTTTAAACATAAACATAGTTTTGCTTTCTTATGTTAAATACCCAAGAACTAGTATGTTTTTCATTTGCTCACTGCTTGAGATTCTTAGGGTTCATTATTTAAAATAGTTTCTTATTAGTATCCCTAAAATTAATGTTTCTTTTAAAGTATTTGAACAATGCATGCTCTTTTTCTGTTCCTAGGAGGAACATTGCCATGCTGTCGTCATTAGCTTAGCTTACTGGATTGTTTTGTTTTGTTGTTTTCTTTGTCCTTACCGAAGTGAGCACATCCGTATGGTATTGTCAGAACTTACAGCTTTGTTTTGAGATGTACTGCAGTGTGTCTGTTAAGCTGCAAATAGTACAGGTGCCATTAAGGAAACAAAATTTTTTCCTTTGTTTAAAAAAATATGGGAGCACAAGCAGAAGCTTTAGTGCCTTCTTAAAATGTGGTATTTTCTAGAAATGTATATGTGCTGTTACACATTTTCAGCTAAACCTTATATGATCTCTGTTGCTATTTTACCACCATGATACTGTAGACAAAGATGCAAGTGATTTGTCAGAATGGTTTTTTGGTTTGCTTGTTAAAATACTGAAGCTCCATTTTACTTTTATTTTTATTCTTAGAGGAGATTTATAAATGAGATTGCAAATATAATTTCTAAATTAACTGCAAAGATGCAATTTGGGGACCACCACTGTTCAATATTAATAGCTGAACATAAAGCGTGTTCTCATTGCCTGCATCAAAGAAAGCCCTTAAGACATTTAGTCTACATTTGGATGGCCTTAATTGTTACCTCTTGATCATCTCTGATACCTGTTGGGTGACATAAAAGGAATTGTATGCAAACAAGTGGGGATAAATAATTTGAGGAAAAAAGTTTAATTTACACAGTGCTTACATAGTACAGACTCTTTTTTTTTCATTCTTTGGTGAGAAAGCATGTAAAAAGAATTCAAGTATTTTTGTCAAAACATGGCTTATGTTCTGTGGACTCAATTGGTTACAGAAGATTTCTGAAAAGTCATACATCTAAAACGTAATTATACCTAAAATGGAGTAGATTATTTTTACTACAACTTAATGCAATCAAATTACTTAATTGCCTTACCTCATGGGAAGTGTTATTTCTTTCAGTTAAAATAAAAAAATAGTAGTGTATTGGCTATTTGCTTTCTATTTGTTTTACTTTTCCTTCGTGTAGTTAATTCTTTCAGTGTGGGGGAGCATATTACAGGGAACAAAAAGGTTGCCCAATTCCTAAGGTAATCAAATCCAATTTGATTGTGAAGCTGCTTAATCACTCATCAGTTTTTACAAGATTTAATGTTCTTACCACTGTGTACATTTAAGACTACAGAAAATGCTTTACCATGTAAAGTGTAGACAGCCATTTTTGTTATATTTAAGCCACATGCTGTTTGCTGGTAAACAGCTAGTTCTGGTAAAAGAGTAACGAATCTGTATGCTTACAGGAAGACTGTGAAGGATTGTGTCTTGCAACAACAGCTGTCCTATTTATGATGTGTAAGTAGGATAGAGCAAAGAGATTGTTTGTATACTTGTTACCTTTGGTACCATTTCACTAATAAATTCAAGTATTTTAGAGGGAAGTTTCTGCTGGTATATACTTATTAAAGGAATATTTTTAGACCATCTGATCTTACTCACAGTTTCTTTGATTCGAAACGTGGGTATTAGTGAAAATATACATGTATTATGTGTGGTACCTTTGAAAAGCTAAGTTTCTGCTTTGGGAAGAATTTAGAATTCTTGCAGTATTTTAGCTGATAGTAGTTTGTTATCTCGAGTTTTGTTATCCTGAAATAGCATAGGCCTGTGATGTATTGGTTATAGAATATGTAAAAAATTGTTACACGTAGCTGAGAAACATGCCTTTGGAAATGAATAGTTAAGGATGGCAGCCTTAACTTACTAGCTAACTTACCACATGTGTGAGGCTGTATGCAGCACATTCTTATGTTGTATGTGAATTATGGTTCCCTTACAAAAAGCTTTTGTTGTTTTTTTTTGTTTTGTTGGGGGTTTTTTAAAGGGAAAAACCAAACCAACCAAAAAAGCCAGCCACCAAATACACACATTTCCTCCCCCTCCTCATGTCATATTTTCTCGCAAATACTGTGTTTTCTGGTTTTGTTTTGTAAATATTGTGCAAATCTTTGTAGGACTTGAGTTCTGTCTATTCATATCAGGTGTTTTTTGGTTCCTCTCTTCCTATAAAGCACTGCTAGAGAACTATTGCTTTGTAAAATGTGTATCTCTGCTGAGGGTAGCTCATTTTTCAACTAGTAGTGTAGCACAGTAATTAAGTTTCAGCTTGCTCCTACAGGATTGTGTGCATTATCCATGCAATATGTCCATCTTCCATGGGAAGTCCATTGCCTTGTCATTAACAAGCTTGCATGCTGAGCTGCAAGATCAGATCATTAATGATTGCACTTTATAAACAGGATTAAATTGAGTGAAGGTTTTGAGAACGGTGTAGTTCACGATAGCTCTATTGTTTTTATGTAACTTCATCTGAATCAGACTTTATTTGAAAATGTAATTGCTTAGAAAAGCGGTGCCGTTTTGCAAAGACCATGTCAAGCACATGTGCGTAAGCTTCCATTAGTGCCCGCAGTTGCTTCCCAATAGTGCTTCTAGATAACAGACAGAAATTTTCTTTGGATTTTGGAAGAAGAAGATAGCAGAAGAAAACTGCTGGTGGATGAAACAAGATTTCATACTCAAAATAGAGGTGACCGTGGCTTAGATAAATTCATCAAAGTCAATGGATTTACACAGGTGTGAGGGGTGGAATTTGGTTTGCAAATAGTGATAGTAGTATGGTATGTAAAGAATTTTGGTTTTCTTATTTCAGAACTAGAAGTAGGGATAAAAACACTGGGTTAGAAACTAGAAATATCTGAAGAGTACCAGGGAAATCAGTGATGTGTGGGTTCTGCCTACTCATTAGTCATCTGCTAATTTTTTTGATGGCAGTTTCAGAGGCATGTGAACTAACCTTACATTAGGTGGCTGACAGCAGCAACATATGCACAGCTGGGAATCTGAATTGAGCTCTGGACATTTGAATGCGTTTACTGCAAGGAAAGCAAATTCTGTAGTCTGCAGCAGGCTTTGTCGTGTTCTTTGGCCCTGTTACTTCTCAGGCAATACCTGAAATGACTTTGAAACATGGTAGCTTCTCTGTGTTGCCTTTAGCTTGTCCTGATACCTGTTAATAGTTTAATTAGAGACAGGATTTTCTTTTGGCCTAAGAAAATAAGTAAAGGCTTCTTTTGTATGTTATAAATTATTGTATAGTTCTTATATGTCCTTACCTGTCCTTATTACTCAGTTATTTTTTCATTCATGACTATTGTAAGCAGTAATGCTATGGTGATGTGTGTGTCGTTTACTTTTAGGTCTGAAGCATCTTTGCATCACTGTCTTTTTGTTTGTAATGAAAAAAGATCAGAGTTCATGTATTGTTAGAGGGGAAGAAAAAGAATGCAAGCAAACTCATCTTGAATTTTGTAAACAGTGTGATAATTGCATCATAATGTTAAAAGACTCTTAAAGATGTGAATTCTGAATAATGAACTGGGGATTATTATGGGTACCACCTGCCACTTGGTGGTACTTTCTGTTTTATAGCAATCAGTTATCGCCTCTGGTGTTATGATTTTAAAAGTGAAAATTTGTTTTAATGGCATAAATGCTGAGATCTGTAAATGGTTAAAATCATGTCAATCAGTAGACACTTATTTCAGAGAGATGTAGTTTTCCCACTAGAGATTGAAGTGTGGAGAGTTGAAATATGTAGATATCATTCAGTGTTAGTCTCTATAGAGTATCTAAAATTTAATTTTGTTTGCTAGTATGTCAACAAAACAAGTTTTTGGCTTGTACTTCAGGTTTATTTTTATATGTTGAAAAGTGTAATTAAAATTATATTGAAAACTAAAAGCACAAAAGGGGATTTTTTTTTATGTAAGAGAAACATGCTTTCAATTATTTTCAACTTAAAAAATGTCATTGCATGCAGTATTTATTTTTATTTCAAATTCAAGATTGCCTTGTTTAAATGCCGTGTTGCAGGATCTGAGCATGTTAGTGTGTGGCTTTCTTCTGCATTCTCTTCAGTGGAAAACAGCTTAATAAACTTGTCTGACAGTATAGAGAGACAGTTGCTTTCCCACTAGTTTGAGGAGATGCAGCTATTGACACTTCAATTTTGTATTGTTTAAGTAAATACTACATTTGAAAAGCTATCTACAAACTTCAGTTTTCTGAAAATGTGAACTCTTACTATCTAAGAGGGGGAAAAATTTTTTTAAATTGCCATAGCAGTGAATTTTAAGATTGCTGAGCTTAATAGAGGACAACATGGACAGCAAAAGTGAGTTTTTAGCTGTTCACATGTTCTGTTCTGGAAAGCTTCAGCTTACACGTTTTTAATTTCTTACATTTTTTATGTTCATCTAGTGCCAAATTTGACGTGAGATTAGAAATTTTTGGTGTACAGAACGTGTTCTATACTAATCTTCTTAATGAAATTATTCTTCTTACACTAAAAAGGTTACATGTGTCCTTTTTTTGCCTGAAAGATGTATCAGCAATGGTAAAAGAATAATTTCATCTTCCTTTCACTTAGTCCTTGATGTTATTAATGAGGCTTCCAGTTAAGTAGCTCTCTTGGAAGAAATTGCTGCTCTACTTCCCTAGTGCAAAGATTTAGGACTACTGCTGCACCAGTGAGTAATTTGTGGACCACTTAGAAATTGCTACATAATATAATTTAATCAAAGCAATGAGTGATCTGCTCCAGAAACACCAGGAGAGTAATTTAACATTCACAGTTTAACTAGCCTGCCAGTACATCCTTTCTGGTATTTTCCCCACTGATATGGGAGCTATGCCTAATTTGTTACACACAAATCACACCTATCACAATCTGGGTTCAGGTATACCTGGGGAACCTAAACACCACAGCAGCAAAAGTATTATTTCCTTATCTAAGTTTGATATTTCTGGTAATAATGTAGGTATTCTAAGTTCAATTAACAGGTAACGAAACTTGTGCTATGTTGGTAGAGTATATTTTTGCATTAATGAAGCAACTATGAAATGGTACATGTAAAAGTGCTATTATGTTGTTGTTATTTTCATAAATAAACAATGTCCCAAAGTTTTAATGGTGTCATAAACTCACTCACTTCCACTACCTTTGAATATGGCAAATGACTATGAAGCAATTCTCTCTCTCTCCCCGTCCCCTTTTTTTATTTTTTTTTTCCCCATAGGCTTCTTCTGCCCCAAAGTCCAATGCTTTGAAACTAAGCCTGTTGTACTGGAAACTGACAAGAATGTTACAGGAAATGTGATAAGGGGTTACGTAATTGAATGTATCATCACTGTCTAGTTGCCGAAGAGGCCTCTGAATCCCCTGTCTACGCAGGGGAGTTTCTTCTGCACAGAAAACTACCATAGTTTCACCAGAGGGAGCTTGTCATTTTCAAACAGTAAATCAATAAGTGTAACTGTACAAAAGACTATGTCAAAGTAGGATCGGGAGTTCAGGCAGAGCTTCTGCCATTAACAGTCATGCCAGTTTATTGTCATGGATATTTTCATAGTGAAATTCACTTTACAATGCATACATTTCTCTGTTGATTTGTATAATGTCTAAGAATCTAAATAAAACTGAAATGGTTAAGAAGGAAATGTTTGAGATGTGCTTCTCAGCAGACTTTAACTTGCTCAGTAGTGATCTGATCTTGTGATTTTTGAGATCAGTCATGTCTGTAAGGGACTTGTGGCCAGTTTAGTTCCCACTGACCAGGGGATTTAGTCAGCATATCTGTGGTCTGGATAACTGTTTCACCGTGCTGCTGCTCTGAATGTGAAAACGGAAAAACAGACCTGAGAAACACATTGAGATGACTTTGCTATGGTTCAAAAACATGTATTACCTTTCTGTGTTATATTCTACCTAATTTACTTACATAATTACTGCAAAGAAGCTCTTAGAGAAGGGAATTGAAGACTGGCAGAAATACTGATGGTGTTTTAAAAGTCAAAGTTTTGAATGCATGACTTGTTTTGTCTCCTTGCTTCAAGAAAACAGGCAGACGTGAGTGTTAGTACTTACTGCATGTGTCTTCTGTATCAGATCTGGGGAAGATTGTGCTTCTCCTGTTTTTCTCTCTACAAATATTGTATTTTTTTAAAAGACAGAGCCTAAAGAAAACCTTTTAATTTTATTGAAGCAATGTATTAAAAGGTTGCTTCAGGTTACTGGGTTGAGAAGTTAAATCAAATGCATTGGTCCACATGAAATATGAACATTAGACAATGATAATCATCCATTTCTGTTGGGTTCATGTTTTACTGTGGTGAGGTAACATTTTTCACAATTGCTCCTTTGCTTTGTGCAATATTAAGGAGATGATACTCATGTTACTAAAAATCATTTAATAAGTTTTCTGAGCTGTTAAGTCTTTCTATTAGCTTGGCATTTTCCTCACAAGGATTCAACTCGCACATCCCAATCGTCATCAAGACTAGGTACCTAGGAAGGGCTAGTCTTGTCTGAACCATGCTGTAAATCATACTAACCCATGTTACAGATCAGTCTCAAGCTAAATGATCAGTATTTCTGAATGCAATATAATAGAGGATAAATAGAAAGATGTTATGAGGTGGTATGTATTAACCAGTAGCAAACATGCAGTGCTTTTGTTCTGTTTTGGTGTGCCAAATAAAACTGTGGCCAGAAGAGACTTGTATTTGATCTATCCAAGTTTTATTTGTATCACCAAGGAGATCCTTTGATTCAGTAAGATCTTCAGTTGTGATATGTTTGCTTTGTTATGTTTGATTTGATGCCTAATTTCCAAGGAGGATGAATAGATGGCCATTGTACATTTATGGTATAAGCTTGGGAGAGGTGGAGGTTGCTTTATAGGGGCCATTTCTCAGATACTGTGGGACATGCATTAAGTGACTGTAATACTCTGTTCTTCACTGTTCCAATTTTATATCAGAATTTAGAACAATTTATTTGTTCAATCAAAGAGTGTCAGTGCTGAATTAATAAGCTTGAAGTATACTTCAGGATCTTTTGATGAAAGAGTTAGACCTGGGTCATTGCACTGCACTGAATGCAATAGAAAGGGGCATTGACTGTGGTTTTATGGCTGCATGAAAGATGGCAGGCACTGCATAAGTTAATTCATTCTAGTAAATCAGATTCCTTTGATCATTTTAACCTATGGAAATTTATGGTTGTAAGGAATGTAGTCATTCAGTAGGTGATAATAAAACATACAAATCCTACTACTTTTATTTAATAACTTTCTTCTGTCAGATGTGTAACTCTATTCCAGTAGTAGCTCATAACTGCAAATGGAAAGTATTATATCCCTTTTGAAGTGATCATGTTTCATGGCTTCTCTCATCTTCTGCCTGTAAGATTAGAAGTTTTTGCCTTTCTGCTCCTTATTGAGAGAGATGAATAGAGGTCTAAAAAGACCATAAAGGCAAAAATCTTTATTTTAGAAGCTGTATCAGCCTTTCAGTTCATGGTTCTCAAGAGCTTTATAAAAGCAGCCAGGCATCGTTCCTGATCTGTCTCCTGTCATAAAGAGGTGCGTAGTTATCCAAACCTGCTGGTAGCACTGTTCAGTCGTCTTCTGACTTAGAGGTACACAGAAATGCCTAACATTAATGATCAAACATCTCTGTATGCAATGCTTATTTATACCATATACACTGTTGCCACTGCTTGGTGCTTAGTGAATTGGAAGTTGTGACAATGTTGGGGTGGAGGAGGGACTTTGAAAAGAACACTTTCCAGCACAATATAAAATCAATAGGTGGAAAACTTACTTTTAAAATAAGGTTGTGTGTATCACTTAATGTGACTTTCCAGATCACAGGCTTGGATTTGCTGTAGGAATACCCTATTTTGAAAATGTTACCCTTATTGCTGAGAACACAGACTGGTTTTATGACCCAAGTGAGAAATCTCCAAGAAAGGCTCAAGCCCCTAAAGGCTTATTGAGGGAATTACAGTGAGGAAACAATGTGTATGCCAGAGTCCATCCTGGAATTTCAAAGAGTACAGGTGTGATAGCTGGTGTCGGAAGAACATCTTCTGGAAGTTAGGCTGTGCTGCACTGTGGTATAAAATTCAGTGCTGGAGCACCCCCTCCTGAGCTATCACAGTAGCAGATCATGTTTGAAGCATGGTATATTTAGACATAGAGTGTTCTGCAGGTTTTGTCACAAGCCTACTGCAAAATACCACTATTTTTAGTACTCTACCACTGCTATTTTTGTGCCCTAATGTAGTAATCTGCAAAAAGGCACTGGAATGTTAAGTACCTTTATATACATTAATAGAAGATAATCCATGCACAATGCAGAGCCTTTTCAGTCACATTTGAAATAGGTTTGTTTTGACTTTGATATTATGCCCAGTTCTTTACCTGGTGCCTTGGACCAGCACGAGAGGACTGAGACTGATGTATGTTGGAGGTTTGCATTTTATTACATGCACTTAATTAGCTGATGAGGTGTTTGTGTTTGAGGTGTTTCTTTTGGAAGATGGAAGGTAAATTAGAACGCTTGGGAGAAGGAAGGTGCTTTTTTAAAAAAAAATAAAAAGAAAATTAAGTAAATTTGAGCCCTGTAGTACTTTATGCAGTGCAGTTTATGACTGCAGTGAGAGTTTTGCCGGTGAAGAAGAGATGGGAACTGTAAGGCTAGATTCTGTAACATGGCATTAGGCAGAGTACCATGATGCCAGTATAGAGAACTGGACTGCCTAGGTAAACAAACCAACAAAAACAACAGCAAAAACAAACAAATGAAGCAACACCACCACCAACAAAAAACCTCAACAACAAAACAAAACACAACTGTCCTTAGAAGTTGAAAACATAGTATTCTGTTATGCTTGTGACTAGTTCTCTAGCATTGCTTCTCTTGTATTAGGATCATCATAACTTTTCATCGGATCTGGAGAGCAGAAGTTGAGTCCCATACAGTACTACAAAAGCCCAGACTACTTGCCAGTAAAATATTTGGTGGATTTAGGATTTGAGGTTCACTGCAACCCTGCAACTTCACAAATATGAAAACAAAGATGATGCTTAAAAAATGTCAGAGTAAGTAACATTCTTAGAGCAAATGGCATCAAAGCAATTGTATAATGGGTTTATGAGTACACACACAACACTTTTGGGAACTGCAGACTCCTGGAGCACGTCAGTGGAGATACAGCCTATATTTGGTGAATTCAAGTATACTGCCATAACTTCACTTTTTTTAGTTATTTTTGCAAAATCCCAGGTGTCTTCTGATGAAGGTTGAACAAACTTTGAAACAGAGTGAACAGAATGACATACTACTGGATTATTTTAACTGTTTTCAGAGCTAGGGATTTCCTCAGCATCCACAAAAACACGTTAGTAGTGAAAATATTTGTATTTTTTCCTAGTGGGATCTTTAATAGCAATATTAATTTTCATTGAGCCAGTGCATTTGATGTAAATTTTATTTTAATTTTTCCACAAACACTTTACAGCATTAGAAGAACATTTGTATGACCCAGCGTAACCAGTTAGAACTTAGTGCGACTATGGGCTATTGCCTTTTTAACTATGAGGTACTGAACCACGTTGTGCTGAGAAGCTACAATGCAGTCATATGAGCTACAGCTCATATGTGTATGCTGTGTGGGCATTGGCAATTACAGCTGGTTTGACACAGCTGTGGCAATTAAAAATTACAGAATCAAAGGTAACCTCTTTTCCAAAAGTGAGCATGTAGCTTGATTATAACACAGAAGTGCCAGTGGCCAAGTTCATTTCAAGAAAGTGTAACCCATCAAACCACTGAATACACAACCTCAGGTGTCATGCCAAAGGGGCATTACTGAGGCTTATGGATCCTAATGCTGTTGATATCTGGTAACCACACACATGAAATGAAGGCCAGAATGGTTATTTAATTACAACTGACAAGAAAGGTGATTATTGCTGATTGCTGAGTACCTTGGCTTGAACCACTACCATCAAAGTCTAACAATAGCACTTACTGTTTGGGAAAGGTCAGAGAATATCCATAAGAGCTTTATTAATATTTCTGCTATCCATTTCTGTGGTAGCAATCTATCAAAAACTGGCTGCACTATGTAATTTTTTGGGTAAAGTAGCATATCTACAACTCTCCAGCCTGCCTGGACACCAAGGTTGCAAGTAAGGACTTGAACCCATTTCATCTCAGTGTCCCTGACAGTGCTGGCTGTAAGCTTGCCTGTCAGTCCTTGAGATATTCCTGCCTGTGTCTACTACTTCAACAAATCCAGATTATTTCCTTGGTTAATTTTTTTGTATAAACTTTCAGCCCTTGCCCAGGGAAGGTTTTGTGCAAGGAAGTTAGAGCACAAGTCCTATGAGGAGCTGTTGGGGCAGTGGGGGTTGTCTGCCCTGGAGGAGAGGAGGCTCAAGGGAGACCTTATCGCTCTCTACAACTGTCTGAAAGGTTGCACTGAGGTGGGGTCTGGTGTGTTCTTACAGGTAAGAAGCACTAGGATGGGAGCAAATGGCCTCAAGTTACACCAGGAGAGGTTTAGATTGAATATTTGGAAAGTTTTCTTCCCAGAAGGGGTTGTCAAGCCTTTGAACAGGCTGCCCAGTCAACTGGTTGACTCACCATCCCTGGGGGCATTTTAAGGACATGGTTTAGTGGTGCACTTGGCAGTGTTAGGTTTGCAGTTGTACTCAATCCTAAAGGTCTTTTCCAACCTCAGTGATCTTGTGATTCTGTGAAGGATGGGAGGGATCTCTGAGGATGGACAATGTCAGTGACTGCTTCTGGCACAGCAGGTTGTTTTCAATTTTATTAATCAAACTGGTGCTTCTGCTGTAGAATTGAAATAGATAGGATAAGATTATTCCCACCACCGCTGACATGGAGTGATTAGTCTTAGTCACAGTCTGCTATAGACAGTGCTCAGAAGTGAGTGCTGTAAGCTGTCACAAGTTTTATTACCCAGGTTCATACAGATTCCATCCATGCAGTGCTGGGACACAGTTAACATCAGTCAGG
The DNA here is from genome assembly GCA_013396755.1 of Sclerurus mexicanus. Lineage (NCBI taxonomy): Eukaryota > Metazoa > Chordata > Aves > Passeriformes > Furnariidae > Sclerurus > Sclerurus mexicanus. The sequence continues at coordinate 129,918 of VWZF01001534.1, read as the reverse complement.
CAGCAGACACGCAGTGCCATCAAGAGAGAGAGAAACAGGCAAACCAGGAGACAAGTGACACATGGTCAAGAACTCCAAGTATTCTCTGTAAGCAGAGGTCTTTCATGAAGTGCTTCATCATTTTACAATTTTTGTACAATTTTGACTCAGACTGGCAGAATGCCACTGTTCTTTCTGCTTTCCAGATGACTGCTCAAATTCAGATACCGTTGTGCCATAAAGGTGGCTTTTAGGGTTGTCAAAGTACCCCAAAGGCTCAGGGTTTGTGGGGATTTGTAGATACTTGGTAGTTACTGTTACTCATTTGGTAACTAATACAGAGTGAAAAAGACCTCTACAATGTTGTTGCTGCAGTCTCCGGTTCCAGGCTGAGTGCCTGTTTATTTTGTCTCTGAAAGACTAATAATTTTCACTGCTAACTACTGCACTGTAGTCCAACCTTACTCATTAACAAAAAAAAAAAAAAGGTGTAAAATATACCTTCATGTCTATGCAGGAAAAAAAAAACATCCACTCTGGATACCAGAAAAAAACAAATGTGTGCTAATTTTGCTTTGTGCCTGTTTTTAGAGGCTATATTAGAGAGTGAATATTTCTTTCCTCTCTCTGTAAATATAAAATGCTAGCACACTGTAGCTTTGCAGTATAATACCCCATGCTATAAATCACTATGCTGATATGCCTCCAGTTAAGTGTCTAAGCTTTTACCATGTCAAAATTCTCACTGATGCTAACAGTGGTCATCTAGAGCTATTTGACTGGGAAAAGAAAGGGAAAAATTAACTATAAAATGCCTTGGTTTTGGTGGTCTTGAGCCTTCATATCTCCAATTTTACTCTTAATAAAACATACATTGAAGCTAAGAATATTGAAGCTGGGAACACTACTGAAACCACTTGAACAGTACTGTAGCACAAGGAATGAGCTATCTATACACATTTATTAGTACAGGAAGGTTTCTGCAGTCATTGTGCAGTCACATCTCTTATGTACACACTTTTTTAAACTGCCTGAAGAGGTCAGGCAGTACAATTAAAAATCCCCATAGAAGAACCAACAAAAAAACCCCAAAAGACAAAAAACTATTTGACCCTAACCTGAAGACCTGAGCACAATTTGTCTTCTAATCCTGTGTCCCTGCGTAGCTACATTAATTCAACAAAGCCTCCTTTTAGGCTGGATGAAACTATTTAGCAAGTGTACTCTTCTATCCACATAGAGGGCTATTTCTTCACTTTTAAAAGATACATCATGATGGGATGAGTTCTTAGTTTATATCAAGTCTTCACACCAGGATTTTTTATGTATTTCTCACTCTCCCAAATGTACTGGTTACAGCCATTATATAAATACTTCTCTAATGAGATGGGTTAAGAATTACATATACTCCGAACTTTATAACTGAAAGTGGAATGCATCCATCTCTTCTATTTGAGACCCATGTGTGCTTCTAGTACAATTCTTCTGTCCTCATACATAAATTTTCTTAAGCAAGGTGTCAGACAATGGCTAATCTCAAGGAGTTAGCACTCACCAGGCTAGAAGCCCAAACTGTCTATTGAGTTTCATGTACAAAGGCTGCTTCATGTACTGAAACTGTTTGCAAACCTTTGCTTTGATTCTACTTATTTACTTTATCCATAGCAGATACCAGTTTGGTAGGAGCAGAGTAAGAAAAAAAGATTTTGTTAATCACAGGCATGAGTAAGATATTGAAGGTACCAACTGCACCAGGAAAGTAAGTTGTTCTGACCAGAAATGGAAAAAATACTGTAAGTAAGGACCATGGATAATTCTTGAGTTTGGGAAATGGACAAATTATAACTACTTGATAATGATTGTGTATCAGGAGTTCATTGTCCGTAACAGCTTTTATTTCAACCCCACTTCTAGATATTACAAGTAACAATAGCGCCACTGATAGCAGGATCCTTTGCTTTCTCCTAGATTCTAATCAGGCAAAGTCACCAGACTGAAGTTAAAAAAAAGAAGAAAGGTGTTTAAAAGACTGTCCAATCCTTTGTAGTCTCTGGGGAGTGCTCCTGTTACCTCTTCTTTCAATTACCAGATTTAACAAACATGAGTGATAACGTGTACATTACTTTGTGGGAGAACAATGAATTTTAAGTGCTAAGAAAAAAACCAGTGCATAACCCACAGTGAAATACAGGTTACTTCCTGCCAGCCCTAATAAATACAAATAAAGAGATATAAATAAAGAGTGAATTTTAAAAAAAGAAAGTGAATAAACCGGGCTTTGTTATGGGGCCTTGCTAAATCAGTGAAGTGGGGGATGTAGAATGTCTTTGAGGTTTTTGCCAGCAAGGCTGTTCTGTAGGTCATACTGCCAAGTATACATGGAAATACTTGTGTGAATGTGAATCATCCTTCACTTTTAATGAAAGAATTTTTAAAAATGTCCATTTATGGACCCTCTGGTCCTTAGGGTACAAGTCAATCAACTTCTTTCTCCACAAAGCAATTTTAATAAAATGCTCCTGAAACTAGGGACAACAACAATAAACGAGGTTTTCTACAATAACTGCAAACTATTAATACCTACAGACTTCGTGACTGAGAAGCTCTTGTAAGCCAGAAAAATGGTTCAGACTCCTTGTATTTTGGAGATACATGATGGAGTCACAGAGAGAACATATTAAAGAAAACCCTTTTATCCCCAGTATTCCAACAACTCTTCCTCCATCCAGTCTTTGGAGGGATGACTAACTGAACTATTTATTCAGCTCTTGAAGTCAGTTCAACAGATACTGTCATTGCATGCAGTGTGAAATAATATTTACAACTACATGTCAGAACCCATCATGTATGGGTTTCTCTGCATGTGTAGATAAATGTAGGAAGAAATAGTCTTAATTTAATGCAACTAAAAACTCCAGTACTATTAATGAAACCTATTAGCATCTTCATTTACACAACACTATTTATCTACAGTATAAATCTTCGAATGTAAACCACTTAATAGATTGATAAACATGATTTTCAGTTCCTGATTTCAAAGCTTTACACTGTTTTCATTGGCCAGCTTTGATCAGCTGGAGATCTTCTTTGGAGTGGTAGATACTTTTGCTGAAATTTTTTTACTGAAGAACTTCTGAGATCTGAAAATCAGATCTTAAACTAGTTATAATGATTAGAGGGTTTAGTTTTGCTGATGACAAAACAACCCACTGTGCTTTGATCGGAAGCCTTGAATGGCTTTTGAGTGCCCTGGGACTAAGTATCTAACAAGAGGTACCTTACCGGAAGGTTTTTCATATAGTTCCCTAAAAGTTTTGCCTGTGAAGATGGTAGGACTTCCACAGAATGACTGTGCTGGAATGGCTAACCTAATTGTGGAATCAATCTATTTCACCAAGAAATCTCACTGAAATAGAGACAACGATTGTCACAAGCTCACTGTCCTGTACAGTCCTAATGGCTCCATTCAAGTATCAGAAGTTTTGAAACTTGGTTTTATGGTATGTATAATTATGAAGATGCTTCAATTCAAACTGACTTGTCCCATGAAAGTTGGTCCAGATGGCAGAAGTACTACCTGGCTTTGTTTGAGGTAGTCCTGGGGAGCAAGCAAAACCTTATGCACAGTTTGTGCTGGCTTACTGCTTAGTTCCAATTCCAGAGGAGGGTGAGCAGCTCTTTCAGGCAGCTTCAGTGTCAGACTCATCAGGGCTTTCTGGCTCAACTCCATGCTGGTGTAGTCACTCAAGAGTGGTACTGTAAAGGAAATGGTACCTTCTTCACTTGTAACTGCTGCTGTAGGGATTTCTTCATGCCCCAGGCTTATGTCTACGTTATTGCTGGGTTCTTCTGATTGGCAAGTGTCACATGTGCTGTCTTCTCCAACATTTGTAAAGAGGCCAAGCTTCAGAGGAGCCTTTGAGTCATGCTCTATGACAAAAAGACTGGTGGTATCATTGTCTGACAGGGCCTGAAGCAATGACCTTGAAGCAGGTTTCCAGTTAGCCTGTGAGACAAAGAAAGAAGAAAGAATAATATGCTAATTAATCCACTTTATCTCATCTTTGGTTTTAGAAACACGAAGGAAAATACTTACTTCCCTAATTCGAGGACCATCTTCTCATCTTCCATAGTATTTTAGCAAATATTTTCCTTCTTTTTTATGTACTTGGGACCAAATACATTGGTGATGAAATGTAAGCCTCATGACATGCTGTTCTGAGACCCACATCTTTTGAAAAGTTTAACGAAAGTGTTACTATAAAAAGGCAGCAACTTGAACAGCAGCCAAACAAGATTAAGCTGTGAGCTGCTGCAAGCAGTTTGTTGTTAAATTTAACACCATGTTGTGATCTAAGTATGCCCAGGGTAACAAATTTTTGCAAATTCTGGATGATTAAATGGACTATAGTTGGTAACACCAAGAATCCTTTTCCACTTAGATTGTTCTTCAGGGTTTGGCCACTTTTGCCATAATATTTTTAAATTATGAGCAGACTGGTATAGCTATTGGCTTTTTTTTTTTAATTTCCTTTCTTCCCCACTTTTCCACCCCAAGTTGCTCTAAATTTGTTTATACTGTTACGGTTCTTTTGCAAGAAATAAGTTTGTATTGGTTTATATTTTCTTTCTTCTTATCTGACTGGGAAATGAGAATGCTGTTCTTTGAAATCTCAACAATCTCCCATAAAATATCTCTACTTTTCTCTTGCAGTTGGATGAATAGACATAATTCATAGTTTTTTGCCTTGTTTTAAATAAAGACCTGTGTGATATATACCTCCATTACCATATTTTTTAAGAACAGCAGCTCAAATTCTACAGCTACCAAATATAAAATAGGATCTATGTCTACCCGGATTTTAGTAAAGCCTTTGACACTATTTCCCACAGCATTATCCTGGAGAAACTGGCAGCTGATGGCTTGGAAATGTGCAGTGTTTACTGGGTGAAAAACTGACTGGATGGTCATGCCCAGAGTGATGGTGAAAGGAGTTACATCCAGCTGGTGGCGAGTCACTAGTGGTGTCCTCCTGGGCTCAACACTGGGGATGTTTAATATCTTTGTTGATGATCTGGACAAGAAGATTGAGTGCACCCTCAGTAAGTTTGCAGACAACACCGATCTGCTGGAGGGCAGGAAGGCTCTGCAGAGGATCTGGACAGGCTGGGTCCTTGGACTGAGGACAATGGCATGACCTTCAACAAGGCAAATGGCCAGATCCTGCACTTGGGTCACAACAACACCAGGCATTGCTCCAGGCTGGGGGAAGAGTGACTGGAAAACTGCCTGGCAGAAGAGGACCTGGTGGTGCTGGTCAACAGTGGCAGAACATGATTCAGCAGTGTGTCCAAGTGGCCAAGAAGGCCAATGGCATCCTGGCTTGGGCCAGAAACAACATGGCCAGCAGGACCAGGGCAGAGATTGTCTGTCTGTATTCAGCAGTCTTCAGGCTCGACCTCAAATCCTGTGTCTAGTTTTGGGCCTCTCACTAAAAGAAGGATGCTGACGTCCTGGAGGACATCCAGAGAAGGGCAACAGATCTGGTGAAGACTCTCAAGCACAAGTCTTATGAGGAGTGGCCAAGGGGGCTGGGGTTGTTTAACCTGGACAAAATGACACTTGGAGTGATCTTATTGGTCTCTACAACTACCTCAGGGGAAGCTGTAGTGAGTGTCAGTCTCTTCTCCCAGCTAACAAGTGACAAGATGAGAGGAAATGTCCTCAAGTTGCACCAGGGAAGGTTTAGATTGGATATTAGGAAAAAATTCTTCACTGAAACGTTCCGCAGCGAAGTGGTGGAATCACCATCCCTGAAAGTGTGCAAAAAAAGTGTGCATGTGTCCCTTGGGGACATAGTTTAGTTGTCAATACAGTGGTGCTGGGTTAAGAGTTACACTTGATGGTCTTAGAAGTTTTTTCCAACCATAGCATTTCTATGACTCTGAAAGAGGCACAAATAGGTGAGAAGCATCTTTGAAATATTTAGTCTAAATGTAAAGAACAGGAAACTGATGGGGCAACTGGCTGGCATTTTAGTCTCCACAGTTCATTTTCCTGGCCTTTGTAATGAGAGTGTCTCTAGTTTCTCCTGCTGCTCTGTACCATGGGATGTATCATTAACTTCTATTGCGTTAAAGAATCCTCTGTCTTCAGTACAAATCATCTTGCCACCTATCTGGACTTATGTTGAGACTTGCTACGTTGCTTAACTAACCTGGTGGGTTTCAGTGTGGAAACAACCTGCAAATCAAATAATTGTACAGATTGTAGCAAGATTTGCTCAGTGCCTGTTTCACAGTGCCCATTTGGGGAATACCTTTCTCCATAGTTCATTAAGTGTTCAGAATACCAAATTACTTCTGGACAATACATCTCGTAACCTCCTTATTGTACTGTCTCCTCACACAGTGCTTTTTTTGCTTTCCCCCAAACCATTATCTGGTATCTATTATTTCTGCACCTGCCATGTTATCAACATTGCAGTATTTCTCTACCAGATGTGGCTAATACAGACTTGATTTTCTTTGATGGTTGCCTTGCCTCTGCAGGAACAGTCAAATCTGTTTCAATTCATATGTTTTTCTTTTAAATATTTTATGTCATAATGGCACTGTGGTTCATAAAATCTGTTTGTCCTTTCTGTAACATGCAGCCTCAATGTATTTCACTTGCAATTCTTTAAAATGGCGAATTATTTTTTGAACCAATTAGGTTATTTTGGATGGTAGTTCTTACTCCTTTCTTGCTGAACTTCTGTGCTGCAATTCAGCTCCACCTAAGCTCATTACTACATCAAAACACCTTTAGGTCTTGCATTTTCTTTAAGGCAGAAATTCCACAAATGCTGAATAAACTAGGTTTCTTCTTTTGCCTTTGAGAAGTCTAACTTCAAACAACTATTGAATTTGCAGATCTACAACTTTCTAATGTATGGTGGATAAGAATCAAGAGGATTAGGTGGAATTATTTTTACTGGAGCGTTCAGTAGGGGTATCTAAATGCCAGCACTGAGAAACAGAAGTTGTTGGGTGCTCAGAGCAGAACAATTTCTTTAACTGAACAAAAGAGTGAAACTGCAATTTTTGAACAGCATTACTTTTGAAACTGTTTTGTTCAGCATTAGCTGGCTTTGGAAAAGTGACTATCTGAAACTAGCTCTGAACTTGCCACTTTTTAATCTGTATTAAGGTGGAAGAAAGGAAGAAAGCAAGTGAAGAAGTCCTGATCTGGAATATGAAAGTTCATGTTTGCACTGTAGCAGGAAGCAATGCTGATGTTCAGCAGAACATTTGTTTATCACCACACTATACGGGTCTTCTGAAATTTTGTTCCTGATTACTTAATCCTATGTCCCAGTTTTGCCAGTATCTGGCTTGTAGATACCTACTAGCTAATGCCTAAAATTTGACTCGATAGAAGTCTACTTTGTTAACGCTCCCAAGTTGGCTTGAGAAATGAGGTCTACAAGTGCCAAATTATGTTCAGGTTTTCCAGAAAAAGAGATTTCAGAAGGAAAGCAGCACAAGTTCCTGCTCCAAAAACATAATGGTAGGTAGTCTGAGACTTAATAGATAAACTTAGTTGTTCTAAAAGAAGGACTTTTGGTATCAGATGTCTGGAAAACTGGAGCAAGAACTTGTTTAAAAGGGGGAAGATAAGAAGGGGAAGATGCAGGTAAGTCCAGTAATAGTGGTTCAATAATGTGGTCTCCAGCACCTTCTTCTAACAGCTGTAATTTCTTCAAACAGCTGATTTCTGGGTGCTTCTTTAGTGCTAAAATTTGGGTATACTTATCAAAGAATATGGGAAAACTTCAGGCAAGTTTGAGTGCTGCTGAACCTTGGTGCCTGTTGACTAGGAGGTGCTCCTCAGACACCAGCTGACCAGCCAGAGCCACTGGATTGCTCCAGAGGTGAGGAGAGACTGAGGGGTGAAAACACCATGTACATTGTCTCTGTCATGAGGCTTCCATGGAGTTAGGCCACGATTCTTTGAATATTTTAATAACTTGTACTTAATAATCAGCTCCAGTTGGTGAAACATGACTGGATGAAAAGCAAAATTTCTCTCCTTAGACTCATTCTCCCCCTATTCAGCTTTGATTTTTTCTTTTGAGAACCATACCTTTAAAAATGCTGTATAATGTGATGCTGTACTCAGAGAAGTCTGAGACCTGTATTAAATTAAAAATATATATACTGCCTCTGTCTAAACTTCCCTCCTACATCTTATATTTTGACTATTTTTCTAGCTTCCCACCTGTTGATATTCGACACTTTCTAGGGTGAAGTGTGAACAGACTAATTAACTAGCATAACTCATTGATGAGTAAGAAAGGTCTCCCCTGTGTATTTTTTCACACCATCAGAAGAGTACTTGCCATTTCTTGGAGTGCACTGCTGTTTCTTGGGCTTGGTACACTGGGCCAGCATGACATTTTCAGTCTGTAAAGAAATATTCCTAATTTGTCAGATTAAATGACTGATATTTCCTGTGCATTTAAATTAACTACCATTTATACATAGCATACTGGTATTTTCATGACCATGAAAACAAGGTGTTCTATAGAGACTTTTAAGCATAATGCTAATTAAAAGCTGAAGAACCAAACTTGGTAGTCTACACTGAAATGCTGAGTTACCAGCATCTTTGTTTAATGGCAAAGGAGCTGTGACAGGTGCTGGTAATGTGGTCTCTTTCTACACATTCAATAATCCATATTTGTTAGCATTTCCACAAAATCCCCATCTTCCTTTAGCGCTTTGGGACACATAGGAGAAAGGGTTTTTTCAGTAAATATTTGCTCCTGGGCTTCTACTTAGAAGTTTGCTTTCCCTCAAAAAGAAGAGAGCAAGTCTATTGCACTGTGTTCAGCACTGGTGGCCTGGAAGAGGCTCTACAGAGGACAACACAGCTCCTGCTCTTTCATGATTGTTTTGAGTTTAGCTCTTTCTGAAGGTATTACATACAGTATCTCACTACTATAGGGGAGAAGAAAAAGCCTTAGCACAGCTGTGAGAGGGGATGAGAGTTTAAGTAGCTCCATTACTCTGCCTTAGTGTTGACTTCAGTGTTTTCCTGTTTTGAAATTAAATATAGACTTCATTAGCTGTAGAGTACTTTTTCTGTGTCTAGGCTGTAGTTGGAGGTGAGGACTGAGGATGTAGAGTTACTGAATCTGTGTGCTGATCCTGTGAAGATAGGTGTTTGGCTGGCTGTTGAGTCCTTTCTCACAAATCAAGCAGGCAGTTCAGATGAGATCACCAGGACCCTTCATCTCAGCTCATGGTGTTCAATATTCCTACAGATTTACAAATTTAAGTGCTGTTTTGTAGCGCTACCTGTGTGTAGGGCTCCTGTGTGCTGCTTATTTGTTTTGTTCTTGGGGTTTTTTTTTCCCTATTCTTTCCTACTGGGCCCAGATACTAAAGTATGATCTTTAGTTTAACACAATAAAGTTTGCTTTAGGTCAAAACTTTTGTGTAGGTCTCAGAATTTCTTGTCAAAAATGCTGGATCAGATACACAACAACTTAAAGTCTGTTTCCCAATGGCAAGGAAGGAGTTTAAGCTAAAGCAGACTACACTATGCTGTATGGCTTTCAAGCCACAGGTTGGGCCCTCTGTCCTTTAGCAGCTGTGCTTGCAGCTTTGTAGGGTGGTGCTTTCTAAATAGGAGAAAAAGGGAGGGTAGTGTTCTAGGACACCCAAATAATAATATGAGTGGTTGTATGCAACTCAGTTTGTCAGAAAATTAATATTAGAACCCATTATTAGGCAAGTGATTTTCTTTTAGTGGTAGTGTATGCCCCTAGTATTGTACATCACATTAATTTTTTGGGGGGAATACTTCATTATTGCAGAAAATAATTTCTCCTAAAATAAGAGGGTCTTAACCGCATCTTACAGGCACCTTTGTTATTCTTTCTTCTTCCTACTCATATATATATTACTTCTTCTCATTATGTCCTTATGTGCATAATTTATACAGTTAATATTCAAATGTGTTTGCAAGAAATTTCTTAGATGGCTGTCAAAATTTAGTTTTGTATTTCTATAGGATTCACATGATTATCAATTGGGAATGAAAGAGGAAAATAATCAAATGTATGTTTTTTTAATACATGTTCACCACTGTGAGAAATTATCTTGGCTCTTCCTGATGGTGTTTAAGGCAGAAGGTAGTCAGAAAACTGCCTCAAAGGCAAAAAATTACCAATTTTTTACAAACTATTTTAATCATCTTGTAATTGCTCTCACTGTTAAATGACTGTGGTGGATTTTGTGTTATATGCTTTTTGAGTTGTTGCTTTTAATAATAAAAAAGACCCAGTGCTATGAAACTCAGAGTTAAGCAAAAAGAGTTCTGTTATCAATTTCAGTCAATATTCCCTTCTTACCTTTTATGTACTAGAGAACAAGTGAGAGGTGCAAAGACCAGAATGAATATCACGCTGAAGCAAAGGGCAGTCACAAAACCTTCAAATTCTCCTTTATCTGATGAGAAACAGAAAGATTGAATCAGACTTGTGGTGTCAAGTACAGAAAGGTTGTATTACCTCCATGAAAGAAATATTTCAAACAGAAGTCAAGGCAAACTTTACACATGTTCTGGAATTCCTCTAAGTAAAATCTAGTCAAAATTAGACTGAGGATTCTGTGGGAGAGTGTGAGGTTTCCAGGTTTGTATTTTTAAGATATCTAGGTACCGTGGATTTGCAGAATGTTTGGTAGTGGAAGGTACCTCTAAAGATCATCTAACACAGGTTCACATAGAGCAGGTCACACAGGATTACATCCTGGCAGGCTCTGAATATCTGCAGGGAAGGAGACTCCCCAGCCTCTCTGGGCAGTCTGTTCCAGTGCTCTGTCACCCTCATGGTAAAAAGTTCTTCCTCATGTTCAAGTGGAAACTCCTGTGTTTCAGTTTGTGCCCATTGCCCCTTGTTGTGTCACTGGGCATCACTGGAGGTAGTCTGGCCCTATCCTCTTGACCCTTGCCCTTAAGGTATTTGTACACGTTTATAGGGCCCCCTCTCTGTTGTGTCTTCTCCAGGATGAACAGCCCAGCTCTCTCAGCCTTCCCTCATTAGTGAGATGCTCCAGTCCCCTAATCACCTTTATAGGGGTATTGGCCACTCCTCCCAGTTCTGTGTCATCAGTGAACTTGCTGAGAAGACATCTGTCCCTTCATCCAAGTCATGGATGAACAAGTTAAACAATACTGGCTTAGTATTGAACCTTGGGGGACACCACTCGTAACAGGCCTCCAATGAGACTGTTCCACAGATCATGACCTTCTGAGTTCTCAATTCACCTCACAGTCCACTCATTCAACTTACACTTCCTCAGCTTGCCTATGAGGATGTTATGGGTGGCAGTGCCAAAAGCATGCTGGTGTCATGGCAGGCAACATCCTCTGCTCTCCTCTCATCCACCCAAGCAGTCATGGCATCTCCGAAGACTATCAGATTGGACAAGCATGATTTCCCCTTGGTGCATCCATAGTGACTGCTCCTGGTAATCTTTCCCTCCACATGCTTAAAGATGACATCCTGGATTAGTTGTTCCATAGCCTTTCCAGGGATGGAAGTGTTGCATCCTTAAATCTACCATAAACACTCAAATAAAGAAGTATTCTAACACCCCATGCTGTTACGTGGGCTCCAGCTTGTTTAACAGGTCAAGACCCTGATGCACGTCTGACTTAATAAGAAATTATTGGAGTGAAAGTGTCTTTTAATCTGTTTCAAGATTTACTGGGGTTTTTTTGGTTTGGTTTTTTTTTTTTTTTTTTGTGAGATAACACCTAGCCCTGATAATAATAATATGGTTTGTGTATTTGGTTGTTTCCTGTTAAGAACATGAAGACAATTTTATCTGTAATCAGCCATTTGTCAATCCTTGATGCAAACCTACGTCTCCTATTGTCTATGTTAACACCTGCTTGAGATATTTCCCATCAACACCCCACCTGCCTGAAGAAGACAATGTATTTGAAAGGTTCATGAAGCTTGATAAAGTGCTCTGGCAGTAAGAGCAGCATGGCTAATACAGGAACCAAAGGAGAGCATGATGTTAAGAGAGAGTTGATGCTGGGGTCTTTATAAATGGCTAAATGAGAAGTTTAAAAGTAGTGCCAGGAAAGTGTGGTCAGTTCATGATTGTGTTTATGACACTCTCAAACTATGTTTGCAGAAAGGCCACTTTCTTTTTTTTTTCTTACCCTTCCCCTGACAAAAATGTCTATTTTTTAAACCAAAGAGCTACCTAATTTTTATTAAAAAGTTATTTGGAAAGCTGGAAATTTTTGTTGTTGCTGAAAAACTTCTATATCCAAGAAACACAAGATTCTTCTAATCAATTAAGTACCTGTGGAACACTGGGGAGGACAGAAGTATTAAATTTAATGTTTAAATTCAATGTAATTACTTGAATTTTTTAAATGTTGCATTAATTTCACTCTGCATTTTTGTTACTGTACCGAACAATTGGATCCTCTCCAAATACACATTTGGCAGAAGAAGTGGAATAAAGTCCTGCAGAAAAGCTCTAGGTAGATGCTTTAATATTTTGTGTTGATAAGAGAAAGGTTTTCAGTGTGGGGGAAAAGAGGATGCAAACACTGTTGAATTCAAGGAAGATTTTAGATTTCTTTCCTTTTTCTTTCTGCATCACACTTTTGACTATTTCATTTTCTGGTTTTATACCTCTTTCACTTAAATACAAAGAAGTTGTTGAGGGGAGAAACCATTTGCATACTTCTGTCTCCGAATTTCACAGGTTACTGATACCATCTTAGCCTGTTCTTTTCTTTTTCTATTTAGAAAGCTTCGATTAAGTGAAGCTGTGGTCAAACAACAAAAAAAAGAGCCTCAGGCAGTGTTAGTTTTAGTTTCACTGATGGGGTGTTAAAAATATTTGAAAGACTATGTTTGGCCAACCCTATATAATTACAGTATTTGAAGCTTTAGAAATGTAACTCGATCTTCTTAGCCTATCTAGGCACCTTTGAGAAAAGCAAACTTTTGCCAGGAACTAAAGGACTATTACTTACAATATACTTAAATTATTGGAAAACAAAAGATACTTTGATTAGCTGTCATGCACAATAGGAGCAACTGAAAAGTACTTAGTTTTTTATTTTTATAGTTAATGACTCAGGAAGCCAGTTTTATGTAATTGGTCAGGATTTTGCTGAGAGCAAAGACGATTGAATTTTACTAGCCAGAGTCAGAAATTTATGACAGAAATCATCAGTAAATAAAGGTATGTGTATGTAGCTAGCATAAAAAGGCCAGAAAATATTTCAGAGCTGAGGAACCCTAGCTAAGTCTTCCCTGTATGTTCAGTAGTAAAATACAGGGAAAATTGCTCTGTGATGAATAGTTTGACTCTAACAGGAACAATTTTGTGTGTTTGCTCCCAGTAACCAAAGGACTGAACAATGAATCTTGTGTGTGAACACTCTGACTACTTCAAAAGCAAGAAAAGGTAGAGAAGAATGGCATGTAGAGAACATAAAACAAGGATTCATGCTGTGCAATGCAGATGCATTGAGGTTCCACAATACCATATTTTGGAGTGCTGAAAGGCTGTGAAAAAGTCAGAGGTCCCTCTCCAGCACTAGTGAATCCTGAAATCTGCACACGATAGATGGTTTTTTCCTTCAGTCCAGTAAGGTGGTAACTCGTGGTAGAAGAATTGAGAGTAACAGCTGAAATGCAAGAGGGTTTGGGGAAGGAGATGATCAGATGCTAAGTTAACATATTATTACTAGTGGCAGGCAGACTTTCCACTACAGGCCAGAAGGAAAATACTACTTCAAAAGAAGTAGGGGAATTCTTTTTGGTTGAAAACTCAAGTTTTTTGAATTTATAACTATTCTTTTATTTCAATGTGTAGAAGTTTCATCATTTGTGGTTCCGTTAAGGTTGGAAAAGGCCTTTAGGTCACCAGATCCAAAATTAAACACAAAACCTATCAATTTAAAAATTTTTTTTCTAAAAGTAAATTACTAATCGTGTCTTTAGAAGGAGGTAAGAAATAAAAACTGTTAACTGAGTTGAATTATGAAATATATAATATCCTAAGTCCTATAAAAAGGCTTAGACTCCTTCTTGGATGAGTTGAAATGACAAATAAAAGTATTGTGACTGAAATATTAATACTTCAGAAACACTGAAAGTGTTGTCTTCTTTGAAGTGTTACTAGAAAATTCTGCAGTAGTCTTAGAAATGTGATTTTTAAGGAAACAGAAATATTTAATTTGAGATACTATCTAGAAAACTCAAAGAATTCATGGAAGCATCTATAGCATTAAAGGTCTAACCAGAAGCTGACTTTCAAGAGCATTCAGTCTGCACAGAAATCCTAAATAACTCAGAACATCCTGTAACAGCACTTAATGGTCTGAATGAAGCTTTTCTTTCATGACTCTGAGCTGCTATTTTGTTCTGAGCAACAGGTGACTTACCCAGAGTCTTTTTCCTTGATAAATCTGTGTAGCTGATTCTGTACCCCTGGAGAAAGCCCAAACAATCTTCAGTAGCTATTTCATTCCACTTCACAAGTGCAGAATGCTTTGTGATATTCAGAATTGTCACATTAGTGGGACCTCTCCTAGGGACTTAAAAACCCCAGGTAATTATTTTCATTCTGCATCAATACGTTTGCAATAGACATACAAGACTGAAACCTAGTTGCTCCCCAGGGAGTTCCTTGCCAGGTTCTAGATGCCATAAATACAATGTAAAGGGTGCAAAAGGAAGAAGAAATCCCATAGAGTAAAAACCACTCCTCCTAAACAATACCAAAGTAGGTAGAAATTGTGACTCTGTCATTACAAACATTTTACTCCTCTAGCCACAGCTGTACTCATTTCATCCTGCAATATAAGACACTACCAAACTGGGATTGGAAAATCTGTCTTTGACCGCAACTAAAACTGAGCTACATGGAGTAGCAGCTCTGAGCCCCTTTTTCTGTTTTTTCTGGTAATGTCAGGTGTAATAAAAATATTTCTACAGACTTGTCAGTAAGGAACGGGATTCAGGTCATTCACTGCCAGGATATAACTGCTAAGACCAAAGGCAATGCTAACTGAAGAATGCTGTTCAGTCACCTGGAAAAGAAATTTTGTGTAGCCTTCCTTTTATGGCTGCAGATAGGAATGCAAAGAAGCACAAAGGATGAGGTTATACAAAGGAGAGGAATACCTCCTTCAACGGAGTAAAAGTGGGTCACTCCAAAAGTCTTTTCATGTCTTATGAAGCTTTCACACTGGCACACATCAGATGCATGTATCATTATTTTGTACAATTTATATGGCTGAAAATTCTCTGAAAAACAAATAAAGGTAAATCATAGTTTAATGAAAAGTTAAAAATTACAGAGAAGGAGAGGAAAGATAACTTTATAGTTTTTCTGTATAGTTCTTACTTTCTGAGACTCAAAACAGAGTATAAGTTTATAGTGCTTTACACTGAGTGCAAAATATGTACATTCTCCTTCAACGTCTCTAGATGTTTAATGCAAACTATTTCAAGAGCAGGACAAGACATAACATGGGTTATCTTTTAAAAGATTACAGATCTGTTTTTAGGCTCTCTCTGGGAGGCATTAGCTGCCAAAGGAGAAACTGGGAACTAAAATGGCTGTAGATATGTTAGTTCAAGGATATGTATTTTCCACTCAGCTAGCTTATATAAAACCAAGTAAAATAAGTAGACATAATGTGGCAGTGCAGATGTTGCAGAAGGACCAAGGGAAAACAGTGCATTCATTTACAGAACTCTGAAGCTAAATGTTCTCTATTTTACATAATAGCCAGTCCTGAATGGCCTTTGCAAGAGTCACCTACATGACTTTAATCAAGGTTTTCAATGTCTGTCCCATGAAGCAGCCCCTGACTGCTGCCCATCACACCTAGCTTGGTAAGCGAGATATTTGAGTTGAGAACTTAGGCTTTGACAATGATAACCATTTGGATTAAAAAAAAAAGAAATTAATCTTAGGGAGACTGTAACAGAGCAGTTTATAGTTAAAGATAAATTTACTTAGGCACAAGATAAAAGTTGGGCTTTTTTTTTTAAAGCCAGAAATGTATAGGTCTGCCTGGAATGTGGGGAAGGAGAGACACTACCAGCAGCAGCAGCTTAGCTGCATTTCTTGCCCAAATGTGACCAGAAGAACCCTACTGAAAACTCTGCCTTTTATCTGACTTGGTATTGCTGAACACTAGGGGATGTCTTAGCACTGGACAAAGATTAAGGGGATTGCTTATCTGGATGAATCTTCAGTTTGCCACTAAAAACAGAATGAAAAATCCCACCCTCCCCAACCAAATATGACCAATAAAAGAAAGGGTGCCTCCATAGGAGATAAAGTGGTTACTGTTACCTAGCGTGAAATTTCCAGTAGCTGTAGTTACTATTTTCATGTGCATATGCTCTTTACCAGTGCCCCAGTCAACCACAAAACATTTTGGATTGTATTCTGGAGTCCAGGTGACAACTGCATTACTTCCCTGGCCTCTGACATGGATTTGACCAGGTAAGTCTGTGAACAAACAAACAATCAGAGATCAATAAACAGCAAAGCAGTTTTCTCCTCTATTGTTCGCTTTCTCCCATTTGCTCTTCTTGGAAGATTATTCATTAAGTAGTTATCATTGCAAGTGATTTACGTATCACAGTAAGGATTCCACTAGTATGTCAACAAAGGAAACTTTGCATTTACTACTTTGTAAGGGTGTCTGGGGGCTCCAGTGTTGATTGCTGTTCATGACTTTTCCATGTTTCCAGTTGCTGGGAATTAAATGGTTGTTCCAAACCCCAGGAAGAGGAAGCCTGGTGTTGCTAAATAACCTCCTGTGAGCCACAAGTAATTGCTATACATAGAACAACTATGAGAAAGTGCTAGCCTGGACAGGAGAGGAGCAGAAGGGCCTAATGAGGGATCATAGCTATGTAATTTCATATTTCATATACTTTGCCTTTTTTTGGAAGGATTTTAAACATTCTGACATTTTAAAAGATGAACTATCAAACTACAAAGACCTTCTGACTGACACTAAGGAGGAAGAGTAGCAACCTGCCATTTTGGGGTAAGAAGTGGGTCTTGTGGTGAACACAAATATTCTCCATTTTATCTCCTGTCTGAAAACCAATGTAATAAAGGCAAGCAAAAAAAAATTACTGTCCCAGCTGAGGAAAAGTTGTGTATACTGAGAAGGAATTTATCTTGGGAATGCACTTAATGCAAGTGTCTTTCTGGTAATTCATGAGAGATACAGACAACCTGCATAGAAATGCAGCCAAATGGAAAAAGTGTCTTGAGAGAGCCACAAAGAACAGGCTGAGAGGTTCAGCAGGTAACTAACAGTCCAAAGGTAGCTTGAGGTGGTAATACACATTTCATCAGAAAAGAGCTAAGGAACAGAAATATAAGGGCAAAATCAAGTTGTTCCCTCTTTGCAGGGAAAAGGAGAACATAATGAGGGGACTGTGTTAGAAAATTTTGAAAAAGCCATCAGTTGCAGCTATCTGAAGATCAACAAGGGTACTTACACACTTCTTCACTTGTGAACGCCACAGCTTAGTTAGAAAACCCCAAAAACAAGAAAAAAAGTTTACTGTGGAAGAAAGAGTTTTTTCTAATATTGAAATAAACTACCTCAAGGTTATAGATCATTAAACTAGCCTTATATTATGAGGAAAATATTGTTATATAGTTTAACTATATAACTATAGTTATATAGCTATAGTTATATAGTTATATAGTAATATAGTTACAATATAGTAATATATTATAATATAGTAATATAGTTATAATATAGTAATAGTTATAGTTAACTATATAACTATATTATAACTATAATATAATTATAATACAGTTATATAGTTATATAGTATACATAACTATATAGATATAGTTACATAGTCATATAATTTATAGTTAAACTATAAAAAACTCTATATTTAGGCATCACAAAAGCTTATGTCTTCATTAAAATGTGACATGTACAACCTATCTGTTCCTTCTCCCATGTTCCTGTCAGAGTAATACTGAAATAAAGGACAGTAGAGGTCTTCTAATAGTTACTTAGCTCAAAAAATGCAGGTTTGCACATAGTTCTGTGAAAATCTTTTAAACCACTGGCACCCACTTAATGTTGAGGACAGTCCATAATGCATTGTTCTTGGTAGATCTGGCACATAGTAATTTCTCTAGCTTGAGAAAGCATAAGTGCTAAACTGAATATTAAATTGCTAAGTCTGCAATAAGTTCTATTGAAATCTTTTCTGAAGAAACAATACTGACTGTCACCATGGCAAAATACCAGCCTAAAAAATGCTCAAGAGAATGCTTTAACCTATCCTGGATTTGTCAAAAAGTAGCTTTGTAGATTGCACATGAAAATTCTCCACCACTCTAGTGGAAGAATGATAGGTAATTACCTGTTGGAAAGAATTCTGGAACAAGGTAGATGGCTTGTGGAGATTCTCCTGCTTCATTATAGGCAGAAATATTAACTTTATAGTAAGCCATGGAGAGATTTAGAAGAATTTTTCTGTCCTTGAGAAAGATGCGATTTGGTGGCTCACTGCAACTGTTGGGTATTCTTTCCACATTAACAAAATATCCAAGGATGTTCTTGCTTTGTGTTACCTAGCAAAAGGAAAAAGATTATTATTCTATAAATGTTATGGCCTGTGCAGAAAATCAAGAGGAATTTAATTGTATAAACAAAATATAACTTCTAATGATGGGGATAAAATCATACTGTTTTAATTAGATCATTAGGAATCAACGAAGCAAAGCATTTCCTTAAAATTAAAAGCATGCTTAAATTGAGAGGATTTAAGCATGGGATTAAGAATTTCCCTTAATTGAGATCTTAGCTGTGTGTATCCAATTAGTAATAACAGCAGAGAAGCAGCTGTAACGTTCTCTATCTTTCACTGGAACATATCCCTCATTATTAGGAACTTGAAAGTTAATGAGAGGTGTTTAATTGAAATTTATGCCTCTGGGAATCTTCATCTACTAGGGCTTGGTTAGGTATCTAGTCTCTTTAAAAAGAAATGCTAGTAATTACACTAGAAAGTTGGAACATATTAAATATCCATTGATAGAAATTTCTGGTGGTGGTTCACTCATTATTTTACTGTACTAATCTTAACGAGAGATTGGAAAATGAGTGCACAGAAATGGAAATTGCTGCAATATAGACAGAAACTTAAGTCCATACATGAAGGCCTGTGAATTCTGCAAGGATTGTTTCTGATAACAAGTTTGTCTGTTCTTTCTGGCACAAAATTAGTAGTGTGTAGATACCACAAAACTGTGAGATTGGGTTATCTTAATTGGGTACTGTTGGAGTAACTTAGATAGGAAGACATTTATTCATTTGAAAGGCACATGTCTTGAGAGGAATTTCTGATAGAAGTGAAAGCTCTTAAAATGAAAATAGATGTTTTTTTTCCCAGATAGTGAGGGAAGATTTAATAATTTTTAAAGTTTATAGATTGATGTATTTTTGTATTGCTCTTTTCTAGCACCTAAATGATCAGCATGCAAATGCAGGGAATTCTGAAGCAAGTGCACAATGTCCCAGGCCTTTTGTGTATACAGTGTAGTCTCAATACAATGAGAAATTCTGATTTTCCTGCTAATGTAATAAATTAGTAACATGTGCACAACAGAAGGTACCCAGACTTGAAGTGAACATTACCTCCCACTTCAGAAGAACTCTTCTTCTTCCTGGAGAGATTCGTGTAGTTACATTATATGATATTCTTGGCTTATTCATGAGTTCTAGTAAATGTGGAAAAAGATGGAGACATGCACTCACATGAATCATTCTGATGTTCATATTTTCAACAATATCTGAAAATTCTATTTCATATGAAACAAGATTTGGAAAGGATTTTACATTCATGCTAATTCCCAGTAGGATAAAACTACATTTTACTTACTATGAGGGACCAAAATCTCTTTACTCCAAACGCAAACACAGTTGAGACTGTCATTGGCTATGCATCTCAGCTGAATAATGTATGAAGACATAGCATTTAAATTCAAAATGGTGATATTGACAGCATTGCTTTCTACAGGCACCTAAAAGAAAATATTTAATTTATGTGACAGCAGTAAAATATAATCTTACAATAATAGTTTTCTCAACCAAAGACCAGCCTTCTGACTGTAGCTGAAAGTAGGTGGTCCTGCCACCAAATAAGAATTACTGCACATTTTAGCCAAGGTTTTTTTATTCCTCCAAGGCAATGCTCTGTATTTCATGAACTTCTCCTGTTCTGTCAGGACAGTAAGAAGCCATATGGGTCTAAATACTGCTTTTAAAATCTATTAGACATGACATGTACTGAAAAATAATAACTGACTTCACTTTGGGCCTTGTTGGCATTCCCAAGGACAAGATGTCAAGGGGAAATTAAATATTAAAAAAATCACCTTATTCTCCAGAGCAACAGTATGTCTAAATAGATCCATGTGAGTGATATGGTAAAGATCATGATTGGACTGAATGTGTGGCTGGCTATGCCTTAGCACTGCAGAAGTAATGTGCATCTGCAGCTGATGATGGCACTGAAGCTTCAGTAACTGCACAGGGAATGGAATTTTTCTTGAAACAAAGATGCTACCCCCATCTAAGGAAATCCCTGACCTGGAACTAGGAGAAAATAGGATGGAAAACTGTTGTTAAATGCTTATTTTACACTCTTTACCAGATAACCATTGGCAGCTGCCTTCAGAGCACAGTATCCTGCATTAATAGACCTTTTGTTGGGTCAGTTTTAGACATTGTGGTTTATGTAGAAGTACTATTGCATATTGAAATATTTGTGTTAACATTTGTTTGCTGTAAAGTTTTGTTTTCTTAATTATATATTTCCTAAAAAGGCAGCTGGAAAACCAAGCAATCAAACAAAAATCCCCTAAAACCAACAAAGACCCACTATAAGGTGACCAGCTCTTTTCTCTCAATTTCTGCAGTGCTTTATTGTTTTATTAGAGTTAATTAATTAACTTCTGTGGCAGTATGCCCCACCCCCCACCACCTCCAGTCTGACATTTATTTCCTGTAACACTGCTCAAGTGATAACCACCGCTGGCTGTCATAATGGGTGTGTCTGGTCGTGAGGTCTACATCCAGCTCAAGGTGGATTCGGGGATCACACAACAGCCAAGGCTAATTTGAACAATTTGTCCATCTCAAGCCAAGTTTGAAAGAATCTAATATCTGAATTGAATGTGCTAATATGTCTGTAAGTGAATCATCTTACACTTTAAATAGTGGACAGCCAAAGGCCTGCTGAACTCTCCTGCACAGCAATGGGCTGCACACAAGGATGTCTTGACTAGGGACACCCCTCAAGGTTACTCCTCCAGGCTGAGAGAATACTTACCCCATCAGATACTTGATAAGTGAATTGGAAATCAGTGCACTGAAACTTTGAAAGCTTATTTAAGGAATACAAAGAATTAGTTGTGCACATATAATCCTTTAGACATAAGACGGTTGTCCAGGTCCGGGACTAAGGCTGGATCTGGCAGGAACTAAACCCCTAGGGCTCTCAGAAGACTTTTAGAATACAAAGGGAGTCTTTCTGAGGATCATGACCCAATTAAAAGGTTTCCCTGACAGTTCTGTCTGACTCTGTCCTCTACGCAGTAATCAAGTGTTCCTTGACATCTACTCTTACTAAACACTGTCACATTTACTATCAAATTTTGCTAGATTTCTGTTTTATAACAATAAACATATTGCTACTTCTTTCTTACGAGTGAAGCATATTACTCCATCCATGACAAATTTGTATACTTTTGCTAATAGAAAAACTTGGTCACAAAACCTCCCACTACACACAATATTACAGAAAGACTCCAAATCTCATACAGAAGAACATGAAAGTGGAATGGATTTAAGACCCACGTGTTAAATTACTTTACAGGTACATTAATCCTGCTCTTGATAAACACTATTTCTCATTTATATCAGCTTTATATATGCTCTATGCTTGTATATCCACACTCACCCTTTCCCTTCAGTCCCATCTGTAAGTGTAGCCTACATTCACTTCATTAGGAAGAGATTACAGCCTAAATTCATAGGATCAGCTGGGACATGGGAAATAATAAATACTAATGACCTGTGGTCTTCAGTCATTTGCATCACCCAGTGTGGTTGTCTCTACCAGTCTTTCACAGTACTCACATGAATCTCCTAATCTCCCCTGTCTCCAGAAGCTGTAGGACATGCAATTGTACTGCTCTTAACCCTCTGTTCTTCCACTCGTACCAGACAATCTGCACATGGTTATCTATCTATTGCACTACTGGGTGGGTTATGCTTAGATAACTGGCTGTCCTGGAGTGGTCTAGGACTTGTATGCCAGTGAACAAGTGGACACTTCCAAGAACTGAGCATTCTTTGTACCAAGGTGAAGCCTTTCTTACATAGGCCTCTCACAGTACTACTTCCGAAGTGGCTAAACAAACTGGCAGAAAGCTATGAGAGAAATGGGAGCAGTCTTCTGAAATAAAGAATAAGAGTGTTTCGCATAATTAGAAGGAAGCAAAGAGGCTCCTAAGTGAGCAGAGATGCCCAAAAAGTGGGAACTGTTGCTATTTGAGCAGTTTTCTTCTTGGGGTTTTGTTCTACTTGGTAAACACATATTCTTCATAGTGCTAAGAATAACAGAGCTTGAAAAATAGCCAGGTTCAGGGACTCAGTGATACAAATCATGCATATGTGCCTGCCTGCTGGTGAAGCTTTTGCATGATAGGCTGCATGGCAAGGGGCAGGATAAGTTGTCATTGCCACTACATGCAGATATTATTGAAATTATGATGGTTTTCCATCTCTTAATTAATACGTTCAGTTCTAGGTACTGTACTGCTGCTGCACTACTTGCATTTTCTAAAATGCATCTGCAACAGATCTTGTATCACAAAACATCCTTCTCTCCAAACCAGAGAGAGATGGATTTGGCAGGTGTACTGTTAGTTGGATTAGGAATTTGTTGAATGGTCACATCCAGAGGGCTCAGAGTCCCAGTGGGCGTCAGTGAGAAGTGGTGTCCCTCAAGGGTCCATAGTAGGGCCAGTGTTATTTCATATCTTCACTAGTGACATAAATGAAGAAATTGGGTGAACCCTCAGCAACTTTGCAGAGGACCTCAAGTTGAGTGGTACAGTTAACACACCTGAATGACCGGATGCCATCCAGAAAGATCTGGGCAGGTTTGAGAAGTGGGCAAGTGGACATGGGAATCTCATGTGTTTTAACAAGACCACGTCCAAGGTTCCGCACCTGAGCTGGGTTGATCACCAGTATCAATATAGGTTGGGGATGAACAGATAGAGAGCTGCCCTGCCAAGAGGGACTTGGAGGTGCTGGTGGATGAGAGGCTGGACATGACCCAGCAATGTGCACTCCCAGCCCAGAAAGCCAATTGTGCCCTGGGCTGCGTCCAAAGCAGTGTGGCCAGCAGGGCGAGGGAGGGGATGCTGTCCCTCTACTCTGAGCTGGAGAGATCCCACCTGCAGTGCTGCATCCAGCTCTGGGGTCCTCAGCACAGGAAGGACATGGACCTGTTGCAGTGAGTCCAGAGGAGGGACACCAAATTTATTACAGGAATGGAGCACCTCTCTTATGAGCAAAAGCTGAGGGAATTGGGATTGTTCAGCCTGGAAAAGGGAAGGCTTCAGAGTGACCTAGCTGCAGCCTTCCAGTACCTGAAGGGAACTTAGGAGACATAAGAAGCAAGACTATTTACAAGAGAATGTAGTGACAGGACAAGGGAGAACGGGTTCAAATTGGAGAAGAGTAGGTTTATATTAGAAATTATGAAAAAAAAAGTCATTACAGTGAGAGTAGTGAGGAACTGGAACAGGTTGCACTGAGAAGTTGTAGATGTCCTATCCCTGGTGGTGTTCAAGGCCAGGTCAGACTGTGTTTTGAGTATCTGGTCTAGTTGAAAGTGTTCCTGCCCAAAGCAGGGGGGTTGGAACTAGATGATCTTCAAGGTCCCCCTCCAACCCAAAACATTCTAAGATTGTCTGATTCCATGATTGCATTGCAGAGAAATTATTTCCCTCCTTTTCTAAGAAGGATGTCTGTGAAACTAGTGCAAAATAAAAAGTGTAAGAGACTTGAATTTTTACCTTAAAAATCACAGCAACCTGATCTCTAATCAGTTTGAAAATTTAATGACACCAGCAAAAAGAGTGATATTGCTCATCACTGAAAGTATAAACCAGATTTGAGTTTGCGTGGCATTTCTGATATCCAGCTTTTGCATCACTGGTAGTTGCAGAGTCTCACTGATGTGTTAATGAACTAGTTGACATGCTGTTCTATTTGATTCTGTTTAACATTATTAATCTTTCTTTCCCAAAGCATTTAGAATTTGTTAGAGCCAAACTAAGATATCTTTGTGGAATCTGTCTACAAATTGACTGCTAGCCATGTGTCTTTGTAATCCCTGTCGTGTGTGATCTTCAGTACCATTCTCGTGATGTTCTGTTGGAAGTGCTGTTGAGCCAATAGTGAGGCACCTCATTTTCTCATGTGATTGTCATCTGGAAGTACTTACCAGTGTCCACTGAGTGGATTCTGTGAGTGTCTCTCTGTATCTCAGCTCATATGTTGTAGGTGTTGTGGGTAGGTCCCACTTCATTATCAATCGGTTTGTGATCTGATAAGCATTTATGTTAGATGGTGCCAAGCACTTCCCTAAAATGTGGAATGTTCAGCTGTTATAAATGCAAGAGAAGCAAGAAAACTGTGGCAATTATGTCTGTCAGGTGTGGTTTATAAAAAGCAAAAGACTTGATACAGAATACTGAACACTGTTAGACTTCCAAAAGACTGGAAATGAGTAATTAATAAATCTTCATGGTATTGACAAAATAGCATTGTTGCTCTTGCCTTTCTTTAGTGAATGCTTACACAGCCTTCAGGAAGAGCCTTTTTCTAAGCAGGTAGTATTGGGAGTGAGGCTTAAAGGCAAAACCGAAATGTCAAGAGTACCTGTAATCATGAATTGTATAAAAGATTTCCAGAACATCTTCAATTTCAGCAACTGTGTTTAGTCATATCGTTGTAAGTGCAAATGCATTTTTGTCTTTCTCTCCAATAAACACAGGGTGGCCAAAGGTCTCCAGCGAGGTCATAGCGATAATTTGGGCTGCACTAGTATTTACCCCGAGCAGTGAGAAGTACTGGTTTTTCTTGGACCATGACTGGTCTGGGAAGGTGAAGTTTTAGGAAGCTCTTAACATTACCTCAGTCACCAGATAATATAGAGATTCTTTAAATAAACATCTAAAGGACATAGTAAATAGGGCTTCTTATTTCATATCCTCCCTGCAGCACCATGTAATGGGTAAGTGGTCTTCAAAAAGACTTGAATTTTGGAAGGGTTTCTCCAAACACTAATGCCCTGTATCAAGGGTTCCTTAAGTGCACAGTACTGAGTCAACCTACTCTTTGTAGAGCAATAATCAAATTCAGAAAACCATCAAAGAGAGCACAGAAATCTTGTTCTGTACTGTACACAAATATCACTGCATGTTTTTCTGGATATGACTATTTCATATTCCAGCAAGTGTTTGAAGTAAAACCCTTCAACTGTAAAAGATGATAGACTTCTGTTATTAATTTCATTCAAGGAAGCCAAACTTCAGCTTAGCTCCCTGAATCAGTAAAAATAACAAGTGTATATTTGGAGGTGAAATTCTGGAATAAATCTTTAAGAAAAAGTGACTACTGCTTCAGCTGGGCACTATAGTAACACAGCTTGTGAAGGTGCTGTACCTGCTTTGCTTGGTAGAACTGAGATGTTCTTTCCTTTCACACAGCTGCCATGGGCGTAATTCACTGCTATCCAAATGTGCGCAGATCGCTCAATGTAGAGATTCTTGCGTTCAATTGTGATGCGAGGTGATGATGTGCTCCGTTGAAAAAGTTTTCGTATTTTGTTCCTTCAGAGAAAATGAAACACAATGAAAAACATTTTATTGTATTATAACTATTCTTTCATCCTCTATCCCAGAAAACAACATTACAGCAAAAGATAATTTTTCAGATACCTATACACAAAATTCTGCATCTTGAACTCTCAAACATGAGACCTGAGCAGCTTAAACAGCAAGTGTAATTCCTACACCCCAGTAGCTCTAGCAAACTTAAGCATGCAAATCCTTGTTGTGTGTGGGGAATTGTTAAATTCCTTAAACTTGTAAGGCATAGCATGATATAAGACAAAATCTGTACTTACAAGATTTGTACTTAGAGTGGGATGTATAGAGCATTTCAGAGCTATGAAATTATGTTGGAAATTACTTCATAAAGCTTTCCCACCTCTCATAGGGGCACTCAAATTCCTTTTGGAAAGGAAAGTTTCCCAGCTGTATGAATCCAAATCACTACAAAGGTATGAAAAACATCTTTGAGTTATATGCTTATCCTCTCACTTCTGTTCCTGCAAAGCATCAGGTTGACAGATATTTAAATGTCACCTGAGTCCTCCGCCCTCTAGACTGCACAGAAAGTCCAAGAGATCTAAAGCCTTGCAACTGTGCTGCTTACTTTTTCCCCTGTCTCTCTCTCTCTCACACACACACATTCGTTCTCTGCTGCACACAGGACAGATTTTTACCAAGGTTAAAACTATGCCAATTCAATATTCTTAAAGAAATAGGCCAGCATACTAATTGCCCAGCCATATATTTCAAGTATTAAATGCGCTGATCATAATGCAATATTTAATAACTGAACAAAAGTACTTGAAGTTTTCCCTGTCTTCTGCTTCAGACTAGCTGTGAATCAGTCATTAATATTTCAAAGCATGACTTTGAATTCTTGGTTGGAATTTTTCTGTGGGAGTATTTTTCTTTAATCTTTTTCTGCTTGACAACTAAATCATAAGAAACAAGGACAAGGAACAATTACAATGTCAAACTGATGTTACATGCAGAAAAGGGTCATGTCTTCTTCTAGCAAGCAAAAAATCATTTCAAATGTGGTGGGTTATTTTTGTAGGGTTTTTTTGTGCATGTGTGTGTGGTTTTGTTTGTTTGTGTGTGGGGATTTTGCTGGGGTTTTTGTTGTTTTTTGCTTGTGGGTGGTTTTTTCTGTTTGTTTTTGTTTTGTTTTCCTTTCAACTCAATAGAAAAGGAGGCAGGCTTTTCTTTACGACTACTAGGTTGAAGTCTAGGAGACTGAGTTTCAGGTCCTGGCTCTGACTTAGAAAAATCCACATTTCTGCAAGGGAATTGCCTCCTTTTTTGCCCACCAGCCTCCTCTTTCACTCTTTCTTCTCTGTTCATAACATCAATCCTGCAACCTAGGAACAAGACAGTCTAGATTTGGCTGAGGTCTTTAAGAGCAACTAGCTTACAAATACTTGAGCAGATAACATCTCTACAGAAACAGGGCTCGTTCAAAAGTTCTTCTGCCCTTCCAAGAAATTTGGCCTCCTTGAAGTCCTAAGAGGCAAGGGACTAACTGCAGGGAGATTTGGTGCTCACTGCAAGTTGGCACCAGTGGCTTCTCCAGAGGGAAAATATTGAAGGTGTGAGGGGAGTAACCTCAGCCTTGAGGTGGTTGCTTTGCTACTCTGCAACGTGCAGAAGATCACCCTGGGGAATTTCCCACTGTAGTGACATTTTCTTAGATTTAGGAGATGCTCCTAACCACAGCTCATTTTTAATGACGAGAGGTGGGTTATGTGGCGAAATAATCAGCAATGAATATCAGAATTTGCCAACGGTAGACAGTGTTGTGTCCCATGATACAGTCTCATGGTAAAGATCATGTCTTTTGATCTCACTTCTTTATTTCTAAACTTATCCCTGATCTCATGGGAGATCCCAAATGTGTAGATACAGAATGTGGAAATATAATTTTGTAATGCAGCTGCAATTGAAGATACCCATATTTTGGGGTAATCAGGTCAAGATTAACCCTGCAAGCTCATTCTATCTATTAATCAAGTACTTGATAATACAGAATTGCAAGAAACTATGCCACATCTGACACCTCCTGGGATACATGCTATAACATCATACATAATACATAAGATAAACGCTTAGTGTCTGTTTATGATTGGGTGGGGTGTTTTTGTTTTGTTTCTTGGTTTATTTTTTTACTTTGAATGTGTCACTGTTAAATATTCAAACCAAGTCAATAGTTGCAAATAAAGGTGATCGAGTAAACTGATCTTGGCAATAATGTTTTAAACAGTGTATTGGAGGCATGATAAGATATATAATGACTCTTTGCACTGGGTTTGCATGGCAAGGTGTCATTAGCAGGGAGCTACAGGGGTACCTTCTGTGAGAAGCTGCAATAAGTTTTGTCCATGTCCGACAGAGCCAATACCAGCTGGATCCAGGACAGACCTGCTACTGTCCAAGGCTGAGCCCATCAGCAATGTGGTAACACCTCTGGGTTAATGTACTTAAGATGCACAACAGCAGCTGGGAGAGAGGAACGAGAATATGTGAGAACAGCAGTTCTGCAGGCACCAAGGCTACTGAAGAAGGAGGAGAGGATGTGCTCCAAGCGATGGAGCAACAATTCCACTGTAATCCATGGTGAAGCCCATGGTGAGGCAGCTCTGCCTCTGCAGCTCGTGGAGGTCCACAGTGGAGCAGATATCCACCTGCAGCGCACAGAGGACCCCACACAGGAGCAAATGGATGTGCCCAAATGGAGTCTGTGATCCTCTGCTGGCGCAAGCAATTAGCACAACCTGTGGCTCCGTGGAGAGAGGAGCCCAGGCTGGAGCACATTTGCTGGCAGGACTTGTACCCCAAGGGGGGCCCATGCTGGAACAGCCTGTTTCTGAAGGACTGCACCCCATGGAAGGGACCCACACTGGAGCAGTTCATGAAGAACTGCAGCCCCATGGAAAGAATTCATGATGGAGGAGTTCATGGAAGACTGTCTCCTCTTGGAGGATCCCCATGCTAGACCAAGGGAAGAATGAGAGTAGAAAGAAGTGGCAGAAATAACATGTGATGAACTGACCACAACCCCCATTCCCCGTCCCCTCACACTGCTGGGGTGGAAGGGTAGAGAATTTGGGAGAAAAGTTAAGCCCAGTAAGAAGGAAAGCATGGGTGGGGAAGGTGTTTTAAGTTTTAACTGTATTTCTCATTACACTACTCTGATTTGATTGTCAATAAACTAAATTAATTTTCCAAGGTCAAGTCTGCTTTTCCCATCATGGTAACTGCTGAGTGATCTCTCCCTGTCCTTATCTCAAGCCATGAGCCTTTTGTCATGTTTTCTCTGCCCTGTCCAGCTGAGAAGGAAATAGAAGAAATAGGAATAGCTTCTGTGGGCACCTGGTGCCTAGCCAGGATCAACCCACCACACTCTTACCAAGCTCTTACTAAATCAATAGGTATTAATGAGATGTGAAGAAAGATATTGACCAGAATTGTGTAACAACCTACCATGTGATGAAAGACAGTGTAGCAAAACTCTGGCATGTGGAAATCACATCTAACAGCAATAACGGTTCTTCGTTTTCTGAAATTACTTTCCACACTTACCATTTTAAGTATATGGTATAATTAACTGTATTAGGAGCAGTAGGTACTGGCAGCCAGGTACAGGTTAGATCCTCACTTAATTCTTTGTAGCACACCAATTCATTGTCCCAATCTGGAAGATGAAAACATGTGCAATGGAAAAGGCAACTGTTTACCATTAACAAGCACAAAGGGACTATGAGAAACAAAACCAAATACGAACCAGGATAGAACTGGTTGACTAGAACCCAGAATTTCTTCAAAACCATCAGTTGTGTCTATCTGGAGTTCAGACCAATGTACTATTGCTGAGTAAAAACAACTTTACTCTTGTACTGTCAGCCTTATAAAAATCACATTGTAAAACAGGAGGCATATAAGTTTACGTACAAAATTATTTGTGATTAATTTTTGGAAAGAGAAATAAGGGGCTTTTTTGCAACTGAACATACACATTTTTTCAGCTGGATTGAAATTAAACACTGATGACATTATTAAAGGAGCTCATTTTTGATCTCTTGCAGCTAAGTTTATTTCAGTTTTTCAAAAACCTCTTATCAGAAATGGTAATGATAAAATATGACTGTACTCCTTTTGCTCTGTGTCTTTCTATATGAACTACTAGTTCAGAAGAATCAGCCATGATGTATCAAAGTAACACCCACACTTTGAAAAAAAGACCCAGAATTTTTTGTTGCTGTTGTTCAGAAAAGTAGATAAGTATCTGACAGGTATAGGATGCTTAAGGTGATAAAAATGAATTTTTCCTGATGAGTAGAGTCACACGTCCTTTATATCTATTAGATTTTCATTTCATCATTGAGATGGCAGGTGTATATTTAGGTTAAAAGTTTTTTTGGATCAAAAAATGTGTCAAAGGAGTGTTCCTCTGGCTTTAAACCCCCCACTCTATGACATTTCTTTTCCCATACTAGAAGAATAGTGCTTTTCTAATAAAGTTACCCTGCATCAGTTCAGGCGTGTATGGCTTCCCTTCAGGAAAGTGGAGATCAGGTCTTCATTGTTTCTACAGTAATGTGAAAAATTATTGAATTCTTTGCTTTTTAAGCCTGGCCCCCAAATCACACCTTGCTCTGCTCACCTATGAACATGGTGCTCTGACAACTGGGGAAAACAGCAACAGCTCTCACATTGTTCTCTTGTTTTACAGTGAATTAAACCCTTCACTTATTGGTGTTTCTTTGCTGTTGTTTTGAAGGAACATCTGAAAACAAAACCTCTTTGGAACTGCTGCAACCCTTCATGTCAATACATGGGTAATGCTTCTCTTGGAACTATTTGAAGTAACAGTTCTATTGAGTCAGAGCTAAGTGGTGACCACAATGTTGCAGACCTGTCTCTGCTTATAGAGGCAAGAGGATTGTACTGTTCCTCATACACTTTTACAAAACCCCTCTGTCTTCCCCTATGAGATTATGGTTTTAGAGCAGACAAAGAAATAAGAGGAGATTTTATGTGTGGAAATAGTGTATTAGCTCAACTAACACCCCAATGCACCAACCCATTCCCACTATACTGAAGTTCTAAGATACTTTCTCCAGATAAACGTAAGGAATCTTACACAAGTTTATTTTCACTTGCACTGTTCATGGATATTGGTATCCACATGCACATTCAGGTTTACTCTAATACTGTCTTTGTTTTACTGTACTGCTTCACCTTACTATGTATGTTATTAATTCTTCCCAGCCATAGCACAGTATTAGTTCTGTATCATGACTATATTCCAAGAGCCATGCAAAGAAAAAAATTTCTTTATTCTAAAGAAAACACAAATCAATTTCTCCATAAAAAAACACCCAAACCAAACCAACCCAAAAAATAACCAACCCAAAAAACAATGCCCTGATTTTTATTTTTTTTTTTCCACTCTAGAATGTTCTCTTTTTCTTCCTGTATATCTGGTGTTCTCAGGAATACTTTGGTGGAATTTAGTCTGACTGGCTAATTGCAAGGACTAGAAAATTATGCATGGCCAATTTCAGAAAAAACATAGTCCTCCTGATGATGTCTTGCCCAGTGTCACTGTGTACTCAAAACCCTGTCATCTCTGCTGTGAGAGTATAATTAATAACATCACACTCTCTTGCTGCTAACAAATAGGATGTTTCTGCCTTCTCTAATAAATCCAGCACAAAGGAGATCAGATGACCACCCACTACTTTATAAAAATCTCTATTGACTGCTCATTTTCTCCATTACCAGTAATTTATCAGTTAAATGGAAAGCATTGATGCCTGTCACACATGAACTTTACAGGTTCTAATGCCTTTTGAAACCGTGGTTGCTCTCTATACACCGGATGGGATTCACTCCCAGTGTGCCGGCTGCCTTGGGCGCTGTTCCGCCACGCAGACATCCCTGCCTGCGCTCCTCTGGCCGCATTTTCCCTACAGCAAACGCGGGCGGCTGATTTGGGGTGAAACCTGCGGCACTGTGCGAGGGATGCAGGAGCGCGCGTCCCCACCTGGGGGATGCGGGAGAGCGCGTCCCCACCTGGGGGATGCGGGAGAACGCGTACCCACCTGGGAGCTGCTGGCAAAACGGAGCGTCCCGGCCTCTGCAGGAATCTGGGAAGGAAAAAGCAAGGGTTTGTCAAGATAACTGTGAGAGAAACAGGAAAACATGTTACTGGTGGTTGTTTCTCCTGCCCACGATTTGGCCATGTTTTTTTATTTTTTTTTTTTGCAACCTCATCTTTGAGTAGATTAAGAATTTTTGCTATTTATAAGCAGCGGGAAGTTGTGCAGCATATGAAGACTCACCCATTGCAAGTAAAAAGACAGCTGCAAGCAGAGAGCTCTTCATCTTCTCTGTAAAGAAGCATAATGATTACAATCAACATTATGCTGTCTTCAGTCTATTTTTCACACTTCCTCTTCAAACTTCCTATTCATTCTAACACCCATGTTCTTACTGGCTGAACACAAGTAATAGGTTTATTAATGACAACGTGAGTGACACATGAGCTCTGTATTATCTATACTTACAAAATCTTAACAACCTCTCTGTAAAACAGAGAACGTTCTGCCTTGGTGTTTGTAAGCAGTCACAGTGAGATTCTTGGCGGTGTCTGAGGTAGCAGCAGTGCAAACTGATTTAAGCTTGTATAGGTACTTCAAACTGCTTTGAAAATCCTATACTAAATGTCAAAGTGAATTATTAGAGATATTGATATCAATAAAAAGGAACATGAGGTATTTGACTCACCCCACTATGAATGCTTGCATACTGCACAAAAATAGCAGTGTACGACCCTAACTCTTCACTGTCTGATTTCTTCCCCCTTTCAATATAATTTCACTGCTGCAAAGATGCGGTACCTACATTGTTGGTGCCTACACTGGGGGCCCTAATGCGAAAAATCAGGTGTGACTATAAACTCCACAACATTAGGTCAGAGAACATTCTGAGCACAGAAGCCAACAGAGCCATAATAGCTGCTAATGTTACAGCAGTAAAGGGAAATTTTCAGAAAATTTCACAACTGTGGGAAATTTCCCTTCTGAGCTTAGATAGCTGCTATCAGAGATTGGATCCAGACTTACCTGAAGATAGGCAAATTATTAACTTATCTTGATAGCCATGGTATATTTCAGGTTGAGTATTGAGTAGCAAAAAAAAATCTGCTTAAAATTAATCACTTTCTTAAAGAGAGGGTTATGGACATGCATGGTCTACAGTAGGAGGGGGTGACTAATGCACTAACCATATCTTATCAGGTTTTACAAAGGGCACAGTCATGAAAGGCAAATGAACAAGGAATTCTACTGAGTGCTGCAGGGGGTTTCCTAGTAATGAATTCACTGGGCTCAGAAATAAGCTCCAAAATGCTGAAGGGTGGTGGATACAATGTGTACATTCAGGTTCAAAACTCCTATTATCTGAGTGACCCAAAAATCAGCCTTGACAGTGCTTCTAACAAAGAATAGCCAAGAGGATAGTGTCAGTTGCTGATCACACAGAAAAATTGACAGAGAGAAAATGCAAGTCTTACATGACAGATTTTGACAGTGCGGCTTGAAGAGCTAGACTCAGAACAACATAGAAGTCAAGAGATGTAGAAAACTTTCTGAAGTGTGTGTATTGGTTTGATGTGCTCAGCACAATCACATTCAAACTAACCTACCCCAAATGAAAACCATGTAAGTAAATCAATGCAAGAGCAGGAAACTGGATTTAGCGTGCACAGAATTAGGACAGAGCATACTGGAGAGAAATGAACCCAATAAGGCAAGTTCACATCATCTTTGCTGAAGTGCTAGGTCTCAGTATGAAAGTCATTTAAAGAAAAAAAGCTAATTCTAACACATACAGAAAACACATTATATCAGTCAAAATAGCAGAGGAGATATAATCTTGAGGACTGGAATTTTGCATTCGAGTGAGGCCACAGTTTTAATTATAGCTCAACTGTCAGGTTACTATAGTAACCCTCTAATGTATAACAAAAGCTGAATTATTATTTTTGAGGTAAATTTTACATAGAACCACTTTTTCCAATGTTTAATATTTCAGTTTTTTCACCACTATGAACTTCTGTCAGAATTCCAAATGCCTTAAGTTTTCCTGTTATTCAGATGAAGATGAATTATGCCATCTTCTGTGTTATGCTCAAAAGTGCAGAATGACTGGAGGATACTACCAGCTTTGCTTCATTTGTGACCTAAATGCTTTTTCAGACCTAGGCTTATGCATCATTATACATGAGGTTTTCACTGAATACTTCTTCTTATAATTTGCTTATGTAAGTTTGACAGTAAAAGACATGCCAGGCTCCTATTCTTCCCAGAATGCAATCGTGAAATAAATGAACCTTTCAGTTTAGACCGGATTACATAATGTAAATCAATAGAAAACCCACAGCATCCTTCTCTGTTCCCTGCCCCAACCTTATCTGCTAACTCTTGCTCTTCAAAGGGAAAGCAATCCCTGAAGACAGGTGGGCTCAGTGAGGAACATGCCACTGGCCCCTTGTCCTGCTCTGCTCCTGTGAAGCTCCAGCTCTTGTAGCCTTGCATATCACAGGAAGACTGGGCAAGCCATGAGCTTGTGAGTGTATTTTTTGCAGCTCATCCATGTGCCCATGAATGCTAATGAACCAGAAAAGGTCTGAAATATTGTTTGCTCAGAGTCCTAAACATCTACCAATACAGTTGAAGTCATGTGTGACCAGCAACTTTGTTGAAGTGCACTCAGATCCCAGTGGGCAGCAGAAGCAGAATGCAGACTACGGACATACTGCATCAGGAAACAGATACTGCATTTGTATTTGAAGCCTTACCTTGTATGAAGTGCAAACTAGTGAGGTCTTCATTTTCTCCTGGTTGAGT
This sequence comes from Sclerurus mexicanus, assembly GCA_013396755.1. Lineage (NCBI taxonomy): Eukaryota > Metazoa > Chordata > Aves > Passeriformes > Furnariidae > Sclerurus > Sclerurus mexicanus. Next base: position 95,005 of record VWZF01001534.1, on the reverse strand, counting down.
CTGTGTGTGTTTTTGCTAGCTTGCTGTTTCCCTGGTGAGCAGTTTCAATTGATTACAGTTGATCTGCTTCAGGCCTATTGGAGCAAATTCAAGATCAGAGCAAATTCAAATTCAGTTTTGATCTATTAGGAGTACATGCTGAAGTCTTGTGTCTTCCCTTTATGGATCTAAAGCAGAGTCACATTCCTTTTTCACAAGTTATTTCTCATATAACTGCTTCCAATAAGAAGACCTCCAGGTCCGTAAAAGATCTGTCAGATTTGTAGAGTGTTTTTTTCTAGAGAAATATATGAATATCTGAATTCAAAGAGCAATTCTCATATGATCTTTGGGGAGAAAAAAAAAATCCCACTCAGCCCTCAGGCTACACCCTGGGGGAAATTTGCTGTGATAGGGAGAGTCTCCACCACACACATTTTCATCCTTTCTGAGTTCAAGTTACATTGTGAAGCAGCTTATCATTCAGACAATTCTTAATGAAAATCACAATTTTTACCTTTACAGATTGGCTGTGCAGAGGCCATCAAAAAGTTTCAATAAGAGATCTGCCCTGGAAGTGAAAAAAACTCCAAGCACAGATAGTGTCTTTGAATAAATTTGGCAGCCAAAGCAGAATGCAGAAGAACCAGAGATTCATATAATTGGGTGAAGATTTCTTTGAAGAGAAAAAAAAAAAAAGAAATAAAAAGGAGGGGGGATACCAAATTGATTTCATGAAGAGAAATGTAGACTAAATTCTGTTTGTACTGGACTAGGTCTGGGGTTTCACCAGTGTTGCATCTTAGACAATGATGGGATGTGGAGTTTTGCTTAGTGTGTCGGCAAGAGTATTTATGAGAGTTGCATGGGTATGATGAGACAGGCAACTCCTCTTCACTGCAGCAGCACAGTTAGTGCTACAGGCTTGCCTGTGGAACAATGAGAGGAAATTGTCTTTGGGGTAACCCAGACCAGTGGCTTGAAAATAGAGTTCAACAGACACATGGTGGCTGAGTGCGTGCAGAACAAGAGTCTTGAGTCTTGGAAACAGGATCTTTACCTCTGCTATATCACCTTTGAGCACATCTTACTTTATCAGTTTTACTAGTCTCTGACTGCTCTGAAAATATAAGGTGAGAGTCTGATTACATTCATGTTTGTCATCTCTTCCTGTGCAGCAAAGAGGAGAATTAAAGATCACCCTTAACTTTCTCCATCACATTTAAGACTTTATTGAATGCTTATTAGTTCTTTTAGCACACAAGCAGATGAGAAAGAAAATAAGCTTTCTTCCCTGCTATCCTGTTTGTCTTACCTAATGTGCCTGCATCTGATACAGAGAGATTT
>VWZF01001534.1:65811-93658 GCA_013396755.1 Sclerurus mexicanus | reverse complement strand
ATTTTTTGGGATAGGTTATGTGGAAACAAAGGCAATTTGATGGAAGTTTGTCTGTGCTCTTCCCATATACAGTTTTGGGAATAAGCTTTAGCTTTTTGAGATCTACACAAAACTATTTTAGAAAGCATGTTTGAAGAAATTCTAGGAAAGTAGTATGAAGAACCTTGCTTAGTACAAGGCAGGGGGTAAGCTCTTTTAGTATATTGTTCTGTGTTCACAGTATTTCATCTTACCATTTCCATTTTACTACCAGTACATGTCTTTGCTCTATTAATGACTAAACAGATTTTCTCCATGGTAATTTTGCTCTCAGAATTTCATCCAGCATAACTAGGCTGTCAAGTCATTAACTTTTCTTAATTCAAATGCTTTCAGGTGCCTTTCCTGGCTTGGAATAAAGTGATTTTAAAATAGTAACTAAAGTTAACTGAGTCACGAGGGGCTGAATGTATACTCATTTGTGGCTTTATTACTCCTGGCCATTTAACTTTTTCTACCCCTATTATTACCCAACAGATAACCTGGAGGATTTTTTTTTGTTTGTTTGTTTTTGAGGGATCATTCAATTAGCTCTATCAAAAATTTCTTCAATCATCTTAAAATATTTCAGAAATAGCTATGTGCTGTTCATGTGTAGCAAAAAAAGCCTTGGATTGTCTAGATTTGCCAAACTGAAAGAGCAATATCATGCTTCTCATTAGCCCCTGTATCTTCCAGAGCTCAGTGATTACAGCAGTTTCTCAGAAGGTGGGATCCTCTAAGCTTTGACTACGGGAGGGCTTTAAGACATCCTGGCATGGCCTAAGGCATTACAAGATAAAGTAAGAGTGACCAAAGTGTCCCTACCCAGAAGATGTAGCTATCATAGTAGTTAAAGAACACTTATGACAGCTGAGAAATCCAGATTTCTGGTTTGCTTGCATAAGAATTTAATGTGAGTCAAACATTTTTGCAACTTCTGATTCCTATTTGCCTGCCAATAGATTACTCACACAACTATGATCATAGCCCCATTTGGAGAGAAAAACTGTCTGTCCATAAACTCTGTGAATGTGTAGATTTCTTGGCTTTTTTGTAATACAGAAGGTGTCGTAGCTGCATGAAGTTTCTCTTCCTCTACCAAAGGTAACAACTTGTTGCAGTTTTAGTTGTGAACAGAACTTGTTCCATCTTAAGGGTAGTGAGATTTTTTTATCCTCATAGCTCATACTGGAGGCTGCTCCTGAATTAGCAGTCTTGGTGAGACTTCCTTCTTTATTCTAAAATATTTTCTTTGGTACTCCAAAATGATTATGAGGCTGCATTTTGCTAGATTTCAACAAGTCATTCTTTTTCAGTCTATTATTACATGAAAAATGCTCCATTTTCCCTGTTATCTCATTGGTCTTTCTTTGTACACTCTGATTCTCTGAGATTTGTGCTGGTAATAAATTGAAGAGAAGCACCCACTTTGGCTGTTGCTGCTGTTGCCCCTATTTTATCTCACTTTGACCAGGGATGCTGTCAGGGTGAAGCCTTCCTGCTGACCACAAAGGATCATGATTACATTTCTGAGTTGTTGAAGTATGTTTCAGTGGCTAGCCAAGGGGTGTGTAAACCTGGGTCTGAACTGGCAGGGGGTTTTGATTTTAAAAGTTTTATGACTTCCCATCACAAAGTCTGAGTTGGATGCTGGAGAGTGGAATGGCACTGAAAGGTCCAGGTTTGCAAGTGTGTCACAAGGACTTGGGGAGGAGGTAGGGCTTGCATGGGTGTGGGGTATTCTGCAGCATGAGTATCTTCCTCTCGCAGGCTGAGATCATGGAGCAACACAATACATCTCTGTGGCACAGTTGCAGAAGGAATCCTAACTAAGTGGTGCAGGCATGGTCCTGCTGTTTAACCAACGACTAAAAAAAGTAGGAAACATAAAGATCTTAAGGGATGTCTTTGACAAAAAAGGAAACATTTCAAGCAAAGCTACTGATGATTTGTCATGATACAATAATGCCAAGCTGACCTCTACAAATTTTCCTCTCCTGTTTTGAAGAATGCAAAACCTTCTAGCTCTCTCCAGTTAAAAAAGTTTATTTAAAACATTTTCCTCTGTTTTCTGAAGAAAAAAGATTAAATTAGATCTGTCAAATGGTGGCAGGTTTCCTTCTCAGGCACTAGCTCTTGTCAATGAAGCAATATTTGATCAATATGTAGACTTCAGCCCTCAGCTGAGAAGGATATGAGAAATATGTGAAGGACAGTCCTTCCAGGTTACCAAAAGGGTTGCTGCAAGATGGTGTGGAACTGCACTGAAGAGAACCTGCTTACTCATAGTTACACAGAGAATTCCCAAATCTGGGCTATGGACAAAGCAAGAGCTAGAGTGAGCAGTGAGCTGGGGTGCCTGTGCGTGTCTTACTTCATCTTTCCATTCTTTCTGCATGCTTAGAGGTAGATGGGTATAAAACATGAAGCCTAAGTGCACAGAAGAGAGATTCTTTTCCCTGTAAAACAATGCAAGTATTAAAGGATCCAATTCTCTGTCATATATGGCTATATATACAGGCAAAGCAAGTGCTGCCACTCTGGAGTTGGTCATGCACTCTGTTGTGGTTCAGGGCAAGGGGTATTCATATTTGAGTTACAATTGTTTGAGAAGTTTGCTTTGGCTGTGTGGTAACAAGAGGATGTGAATGCAGTCTGTTCTCTCTGTGTACCACCCTGTCTTCCAGCAAAGCAAGGCCTGGGTGAAAAGAGGAGTGTTCCTGACATCTAAGAAAAGCAGTTGCTGACAGTCTGTTCTTGTTGGGTCATGTAAACAGCCTTGTGGTGTCATGCCCCACCTACCGCAGGAGCTTACTGTGCCGTGGGAAGGAGGCATATAGAATATGAATGGCAGAAAGCTAGAGATGGTTTATAAAAGCTACCTTGTTTTGCAGAAGATATGCAAAAGACAGAAGCTGTGGCCTGGCTTGTTTGAGCCACCTTTCTGTGAGCATCACTTCTGTAGTAAAAGAAATAGGAGAACTAATTCCATTCTTAGCCATAAATTCAGTTTTCTAGAAGTGAAGCAAAGTGAAAGAGCTCTCTCATACAGGAAGGGACAACACTGCAATAAACAGAGAACAATTTTATTTCATTTATCCCTTCTGCCTCATTCTTAAATGAAGGGAGCCTGTGAGTTATCACTTCCAGTCCTGTTGAGGGTCTTTGCAGTCCGCATGTTGGCAAACTGATCAGGCTCCAACTTAAAACTGGTTGTTTCTGATTGCTACTACTCATTCGGGAAAGCTGTTTCAGAACCATGCATCTCTGAGAGCTACTTGTGAGAAAGCATATGAGTGACTAGTTTATCTTTTGGAATAATTTGAAGGCAGAATTATAAAGGAATACCTACAAATGAAATTTTGTTCCTTTCTAGGATTCATTAGAGGGAAATACAATTTTGCAAGACACAGTTATGTTTAATCTCTTGTCTTTGGAGTCATTGTGGCAATGACCCTCTATTTCCATGTTAAATGACTGTTCAAAGACTAGCAATATTCTCTCCGATCACTAGAGACTCCCTATATGGTAAAAAGAACTTTGAAATCATTCCATCACATAGCTAAATAAAAAAGTCCAGATTTCCTTAACTTTATAAACTACTTTACAAGTGGCATCACAAATGCATAGCACAAGAGGCATTCACAATTCAGTAATTTTTACTGGGTGTAATGGCCTTCAATGTTATCTCTTAGTCAGTAAGCATGGATAGATAGTGAAATGCAAAATCCAATTTATGGCTAAAGTTTCCTAACAGCTCTTGATAGCCCTCTGTCATTGTTTTCCTCAGTCCCTTCCAATCTGTGGTTATTGAAGTACCAAAATATTTTCACTGACTGGGAAATCATCAGCATTAACACTAAACTTGACTTAAGCAATGTCCATGGTCATAGAATCATAAAGTCATAGAGTCATAGGATCATAGAATCATAGCATGATTTGTGTTAGAAGAAGCCTTAAAGATTATCCATTTCCAGTCCTGCCTGCCATGGGAAGGGACACCTTCCACTAGACCCGATTGCTCAAAGCCCTATCAAACCTGGCCTTGAACACTTCCAGGGAGGGGGCATCCACAGCTCCTTTGGGCAATCTGTTCAAGTGTTTCACTGTCCTAACAGTGAAGACTTTCTTCTGACTTAAACCTACTCTTTTTCCATTTAGAGCCTGAGAAAGACACAGTGAATGGAAGGGCATACTCTCATCTTGGTCTAACATGCCATGCTCCAAGCACTGCACACAAGCTAGTTGTGGAGCTGGGGCTGTTGTACACAGGTCAAAAGTTAAATAATCGTCTGGCTGTCAGCTCTTCTCCGGTCATTCCCCCTTATGTGGAAAGTAGATCTTGTCCCTCTATTTTCCCCTTCACTATTCTTTTCCATACAAAACCTGGCTGTGAGTTCTGTGAAGACTGCTTAAACTTGCCAGTACCTCATGGTGACACAAATCCTGTAATGCTTTTTTCTTAACTGAGTTTCTGAATCATGACGAGTAAGAAAAAAATAGCACACACATCACAGATACGAAACTCTGATAAGTTTCTGAGTAGTGTTGTGTAGGCTTTGTACATCTTTGTACATCAAGTTCTCACTCATGGTACTGGATAAGCTTAGCACAAGTAAAGAAGCAGTTAATAGAGGGAAAAATCCAAGAAAAGTCACATTTCTTTACATTACTTTCTTACAATATATTTGAAGGAGAGGGTTTTTTCATTGAAAGTAATTTAAAAAGTGAAAATTATAATGCAGGCTAGAAACAATTAATGTACATCCTGTACTAGTTAATCTACTCATCTCAAGGAAGTTCATCTTCAGAGATCGAAAGACAAAAGTCAGGCTCAGAAATATTTTCTCTCACACCACCTTCCATGCTTTAGAGAGCAAATTTCATAGGAGATTCTGATGCTTGTGTTGAAATATCTCTTTAGGGACTCCAGGGAGTTTGATGGAGCCGACTTCATGAAAGTAGAGGCACAAGGTGGAAGAGCTGAAATTTTCTGTAGCTTCAAATGTGCAAATCAAACCAACAAAGTTTTTCCTCATTGTTTTTAACCCAAGTCAAAAGGGCAAAATCTAGTGACACATTTCCAAGTTGCTTACAAACACCAGAAATTTGTTGTTTGGGGATGCCTTTTCAGAGACCACCACACTATGAGGCTGTGCAATTTCAGCTGCTGCTGACACATAAAGACAGTTAACTAACTTTGCATATAACAGGCAGTAATTCACAGTACCAGTTATAGGAACCAGCAGTGTTTTGAATTGTCAAGTTACAGTTTAAACACTTTATACTGATCTGAGATTGTTTATCTGCAGTAGTCTTGTTTATGTAACCCTGTGTCCACATACTGCAGGTTGAAAAGCCGCTTGGCAGTAGTTCTATTTTGTTGGAAAAATATTTCATTAGGCTTCTCTTTCATAATATCTACTAGAAAATAATTTATTGAAATAGAAAAAACCCAAACCTCCAAGACTTTTCTTATACATATCCCCTTAAATAAAACCATATTTCTTCTTTAAGTAGACATGAATAAGAAATGTTCCCTTTTTAAAAATAAAAAAGTTTTTAAAAAAAGTGCTTTTGAAAGCTCTTATGAAAGACTTAAAATGAAGGAACAGTCCAACTGGGAGAAGCTTTGTGGTCCTGGCACCCTGGAAAGTGACAGCCAAGAGCCGGAGTAGAGGGCAGGTCACACACAGCCAGCAGGGTGCCTCTTCAGCCTTCAGACCCAGGAGTTTTTGTGCTCCTGTCCTCCTTCACTCCTACTCTCAAGGTAGGTTAGGCAAAGCTGGTACTCTTCCACAAAATTTTCTTAAGTGTTAACATTTTTTCATAGAAAAAGTGCTCTCAAAAATTCCTCATCCACTTCTATATCTAAGTCTACTTGTAGTTTACATTGCATAACAATAATGTAACAAATTATGTAATTGAATTGCTCATAAAGGCTATTGTGACTGAATTTCCCAGACACATTGATACTGAATTGCTTAACAGCAAAAATATAAAACCACTATGGACTTGAATAAAGCTATCAAACCTGAGCTGGAGTTCTGCAGCCAACCAAATTTTTCAATCTGGCTGTGATAAAACTTGAAATTATGCCAGTATTTTCAAATCTGTCTTCCTGACTCCAGGCTCAGAGTCCTTAGGCTGTATAGTCACAACCCTGAGTGACTTATTGCTTTGGAAAATCACTCCCACAGCTGCCAAATTAAGGACTTTGTGGTACTGCAGAAACCCAAGACTGAAAATGTAGTCTTCCCTACTGAAGGCCACAAGAATTCAGCCTCTGGGTATTTCACACCCAAAAGTAGGTGCTCCATTGCTGATGAATTTTGAATGAACCCTTCCACTCACAACACTCATGGAGCTGCTGGAGGGTGAGGGCAGGGCCCAGATGAGGCAAATGCTACACAAGTCTCCTCCACCAGGCACTGGAAAAATCTTACGGCTGCATCTTCCCAGGTGGTTTTTTGTCAGGTTGTGGAATGTGTTGAGGTGATGAAGCAGCCAAGGTTCCTTCTTCTGAGGGCACTGAACCATAGACCCTTTGTCCAACCAGGGTAGGGGTGTCCTGCGTCTCACCCAGCTCCCCACATCTCACTGAGGGCCTTGGATTTTGTGTTTATTACCTCACAGTGACACCTACTGGGAAACGACCTTCATTTAGTTAAGGAAGATTTGTTTTTAGCATGAATTAAACAGTAACTGGATGCCATGAACAGAACATGTGCAGCAAGACTCATAGCAAAGACTAGTGCAAGTGAAAAATACCATCACAGTATTAAAAAACTATCTGAGAATCACTTTGCCTCTTGTGGAGCAGCCTGTTGCGATTTCCTGACCAGTTTTACACCTTAAGTACAGCAACACTAGAGCCCCAAAGCAGACCTCAGAGGAACGCTCTGTGTTTCTCTGCACAGTAATTTCTGAGGATGCTGAAGCCCTCTTCCAGGCGTCTAGTGGGCTCTGATCAACCTATGGAACAAGTTTTTCTCCCATTCCCCTATTCTAGCAAATGGTTCTTTCATTTACAAAGGGCGTAGTTCTCACTGGCAGTCCTTGTGGACTGTCTGAGCTTCCCTGAGTGGTTTAGAAAGAAATAGGAAGGTAGGGAGGTAATCTGACACAGGGCATTCAGGGGAGTTATTCTTCTAACACAAACGTGTAGTATTTAATAAACCAAAACTGAAAGGGCTTGTTCCACTCAAAGATTACCACTAGGTGTCACTGAACGCCAGGGATTGTCAGTACTGAATCCAAGACGTACATCCAAGGGAAAACCCTGTGCATATTTCACGGACACACTGGTTTCTAACTATGGCTTTTTTGCAATGACCGAAGTGTGAGGTCATTTTAGCTTTTAGCAAGATTTGCATTTGGTTTGAGAAATGCCGCTGGCTTCCAAGTGTCACACATAAACACGTAGCTTTCTAATTTTAATGCAAATACCGTATTTTATTTACAGCATGGGTGAAATAATCTTGGTCTGTATAAGATGTTAAATTATACATGTTTACATTTGAGAGGAGCTACATTAGTCTCAGGATTAAAATAATGGTGGTATTTCACCTCTTTTTGCTGTCATCTGTACTCAGCGGGGTTGCACTGAATGGGACTCTCATCACCATCCATGTGGACAAAGTAAAAGCAGACCCAACTGTATCTGCCTTTAAAATACTTCTGTATGTGTATACAGAACACATACAAAAGTGTTAAAATAGTACTGGCAATGAACCTTCAAATATTTCCTAAAAATTTTAGAGCAAGCATGACATGGGCAATTTTTTTTTCTAAGTATGGTTTCTGTCTCAGACTGAGTTGTCTTTTCCTTTGGCAGTGTTGGAGAAGACAGAGACGAAGCAGGTTTTGAGTACAGTGGCTTAGATGATTTTGAGAGGTGTATCAGAGGTCTTCCAGAAACCTTCTAAAGCAAACTCTGCTCGCTTCCCTGCCCCAGTCATTGGTCTTTCTTCAGAAAGGAAGGATGTAGACCCAGGATGTAATCATGAAAAACCAGAAAGCAAGACTAATGGTTGCTCTGCACTGCAGCACAGAGTATGTAGCTCCTTTTCCCTCTAGCATCTGCAAAGTGTCCCAATAACAGGACTTGTATTGGACCTACTTATGCTGGCCTCTGATCCACAGCCCCGGGTGGAGCTCAGTAAGGCACAGCTTCCTTAAATTGGCAGTGCTGAGGACCTCCCATGAAAAGCCCTGAAGATACTTGTATTTCTTCAGTCAAATCTTTGGCACCACAGGCAGGATGGAAGTCTATGCTGTAGAAGGAAATAAAAAAGTGAAAAGTGAATAACTATTCCTTCTCCTGAAGGAACAAAAGCTATGCAGAAGAAAAAGTAACGTTTGTGTCTATTGGTAATGACTGCTTCATAATGCATGCAAGGAAATTGTGCTATTACCTGCTCAACTTTTGTTCTTTGTCACATGATAGGAATATTTTCCTAGTTTTTCCTTTGCCAAATGTACACTTTTTTTAATAGTTCTTCTGATTTATGTTCAGTTCAACCTCTCCTCATCTGAGGAAAAAAATCACATATTTTATAATTACAATTTTCTCTGACAGGGATAATAAGAATAAGCCTCACATTGCTCTGATCGTTTAGTTTGCCTGTACCTCTCATCCCTACTCAGATAAATTGTTTTTAATTTTGATCTTCAATGTAGTCTTCTCATGCACAGAACAGTAAAATTCGTTCTCGCATAATTTTTTTCCATATAGAAAATGAAGATGACCTTATCTCATGTACCTAATGTTTTAAGGTTTTATACTTGCATGTTTGCAGAGTATATTGAAGATGAAAAGCAGTATATTATAAGCAGTACCTTATACTACTTTGATCATAAAAGTGGCATTAGTGTTTTTTCTCATCTCTGAGAGAAGCAGCAGTGCTATTCTTTCCTAGACATCCATCAAAAATGTATCTACAGAACAGGAGGAAAAATAATTATAAGATAAGGAATTATAAATAAACAAATACAGAAGTAATTTATTTTAAGAAGACAATTGGATTCTCTCTCACTTGCTTCCTTTGATCTCCTTGAGGCTCATTAAACTGTGGATGGCAGACCCTGCTTCCATGTTTGTGAAAGAAGCTACAGTGCTGCTTAAGTGCAAGCAGAAGTTTCAAAGGTAATGAGGCTTGGGACCTATGGACCAGAAGGTATAGGTAGATTTGCATGCATTTTCCACTTCCCCTGCTGCTTATTTGCATTGTTCTTCATTTTCCAGCCAGCTCAGAAATCCTCAGCTGATTTGCTAATATTTGCACAGTGCTCATAAACATTACTGATACTCTTCAGGTAGACAGGGAGGAAAAGCACTATCCCAGTGGACTTCCGATCAAATGACTTCAGTTGTGACACTCTCATTTTTGTCTGGTCCTTATCCTGGATGAGCATCAAGGATTTTCCATAGCAACTGTAAATGATAAATTCACAAAAATGGGTTCTAAATTGAAAGCCAATAATTGAAAGGAAGGGGTCAAAATCTGTTTCCTTGGATTCTGTCTGTAAGGGATATAGGCATCCTCTAATTTTTTAAAAAATTTTTTTTTTAATTGTTGTTGTTTGTTTTTCTTTCTTTTCATGTTTCTGTTGGGTTTTTTTTCCCTTTTATATTCCTTTGCTGGTTAGGGTTGAGGTATGATACAAATCAAAGATCTGTATAAGGAGTGATGTGGAACTAAGTGTCTCAGCAGATATGCTAAGAGCAAAACAGCTCTTTGGTTCCTGATTGACTGCCTTTGCCCAAATTGTGCCACATGCTTTACTAGTTAGCTCTGTAGGCTAGTGCTGCACATCGGTGCTGAGGGAGTCAGACCCTCTGCACCTGGAATAGACTCCCATGGCAAGGAAGGCTTGCAAAGTTGAGCCCTGTATTCTGGACAAGGCATAGTATCTTAATGAAGGCCCACAAAAGGGGAAGAAAATTGTTTCAACATCTTACATAAGGTAAAAGAGACAAGCAAATTCTAACTCCATAAGCAGCTTACATTGCAACCAAGTTCATGACTAAGTGCTCTGTAATAGGTTCTTTGTTCTGACGTCTAACAACTCTCCTTTTTCAGGGCGTTTGACTTAAACAAGGATGCCCCAAATAACATGCTGGGGTGTCACAAATGCCTGTTACAGACTGACTGGTTGCTACTGCGTGTCTATGATGTCTTCCAACACAGAGAGTGAGGACTTGCTGTTGCAGTGGGCAGGTGTGACCATGTCAGCCTGCCCTGCCACATGGCATCAGAATGGCTCACTGCTCCAGGTACATGACAAGCACCTGTGCACAGAGCAACCTAAAATGAGTTCTCACCATGCTACACCTTTGGCAGAGGAGAGATGTATAGAAATGAGCAAATGAGATTAATTTAATCCTTGTTTTTTATTGTGAGTGACCTTTCACGTGCTGTTGAAAGTCTCTGAAGGAGTTCTAATGCCAGAGGGAGTTAGCAGGAAAGGAACAGGAAAGGGTGAAGAGAGCTGTTCACCCCTGCACAACAATACTAGCATGGAAGATTTTCTGTAAACTGCATCATCTCTTTGTATATAAGCCCCTACTGAGACTGAATCCTAACTGGGACAAAAGCACAGCACAAGGAAGATGATACTGCTTAAATCTGCACTAGATTAGTTTTCTCCTCTCTTCTGTGTGGTTTAAGGAGTCAACTGTAAGTGTATCATGTTCCCAGTAAGCAGCACTTTCATAAAGCAAACAAAATTTCCTTAAAAATTACAAAGGAGCTCCTGAACATATGTTGTTATCAGCAAAATTTTTGACAATAGACTAGTAGAAAAATAGAAAACATTTTTGAGTAGCACTCCTACAGGTTTATTGACAGTTCATTGTGAAACAACAGTACCTCCTATTAAGCCAAATCACAAAGAAGCCATGAAATCAAAGACACACGCTAAGAAACATACAATCAGCTCTTAAAAACAAAATAAATCATTCTTGGAGAAAAACACTTTGCACTATAAAGACAGCAACCACCAGCTACAAGTAGGGAAGTAAAAAGGCATTGTCTTCTGTTTCCAGACAATATTTTTGCACAGGGGCTTGAGATCTGAAAAAGATTTACACCTTCCCTTTCTATGTCAAAACTACTATGTTTTGATGCAAAGTACAGATTAAGAATAGTACGTGGATAATGGCTGGAAGATTTTAACAGTGAGATTTTACCACCACGTCCTACCCTCCTTGGCAGTAGGGGCTGCTGCTAGAGAGGAGCGTGTGGTTTAGCTGAATGACATTGTGGGACATCAGCTGTTTTTGTCTTCACCATTAGCCCCCTCAGTGATGAGCCAGGGCAATCAGAAGCCTGTTTGAACAGAGAAAAAGAAGAATATCAAAAGGCAGATTGGAATTGGTATTCAAATAAATAGTGTGAAATTTCAAAGTGAGATTACCAGGGTAATGGTAACACAGTCATCTCAAAAGAAGGCTGTTATTTTAGGAAATGGAATTTCACCAAAAAAGAAAAAAAAAAGGGAATAAAAAGATCAGCACCACTGAAACTATGATTGTCAGATGAAATCTTTAATATGAAATATTTCTTTAACTACTGTCATGACATTGGCAAATATCTTTATATTACAGACTTTTATCTTTATCCAAATATGCTAAAATAAACAGAATCACAATTCTATATTTTCCCCAGAACGTGAAATAAATACACAAAAAGGATTTTTTTAATTAATAAATTACTTATAATAATTTTAGAGTTATACTTGTGAATAAAAAAATACAAGAAGCATGCAATGTAAATAAGCAAGATGATTGGTTTATTATCTTCATTATTTGGTTACAAAAATATTTGAGTACTTGTTTGTATTTATTTTGAATAAGATGCTACCTACTTTTTGTTAGTTTGCAACAAAGGCTAAGTGGTTTTGCAGGGAGAGTGAGAGAACAAATGTGAATATAATGCAGCATGTCTGCAGCCTTTCAGATGCTATGAAAGTGACCAGAACATGAGGATCTATTCTGTAATATTCCTTTCCCACAACCTTTGTACCATACTGTGTTACAGTCAAAAGTGACAGTCCAATAAGATTGTTATGTTATTGTGTAGGTCTCTGAAATGTCACCTTTCTTGCAGGTAATTGTGCTTTTAGCTATCTTCAATAGTTTTTTTTTTTTTTTCTTGATAGATTATTAACTTTGAAAACACTGTTGTCCATCTATTCTAGGTTTTGGTGCAAAATTGGAGACTACTTTTGAATATTCAGTGGTGAGTGAACCCAAATGAATTCCTCAGATTCTGGGACAGAGCTGGACATTGACTGTATCTGCCAATAGGCATGGCCACATTCCTTCTGGATGGGAATATGTGCATGTAGTGTTAGTTTTTCACTTTCCATTAAAAAAAAGACTACTCTTGTGATCCCTTGTAAGGTTGTGCCAGTCCATGAACTATAGCTTGATTAATACTGCCTTAGAGATTGCTAGGGGTCAGAACAGTGAGATACTGAAAAAAAGAATAGTTTGTTTGTTTGACTTAAATGATGCATACATCTGTTAGATGACATTCAATAAATGTTTTTACACTTTGAAGTAAAATCAGCTGCAGAAAGAGCTAGTGTTGAGTTGCAGTCAGGCTGTGAAGTTTATTTCAGAAGGAATGCCTCTGCTATCCCTATCACTACCCACCCCACTTTGTTTGAACAGACCGGCCTTTACTCCTGCTCTCAGAGCCAGATACACAGTTATATCTTGCTAAATCCAGAGAAACACAGTTTTCCAACAGGATTCTTTTTCTAAGCATCACTTGGCTGTCACTGTGCTTTCTCCAGTGGAAGACTCATCTTTTTTTCTGTTTTAATCCATTTGTTTTACTGAAAGAACAAAAAACCCCAGCATTTTTGTTCCTTTTGAAGTTGCCCTCAGAGCAAAATACAATCTCCTGCTTTACAAGAAGAACATCTGACAAGCTTCTCCCATTGATGATAGTGTGGAAAGCACATCCCAATGACCAGATGAATTGTCTCAGACTGACGTGTTTCTGCTTCTGCCCGTGATTTATCCCCTCTTTATCCCAAGGGGTAGTCCACATAAGCATGTGGCTCTCACGGTACCTTTCTGCTCTACAACAAAGATGTCTCTGCTGCAGCACTCCATTCCTGACAGCTGACACATCTGTCCAAAGAACCTGACCCATGTAACTACTGCATGCCTGAGCTCTGCTAATTCCAAGGCTAGATAATATATGGGTAAATCCTAACTTACTCTAAAAAATACAAATTTTTGTGTTCCTTCAAGTTCCTTCAAGTTCCTTCAAGTCCCTCTACCACTTTATGTCTCTGATGTTTTTTGTCATCCTTCACCTGCATACATGCTACCCACATCCTACCTTCCTGAACAATACGACATATTGCAGGACTAACAGGGTGACTTCTGTGCACCAGTGAAAGAGCAGAATATCTGTCCTTGCCTTGGTCTGCTAGAAGAAAACATTTTCTGTGGAAATTCCCAAGCCCTCACAGCCTTTCTGGTGCTGCATTCTGTAGAAGAGAAAGAGGTAATAGATAAGTAACTGCAAAGAAAAAGAAATGAAAGGACAGGAGTTGTAAAAGCATAATGATTTTGTTATTTTAATGCAAACATAATGATTTAATTATTTTAATTGCAAACATCCTGGTGAGATACTGACAGAGTTCAGGAATTATTTCTTTAGAATGTTTACCTCCAGATAGTGGAAAAACAGCTAACTGGATGAGAATGTACATGTTTTGGGCTTTTTTTCTAAACAAAATTTTCATCTGTGCATCCCCTGAGCTGCTGCAGGAGGGTAGTGTTTCACAGGCCACTGGCTGAGCAGCTCAGTAATGTGATCTCCAGAAAGTGTGAAGCCTGTGTGCATTTCTGTGCCCAGTGACTCTCACTCTTACAAATGGAATATTTCACACATGTAGTCATGTTGCTGTCTGTGGATTATTGCTGTATATGTGACCAGTGTCTTTTGTATCTTGCATATTTGCACGCCAGCAAGCACCAGAACCTCAGAAAATACAGATGAAAACAAGATGTTGCAAACAAGTAAAGGAGTCTTCATATATTACTGGTATTGGCAGTTTTATTCAATGTACACAGTTATAGTGCAAAATCCACATCCTGAAAAATGCTGTCAAGGAAGTACACTGACACAAGGATTTAAATGGATCACTTCTTGTTCCCATGACATGATCCAGCTGACAGACAAAAATGAACTGAAAACCCAGCTTTGTAATGCAGCCAGGATATCAACAATTACGTGAATAAAACAAGAGAGATTCTGCAATCATTAGACTTTCAGAAAGATACAGCTAATTTACATCACGCTTACTGAATATTAGTCTTGCCTTCTTCATGTATTAAATCAACCGCTTGCTCAGAAATTATAGCTGAGACAGGGAATGAGTAAGTCCCTTGTGTGCACCCCAGTGCTGATTACCTGAGTGATACTTAGATTAATGCATATCTCAAGGTACAGAGCAATTAGTTTGCTTCTGTGGAAGATGAACAAGTGCTTTCCTCTTAATTCTTTGGGGTCATAGTTTTTTGACCCAACTTTTATCCAGTCAGAGGAGTATGGTTAATAGTCAGATCTATTAATTTGAATCAGATTAATCAGATGAATCAGATTAATAACTTGCTCTCTAACTGCTCTACATTCTGTAAAGATGGTGATTACTTTTGTAGTGCAAACATCCCTGTAGGGTCACTTTGCCCTCTCTAATTTTGGATGTAACTTGAACAAAACTTACAGTGACATGTAAACAAATAATAGTACACGTCTCTGGAGATATTTGGTTTTAAAAAACCTCATGTCTTTGCAAATCACTACTATACAACAGATTATCCTGTTACATTTCTACACCTGATTTGGAAATTTAAAAATATATCTTTGATCTGCTGTAGCTGATTCACATACCTTTCACAGGGTACTTGGCAACAGAGCAAATCAATTTCTAATAAGAAACCACTGCAATAGTAGTTCAGAGACAGAGATCAGAATAACATGATAAACCACGTAACAGGTAGGCTACAGTCACTAAGTCTTAATTGCTACCTGGGGAAAAAAATTCAGTTTTTCATCGAATTTCAGTAAACCTGCAGTCTAGTCTAACTTAAGAATTTTAATTAAATAAGTTGCATGATCAAATGAGTGCACCAGAAATGCTGATGATTTTAAATCCTTCTTCTGTACTGCCTGTATTAGAAAGACTGAGTGGTGAAGCAGTCTAGAAAAGATTTATCCCTTCTGAGGCACCCTCCCAGGGACACAGAGTCCTGTGGCTCAGCTCTCATGGCCGAATCTCAGCACTGAGGTTCCTCAGACAAACAAGTGTCACCAAGCTGGGCTTGCTGTCATTACCGTGCCATACTCTGCCTTTTGAGGTTTCACACTGCTAGGACCTCTGAGCCATGTTCTGTGTGATTGATGTGAACAAGACAGCAGGGCTAGCCAGAGCTCCAGAGACACATAAGCATGTGTTCAAGTCCTTCTGAAGCCAGTAGAGTCTCAGTATGTGTTAGAGTCTTATGTAGAAAAGGTATGGAATTAGTTCTGAAAGTGAAGTTCATTACTAGGTTACTAAAAGGAGCTTCTGTAAGCAGAATATTTATGTAAGTGGAAGGTGAGATAGCCTTCAGAGCATAACTTGCATTGCAATGGTTCTGCTAATGTTCCATATGACACCAAAGCTGATCTCCACAGAACCAGAACTCAGTTGATTTTGGTACAAGAAGCAGCTGTCATCACACCTTTGACTACAGAGAAACAGATTTCATAACCATAGAATCACAGAATGGCTTGGATTGGAAGGGTCACCATGAGTAGGGACTCTCATGAGTAGGGACATTCAACCAGGTCAGGTTGCTCACAGCCCCATCCAACCTGATCTTGAGTGTTTCCAGGAATGAGGCATCCACCATCTTCCTGGACAACCTGGTCCAATATTTCATCACCCTCATCATAAAAATGTTCTTCCTTATATCTAGTCTTAATCTTGAAACCATCACACCTTGTCCTATCATAACAGGCGCTACTAAAAAACTCTGTTCCCATCTTTCTTATAAGCCCCCTCATAAGTACCAAAGGCCATGATAAGATCTTCCCAGAATCTTCTCTTCGTCTAGATCAACAACCACAACTCTCTCAGTCTGTCCTCACAGGAGGGGTGTTTCAACCCTCTGATGATTTTTGTGGCCCTCCACTGGACCTGCTCCAACAGGTCCATGTCTTTCCTATGCTGGGTATCACAGAGTTGGATACTTCAGATGGGGTCTCACCAGAGCAGAACAGAGGGACAGAATCACCTCCTGTTATCGGCTGGTCACATTTCTTTTGATGCATTATGTCATTGATGAAGGTATTAAAGAGTATGGGTCCCAAGACCAATAACAAGATAGGTAAAACTGTATTGAATAATTCCTGGCTACTTCTAAATGAACTTTGAAGATTATTTTAGTGGCATGGACTGTAGCTTACATCTGAAAGATAAAAATGTCAATGGGCTCAGTATTCTGTTTAGCAAATTCTCAAGAGTAAGTCATATTTGTCTTATCTCTAATTCATGTGCATATGGCATAATTCCTATTTCTTTCTTTCCTTTGAATGGATTTCTCTAACTGATCCTGTGAAGCGGAGATTACTTCAGAGTAGAACTCCCTCCACCATTGCAATGAAAAAATTGAAGGGAATGGCTGTGATACTCTGCTGTTTACCAGTGAAGGAAAAAAGTTATTTTGACAAATCTAATTTGAAACCCATGTCTTCTAGGAGCAGAATATTCAACAGGATAAATTTTCATGTAAATAATGTGTTGTATTCATTATATATATTCCTTCAGAGAACCATAGGGAAGTTCCCACTTAGAATCACAATGAAAATTATCGGATATTAAGAGCTGCACTATGCTAGCATTTCTGTTTGGAAGATCCTATTTTCCAGGGCCCTGCAGTGTGAACTGGTGCAGATTCTGTGTGTATTATTATATATTAGTCTTCACCTGCAAAAATAAAACCTTGTGTTCCAATACTTATCTTGATGCTTGTTATATTAGCTAATTCTTAAAGTGGGTTGAAGTAGGAAATCACACACCAAGGAGGTCAAATATTGTGCAGATGACTCACAGTGTGGGATAAAACAAACTCATTGCAACAAACAGGTGTCCATATATTTTCAATGACAGGTTTTTAAAAAAGATTGTTATCATTTGGATATTTTTCATAAAGGAATCCACATGCTTCTCTGAAACCTGCTTTAAAAATCCCACCATATCATTGCAAATGTTATTTCTGTGAACAGCACCCCCTTGTTTTCATTGTGATCTTAAATTTTCACAAGGGTGGGAATAAACTAGTGACTGTTTCTGTTCTTAATCGCTACTTCCACAACCCTCCTGATGGTAGGGTCTAATCCTCCACTTGGGCTCCTCTGTGCTTCTGCCATACTAGTAATTTCCGGTGTGATACCAAAGCAGTAATTGTAGAAGTTTTGTGATCTATGCTGTTTCTTCAAATCTGATGACTTCAGTTTTACATTTCCATCTTCAAGCAGTGAAGTTTTGCATTCTTGTCAACATTTACTGCAGTTGCATTTCCATAACCAGGCAAGGATAACTAGATATTTGCAATAGCATTCTCCATGTCTAATACACACAAATGCTCTGTAAAAGAAATCACACACCTGGAAGACGGCTATCTGGCACTCTTCTAAGAAAAGAATGGCCAATGTTTGGTTTTGTGTATCAGAACTTCTGTGAATAGTGTTTTGTTTAGAGCAGTGTTCAAGTATCGAAATCTTCATGATCCCAGGAGTATGGAATATATACTTCCCTGAACAAAGCAAATGACGGCTAAGTAATGTGAACTATCCCCCAAGGTAGAAGCACAATGGACATTATCTCCAAGTAAAAAATAGGTCTTTCCTTTGTGAACAGTACCACATTGCTAAATTTTGCTTTAGGCTGTGTAGCACAGTCTCTGAATGACATTTTTTACCCTAGTAATTTGCCAGCATCCTTTATTCATACACAGTCAGTTTCACTAGGTGTTCAAGTGACCTACAAGGCTTTTGAAGGTAATGACCTGCTTTGCATTAAAGAAAGATGAAAGTTTAGTCTTGAGAGCATCAGGGAAAGACTGTCAGATGGAGAGGGAACTGCAGCAGAGGCATGAGGTGAACAAAGGAGTTTAGTCATATGCATAACCAGGACACCAAGAACTGCTAATGCTGAAACAAGTTGTGTGGGGGGATTTAGTACATTTCCTACTAAATCTGTCTTCTCTGGTATTAATATCATCGTGGGTCTGCAACATGAACTGGAGGTGATTAAGAAATTGCAAGATTGGTAAGTGACTGCAAAGTGAATAACTTTTATCATATTAACTGTATAAAATACCATGACAGATGTGAAAATATTGCAGTCCCTGGAGAGTCTATATTATCTTGAAATAGAGAATATGCTAGTATCACAACTTCAGAAAAACCCTTAGGAAGAACTAAAGACCCTACTAGCCACAGCTGCATTTTGCAACTCAACCCAAAGAGGCATACAGGAAAAAGCAGCTGACTTTCAGAAAGCAAGGGAAGAAGAGTGAGTTTTCACAAACATGTTAAGTAAAAGACCCTCATATTTCTAATGCAATGGGCCATGGACTCAGGAGCAAGCTGCTACAACCCCACTTCAGCACTGAAAGTGATGAAAAGTCTTTGGGATTGCATTTCCCACAGGACTAGATACCATTTGAGGACTGACATTGTCAAGTGCTAGGACAATGGGGAAAACTAATTCCATTCATGTCTTGTTGTCTAGTACTGAGCAGTGCAGAACCAGCTTGTGAATTTTGGAAGCCCTGTTTTGTCCCAGTAAATTAAAACTTGGTGCTTAATAGAATTGCATAGAATTCTGCAGTTTTCAGCAGAGGCATGAACATACGTAAAATGGCACAACAGTTTAAGGGAACTATAAATCTGATGTCTGTAATCTAGTAAGGTAGAGATGTAGGATTTAACTGCTACATATCCACAAAAGACCAGAACAGTTGTGTATCGCGGATGCAAGGTCTGTCACTGCTTCTGTTACAGACATTACACCACAGACATGACTGAGACAGCTTTAAATTAGTGAGCTTGGAAAGTGCTAGCAATATTGCTAATCATTCAAGTACTCTGATTTCATAGATGGGTTTTATATAATTATTGAGCTCTCTGCTATAATAATATGAATTATCTGCTTATTCAGATATAACTACAAAATGTGGTAGTTGCTGTGGAGTTGTTCAAAACACTGTTGCTTAGAGAAGCTTTTTGAAAGGATGCACCTGAGAAATTGTTCCACCTCTCAGGCTGTGTTTGCACAGCAAGGAAGCATTGATTCATTTATCTGCTCCAAAAGCAACCCTTCATCTGTATTGAATTGACTTGTACTTCGTATTACTCTGTTATGCCAGTTTATGGTTAATAATGACATTCATATAGCTTTGCCCTTGTTTGAAAGAACCATTCAGCAGTCTGACCACATATGCCAGCCCATAGCCAGCAGGGACTGGCAGGACAAGGTGTGTTCGCAGTAGTGTGATGAACAGCAACGGCAGCTGAACTGCGGGTAGACAAAGGCAAATTTTCTAAAAATCTTCGCAGAACCACAGCAACAGTCACTGATATGAGAGCTCCCCTCCCAGTCTCTAGCTGCAGCCACTACCTGGGAACATCCAGTGCCCTGGACCAGTCTAGTAATCCTCAGAAGTTTCTGGCCAACATATCAACTACTTCTGTTAAATGTGTGTTGCATTTCACACATTTCCTTTCCACCTCTCAAGGATGCAATTCTCTGCTCCTTTTCAAATTTACTTGTGCCCTTGCACACTTCTTTCCTAGCACAAGTGTCTTCTAGCAAAGGCTGTGTGTTTGAAGATGAAATTGCATTTTCTTTTTGATATTGGATGGCTGGTGGTTTTGAAGGAGTCTAATGTGCTTGTGTTTTACAGAACCATTTTATACAACTCAGTGATTAGATCCAGACTGGACTAGGGTTAGATTTAGCAACGGCTGTCAAGGCAACAGAATTAAGACTATGAAACACTAGAGATAGTTGTGAGTGTGATCAGAGTCTGCTTTAAAAGTCAGGATATTAAAAAACGCCATTATAAAATGAAACCCAGAACAGAGCAACATGGCCTAGTGGGTGGCATTCCAGACCATAGTGGGGGCCTTGGAAGTAGATGGTCTTTAAGGTTTCTTTCAATCCAAGCCATTCTATGATTTGAAGAAACTGGAACAACAATGAGTGGGGAAGTGAACAGCACAGAGCAACTTACAGTAGCTGGAGGCTACTTCAGATACCTGACAACATGGTCAAGTGCCAGTCAGGTCCACCAGTCCACCCTTGTCCCTCCTCTGCCTGATCAGATGAGGAAACCACTGTTCCCACAGGCTGGCTGGCTGGCTGCAGGAGACCCTCCTCACACTGTTCCCTGTGGTGGAAGGCTGGCAGAGAGCAGGGGAGGGGTAGTGCGTGTACACATGGACAGGTTGTAAATGATCACCAAGCTGCAAAAGTGACCTGTTCAAAAAGTCAGGCTGTGAAACCAGGGAGATAGGCAGCACCGCTGTTCAAGGTCTTCCTAAGTGGCATAGGAAACAAAAGGGAATAGCAGCCACCATGGCAGTCCTGAGTATATTGTTTTGCTATATAAATTCAGGCTAGAATTAAAAGCCTCTTTTACTCCAATTCTTTTCATATAATACTTTTAAATCAGAATAAAGATAGCTGCAAAATTAGTCACAATCTGTAGCAATTGTTACAGAGGTGAGTATGCAATCATGCCTTAAAAGAGTCATGATTTCTGACATGTCTCTGTAGCCTGATTTGAGCCATTTATTTCTTGAAATCTCAGCTTTAGGGAAAATTGAGTGCACTCTCAAAGTTGTAAGTTAGGGTATCATTTCTATTGGTCTCCTTTATTAATCTTTCTGTACCTGAAGGTAAAATGCATAACGTGTGTCTCTGTGCTAAGTTAAAAAGATCTGATTGCATGTTATTTTTAACTCATCTAGTGCCAGCATTTAGTAGTTGTATGGAGTGTGCTGAAGCACGAAAGGACGGGAAGGAGCTGGTTGACAAGAACAGGCAATGCCTATGGAATTTTAAGTATACAGAAATACAGCGAAAAATTTCCTGTATCAGCTGTGCTGTGTGAAGGGAGGTTAGTGACATTCAGGCAGAGAGAAACTCTTAGCTCTGCCTTAGATGAGGACAACCCAGCCTAGGCCCTTCCTTCCTTCCTTGTTTTATAGTGGAACGCAAGACACTGTCCTCCACAGCAGAGCTGGTGAGGCTGTTTTCAGAGAAGTTTAGATGAGGATCCTAATCCCTGGAGTGTCAATTTGGTGACTCTTCCAGTAACTCCGCTTTTGGTGAAATCCCATGAAACATTTGAACTGGGAGATTGAGTTCTGGGGAAAAAGGGTTGAGTTTGATGCATTTTCCCATGACTCTTCTCCCACCAAGTATGAAACATGAAGTACACAATAAAGGCCAGATCCTCTGTCAGGGACTATGGGGAGCAAAAATAATCATTACTGAAAGGGACATCATGATCAGGTGTGTGACATCAAGTCAGGAGAACTCCACAACCAAGCATCAATCCAATTAAAAAGAACCTGGATGTGGACAAAGGACACTTTTCAAGCAAATTAACTACTACTGTAGCCTGGCACCATCCCATGCAGGCTGGCTTTGGTGATCCCACTGTCCTGGCTAATAAACTGAAGTAGAATTGTTTTCCAATGTCTTAAAAGTGTCTTCTTAAAATTGGTGGTTCTAAGTGTTCTGTTGCAAGATTTCTGTGTCATTTTTCAATAAAAAGTGATTCTTCAGTCCCACACCCAGTAAGATTATTTGGGAACCTGTTGAACAGTCTTTCCAAGGTGTTTCATCAGCTAATCTGCAAATAGCACTCAGGTTAGGATGTCATCATACTTTTATCCTAGGTCCACAATTTGTCTCAAGTATTCTCATTCTCTTTAATAGGAGCGCTTTTATTCCAGCAGTCCCTGCACTAGCAGGAAGCTCCTCTCCAGGCCTGGTGTGGGATGTAATTATTTTCATCTGGATGAAAATGTATCTCCAAAATGCTAGGCAGAGTGAAGCTCTAACTCATGCAGGTTTAAATGAAGAAATACCCTGTAGGATGCCATGCTGCTTTTTCTCTTCAGTTCATGAGGTCTCTTCTCTTATTGATTTCAGAAAAAGCAAGGAAACTTACACTGTGTAGGAACATTGATTGGTCTGATGATTTTTTTTTTCATATTATGAATAAGAGCTGCTGACACGTGCAAAATCATTTTACTAGGTGTGATCAGGAAGTTAATTGTCCCTGCCCTCCAGCATGGTCCAGCAATTACTTCCAAAAGCAAAATTGGTAAGTTAATCACAGTATTTTCAAACTCAGTTTCATTGTTCGTATGCTGATTTTTTTCCAGGAGAGCATTGCCCATTGAAATTGAGAGTTTACAGGTTGTTCCTTTGAGGCAGGCGTTTCTTACTGGTAAGAATACTCTAATTATTATTTTCTAATTAAATTAGGCTTTTTAAAAAGGTTAACCATGACATTTTAATAGCTTCAGCTCATATTGATATTCTGATGACACACTTCAGTTCAGCCGCTTATGATTGAAAAGGATGTTTTTCCAATTAAGAAATCTCTTTTTAAGGGCTTCTCCTAAATGACATCTATTTTACAGGAGGATGTGGACTAGAATATAATTTGTTTCCCTGGCTGCATATCCTTATAGTTCAGCAGGTAGCCTTTTTCACATTCTTTTGTTACAAAATTTTAACCTTGAGGTTACAGTGTCCAACACACAAAAATAAAGAATCAAAAAAAAATTTCATGAACAGATAGTTGTAGTCAGTCCATGCAAATTTTTTTCTAATGCATCAGGGAAAATCCCAAAGAATTCCACAGAAAGATTATAGACATACTGAATTCATTAAGCAGTATACATGATACTTCAACATAATCAGTGAAAAAAGTGAAGGCTGCTGGAATATAGTTATAGTTCTCTTTTATTTTGTCTTCACAAGTTGTACATGGGGACCCCTATATGGATCTACACTTTGTTTTCTTAGGTATTGCCCAAGCAACATAAAAAAGGCAGGAACTATTACAGGTGGCCTACAAATAAACACATGTCAAAACTGTATGGATACAGCCATGAGGGGGTTAAAGTTTGAAGAAGGAATCTGAATGGGAATGACTTCATAATTCTGCAGTATGCTAGTGAATTCCTACCAAGTACAGTGAAAGAAAAAAAGAGAAGGAATAACACATTTAAAGACTATGAGGGCAATGTGGGCCATTAGATGCTGGAAGCCAAATGCACAGAATGAAAATAGAGTTGTGATTGTCCATGAGGGTCCTTGAAGATGAGGACAAGTAATTTATCCTCATTGAAACAGAGAAGTATTGAAGAAAGGCAGAGCAAGGAATGATGTCAACAACTATCAGACCAAACCCGAAAAGATCTTGTGGATTTATTTCATTCTTCCCATGGTAACTGGTGGTAATTATCAGGCTGACTATTATTAAACTGACTAGAAGTGATTCCATACAAATTTTGAAAGGCCAAAATGAGAGAAAAACCATTTTATTTGCACTTAATGTTTCTGTCTGAAACTATGTTTTGTTAGCTTAATTTTACAATACATCTTGAAGACATTTGCCATTACTGAAACTTAATGGGATGAATCCCATGTTTGGAGTGCAGTTATCAATGGCTACAGGCTGTTCAAAAGTGACAGGCAAGAAAGGAGTGGCAGAGGCATTATATACGAAGGAATATATCCTCTATATCAAGAAATGGATAGACTGTGAAGGGCTGTCCCTGAAGAACAGCTGCAAACAGGTTGAAAGCTTATGAGTGAGAATCAGAGACTGAGGCAACAACACAGGGAACCTTGTGCCTGGTGTGTACTAAA
Source organism: Sclerurus mexicanus (assembly GCA_013396755.1). Classification (NCBI taxonomy): domain Eukaryota; kingdom Metazoa; phylum Chordata; class Aves; order Passeriformes; family Furnariidae; genus Sclerurus; species Sclerurus mexicanus. Next base: position 69,655 of record VWZF01001534.1, on the reverse strand, counting down.
GTCACCTGATGAAGTGGAGCCTATTGACAGCAAAGGCTTCTTATTCCAGCTACAGGAGACATCAAACTCACCAGCTCTCATCCTTAGAGAGCATTAGACCACCCCAGCATCTGTTGGACAAGCAGTATGTCAAGCTGTTGGCAACCCTGGAGACTCCTGAAACACATGGAAGATAACTTCCTAAGTCAGATAATAGACAGCCCTACCAAAGGGGATCTGTTACTGCGCTTGATGGTCACCAATGCAAGTGAGCTGATGGATGATGTCAAGACTGGAGACAGATAGAGCTGCAGAGATAATGCACTGGTGGAGTCTGCACTCCTAAGTGTCTGGAATAAAGAAGAACAGGTATGTCAGACAGAAAAGGAATGTCAAGTTGTAACCCCCTGATGAACACTATTGGCAAACTGGTAACAAAGGATGAGGAGAAAGCTGATGTGCTCAACAACATTTTTGCCTGCGTCTTCACAGGCAGTCTCTCTTCCCACACCTCTCTAGTGGACGGACTGCAAGACAGGGACTGGGGGAGCAAATTCCCTCCCACTGTAAGAGGATGTCAGGTTTAAGACCATCTGAAGGAACATGAACGTACATAGGTCTATAGAACCTGTAAAGATGCATTTCAGTGCCCTGAGAGAACTGGCTGATGTAGTTGCCAAGCCACTCTCCATGATATTTGAAAAGTCATGGCAGTCTAGAAAAGCCCCAGGTGACTGAAAAAAGGGAAGCATGGTAACCATCTTTAAAGAGGGTAGAAAACAGGACCCTGGGAACTACCGATGTATCAGCCTCACCTCTGTGCTTGGGAATATCACGGGACAGATCCTCCTGGAAGCTGTGCTAAGGCACACTTAGGAAATTTTCATGAACACTGCCTTTGGCAGAAAAAAACAAATTACTCAAATCACTTTCATTAAGTGCCCTAATTTAACTGTAAATCACAATATGACTTTTAAGAGCCATTTGCTTGTTTAACCAACCTTAAGGAGAATGGATATTGTAATTACATGAGTTTGTCTTACATTTTAAAATGTTTTAAATAACAAATTATTCCATATTCACATATTCTGTGACATTATTGTATTACTTTTTATATTTTTATATTGAAAGGTATTAACTAGTACTGGGAACAACAAGCCAACTGAGGATTTTATTTTGTTATGTCTGTATGTGATTTGGTTTAGTACCCCTTCTCACACCGCATTTCAGTAGATAGGAAAGAGGATGGGGGAACTCCTTGACATGACAAAGGAGAAAGAAATGTTGCCCAAGAGTCTCCATTAACCTAAAAAGCATAAAATTATCAGAATCATGGGATACTTGTTGGCTGACTTTGGAATGAGCAGTGCCTGGAGCTGATTATTTCTGGCTCTGTCAGAAGGTCTAGTTGCAGTGAACTGAATTACTGTAGATGGTTTCAAGGGATAACGAAAGATAAATGAGCCAAACGAAAAAGGCCTGCAGGAAATTAAATGAAAACACAGACTATATGTTTTATACAAAATCACTGCTAAAACTGACTCAAATGAAATAATGAATTTATTAGAACAAACACACAGGCACTAAATGTTTTTACATCAAAACAATTTTTACATTATTTTCTTCTATAGAGTAAGAAGAAATGGCGACACCATACATACAAACTCTGTTCCTTTTTCAACTTTGGAGTGTATCTAATTAGACAAGATTCAAACAATTGTGCATCATACCCCAAAGACAGTCAGTCAATGATCTCTGAATTATGTAGTTGTTTACTACTTTGTGTGATAAAGTATGTCTACTTGCTTATCTAGCTTGTGCTATGTAGTAAAATCTGAGTACATATGTCTGTGAAGAATAGAAATAATTTTGAAAATACTGGCAATAAATGGCAGAAATTGGTAATAGACAACAAAAAGATAATCTATGCATAAAAAGAATAAAGAATACTTGGGATAATAAAGCTACAAGCACAAAAGAAACTGTTAAAATGGAAAAGAATACATGAGCCAGAGCATATAAAGCATATTATCTGACCATCTGGCATAAAATCTTTATTAAAAGAGTTGAAGGTCAAAATACCTGATGTAACTAAGCCTATTGCAAACTGGCAATATTACATGAACACTGAGAAGAGAGTTTGTTGACATCCTGGTCTCATAATTTAAAGTAATGGTTTTACTCATATAGTACATTATAAAATCCTTGTAGAACTCATTGTTTAGTCTAGCAGGCAGTTAGACACTCCAAACTTTATAACATAATCATTAACTTGCTTATCAATGGGACAGCTTTTATTGGCAATAAAAACATACATAAACATATCTATGAACTTTGCACCCTTCTTACCCAGTTTCCTACATTCAGTGTGTCCCGGTGACTGAAGGGATAAGTGAGGATTTAACAAGTGATAGGAATAACCTATGGAGCTGACCCCCTTTTCCTCGCCCAGCTGACTCTTGTGCAGCTGTCTGCACAGTACAGAGGATACAGAGCAAGGAAAGTTACATGAGATAGGAGGGATGAATAATGTGTCTCCTTTTTCAGCATTTTAAATAACATGTAACAAACAGATCCGTAACCCCAATAAGGAGTGTGTTTGGAGTTTGTTTTGTTGGTTTTATTTTTTTTTTTTTTAGTTTAAAGCCTCAAGACATATTGGGATCCAGTCGAGGACTTTGGACAAGATGACCCACAGGTACCCTCCAACTACAACTCATTTTTCTAGCAGGGAGGAATATTATCTTTGTGTTATGGTCCCAGGCAGTGAGATAAAAGAAAGGGAAAATGGCATTAGTGGGTGTCATGTCTGGTGTGCCAACTCTGATTTACCTCAGGTGCTGCTGCTTACAGAAGTGTCCCAGGCCTGGGAGCTCTGTAGCTCTCATCTGTGTCTCCTCTACATCTGTTGCCAGCTGGATATAGCTGGACTAGATTGGGGAGAGAGAAGATAATCTCACATAATAAATATATGATGAGAAATATATCCAGTGTCAGAAAAGATTCTGGAATTTGGGAGATGTGGATGATAGGAAGGAAAAGACAAATAAAGAGAACAGAAAAGGTCCTTCCTCCCCAGGGTTTCTGCACGTTCAAGAGTACCTTTTCAGTTTCTGTCAAAAACTATGCATTTACACTGCTGTGATTTAAAAGGCAAAATGGGCATAATTATTTTTTGGGGTTTTTTTTCAAACGTGAAGTCTAAGGAAAAGTGAAATTAATTGTCCAAATATGCCACAGGCATCCTATGTTTTCTACCAGGCATAAAGTGGTCTCCTGCATTCAACACTTTAACACACATCTCTTTTTCTGTGAGTAATTGAGGGAAAGAGTGCTTAGGATCTCTTGGTGAAACTGTGATGATGATAAATGATGATCACTAATTATGATGGGGTTTTTCATGAGCAGATCCATTAATGCTAATATGACTTCCCTCTATTTCCAGCAAAGGAAATCCATCTCCTTCTATCAAAAAGTCATCTCATAATTTCCTATATTAGAAGCCTAACAAGAGCCTTCTGTTCCTTCCCTTAGTGCATGTATGAGGGAGTTATTCTGACCTTTAACATTGCTCCATTGATTAACTGGAAAACAAAAGAAGGGGATGGACATCTGAATGTCTAATTAGCTGATCCTCCAGAGTAGTCTAGAGCAAGTCTGTTTGCAGCACATTTAGATCATGGCAGGTGTTGTTCAAGGATGTTTGAATGTGATGAGAAACTTTCTACACCATTCACTTGTTCTGTGAAGTGGTTTTCCTTGTAAGTTTTACCAGTATATTTCAGCATTTGCACAATTCCCATTGTAGCATTCAGGGTTATAGAAATCTCACAGATAAAGCCTTTTTTTTTTTTTTTTTTTTTTT
>VWZF01001534.1:33387-65780 GCA_013396755.1 Sclerurus mexicanus | reverse complement strand
TTTTTTTTTTTTTTTGGTGGGCTGATTCTCCTCTGTTATTTTCCTTTTTCTCAAACCTTTTCTTAAACTAAAGTAGATGAAGTAGCTGGAGGTGTTGGGAACAGCTCTAAGTTTTCTATTTGGAAATAAACTTGTGTGTTTTTTCCCCAAATAAACAGCAACTAAAGAAGCAAAAACCTAAATACAATAGGCACTTTTCAATGAGTAAAATTCCATCTGAGATGACATTTCTCTAAATTTGGTCTTTGTAGCAGTTTGAAGAAAAATTACTGGAAATTTGATTTTTGGAAAAGTGAAGCATTTTCAAGTCCAGAAGGAGAGGGAAGAGCATTTAGCAAAACTGAGGTTGCCTGTAGAACTAAGCAATTATGTTAACCAGCCTTTAATTGCTTAGAAAGCTGGCATTTCTGTGCAGAGTGACTATCTTAAGACATTTTTGTTGAAACTCCCTGATTCTCCATTGCTCTGATGAGGAACTAGGAAGGTACCACTGGCAGGGTTTGTTCCAGTCATAGCTTTCTGTCAGAGCTGGTGACAGACCCAATCTGTAGCTTGCTGTTGGAGTCAAAGTCAGATTAAATTTTAATCATGGAGGCACTTATGTTGGACCAGACCTTTAAGATAATCAAGTTAAATCATCAACTCAGCACTGTGAAGTCTACCACTAAACCATGTCCCCAGGTGCTCTATCTACAACATCTTTTAAATACTTCCAGGGATGCAGGCTCAACCACATCCCTGGGCAGCCTGTTCCAATGCTTGACAGCCCTTTCTGAAAAGGAATTTTTCCTAACACACAAGGTAACCCTGACCTGGCACAATTTGACCTATTTCCTCTCATTCTATTTCTTGTTATTCGAGAGAAAAGGACTGGCTACAAGCTCCTTTTAGGTGGCTGTAGAGAGCAGTGGTAGAGAGAGAAGGTTGTAGAGAGCTGCCTCTTCTTCTCCCGGTTAAACACACACAGCTGCCTCAGCCTCTCCTCAGATGATTCACTCTCTAGACCTTTCACTGTTTCTGTTGCCCTTCTCTGGACATACTCCAGCACTTCAGTGTCTTTTTTATAGTGAGGGGTCCAAAACCTAATACAGGATTTGAGATGCAGCCTCTGCAGCTCTGGAGTCACTGCAGAAGTGCTACCCTGAACTGCACACTGTGTGTACTTATGGGTAGATGGGTTCCTTCCCAGCATTGGTGTAAATGGTGACTCCAGAATGGGTCTCATCTGGCATCTTTGGTCACTTCTACAGCCAGCAGACAACTTCAACCCTTTTCGTGCTGTGGGGCAAATGTCCTTAAATTCCTTTACTCTGTTAGAAACTTGGGTCTCTAATGTGTCTCAATGGTTGCACCTTCCTCATTTTGATGAAGGCTTTGCAAAATGTTTCAAAGACAGCTGGTGCATCTCTGAAGTGAAGCAATGTATGAGCTCCCTGTACATGGCTTCCTGATGGGACTCCACTGGTATGAGAATAGAGCATCAGTGCCTGGGCTTGCTTGGAGCTGTGAGGGAGGCTCAATAATGAAGCTCAACAAAACACTTTGACACTGGCCTTGGGATTTCCTTCAAAGGCAGTGTAGACTTACCCTGTCTTCCTGGAGACCTGTACTGAATTTTTGAGGACAAATATCCTCAAAGTCTATTTGATTGATGGCTACTGCTTTAAAGTGTTGCAGAAAAGTATGTATCTTATCCCTACAATTTAGCAAGGTCATAAGAGTGCTGTAATCTCAGGGGATAGCAAAAAATGAAAAGAATGAGAGCATGCTTATTAGATTTGCTAATGACACTAATCTGCAAGGGACTGTGAGCATGTTGGAAGACAGGATTGGAATTTAAAGTGATCTTGACAAATTGAAGGTATGGTCTGAAATAAATAGGATGCTATTCACTAGGGATAGATATACAGAACAGCATTTAGGCAGGAATAATAACTGCACAAATAAAAGAGGGGAACAACTATTTAAGTAGCAGAACCTTATTTGTAGGTTTTGTGGGTCACAAGCTGAGTACAAGTCAACAATGCCACATCCTACCTTCCCCTGACTGCCAAACAAACGCAAACCCAGATATCCTGCATTGAATAAAGCAAACTTCAGACTGCAGGGATATGCAAAGTTATACTCCTTCTTTCCTTGGGACCAGCAATGCCTCAGCTGGACTATCCCGCTGGAGTATTCCCCCAGTGCAATAAAATATTTGCAGTGAGGGTACAGGGGATTCAAAAGGATTAAAATGCTGGATGGTCTAGAAAATGTTTCTTAAGATTAAGTCAGTTAAATTAGTTGAGTTTAGTCTTTACATATGTCAAAAATTGCTATGTGCATTTGTGACAAGTAATTGAGAAAATTAATGTGTGTTGTGTGGTTTCATTTGAAAGGTCCTGCAACTGCAATCAGAAATGTCTGAAGGCATTTTTGCAATAAAAAGGACTGAGACCACTGAGTTAGAGACTGGAAACTGTTAGTTGAGGTTTGGAGCAGGACACCAGAGAATAATGTGCAGTCTCTGTCTGGGGACACTGTTAAAGGGAGGGTTGATAAACATCTGTCAGGAATGACACAGACACGGAGGTATCTGATCTTTGTTCAGGTAGAGGGGTGATTTGAATGGTTTCCTGAGGTCTTTTCGAGACACAGCATGAGCCATGCCTTTTGCAGATGAAGGCAGAAAAAGAGCTCTGAGAGAAGATCGACAGAGCTTGACATTGCTCAAGAATATATTGCTTTTGGAGGGATTTCATTCCCACTTTCCTTACACAGTTCCTTCTGTATCTTCCCTCTTTTCATAAGTTTATTTTCCTTGACCTTTTATCATTTCCATCTATTCTTTTTTTCTTCCCTTTCTCTCTCCTCCCTCAATATATAAGAGCAAATGAGGTTGTCCCTCAGATGAGAATAAATTCAAACTGATGACTTCTCTGCTGCTACAGTGGGTATTGTATTGACCCTCACCTTGACCCTTCTCTAACTACTGGCTCTTCAGGGATGCTTCACCATGCTGCTCAGCGTGTTCTCATCTTAGTGTTTGAGGAGATATGCAGATACTTTGGCTGTACAGGCAAATCAATTGGAGATTGATCGTAGATAAACCATTCTGACCTGATGCAGAATTTATCTGAATATGCAATTACAAAATACTGTCACTGTTAATAAAGCACTACATACACTTCAGGAAGACACAGGCTGAAGAACAGCAGTGTGCAGCTGCACACATGCAGCTCATTTTGCCCAAGATTGAATTTTTCACAGAAAAAGACCAGAGTTTAGCTGCTCACAAAATTGAGAGCTAACTCCCATTAGGCAAATTCAGGGCTTAGCACATGGTACGGAATCAAGGCAATTCTTCAAAAGGCACACCTTCCCCTACACTGTCACACAAGCAGACAGCACATCACTTAGCTTGCCCAGGCATCCTGAGTCAATTTATAGCTTTAACACTTAATTATGTGTGGCTGTGGGCACATTCCTTCTTCACTTTGACCTTTCCAAACTTCTGTTTCTCTTATTTATGCTGCAGTCCCTTTGATTTCAACAAAGCCCTGTATTGTGTGCTTACACTGCATCTATTGAAATGGAATTTCATCAATGTCAGCCCTACTACACAACCCTGATTATACTGATGGGAAGCGAATTTGAGGTTTGATACCTTTTGCTGGCTTACTAATTGTGGGGAAACACTGTATTTTTCAAAGGCAATAAAGGTTTGCACAGAACATTTTTCTTAGAACATTTCTCTAGTTGCTGCTTTAGTCTGATATTTAGGACACAGAAATTTTAGTGAACTGACTGAACAACCATGCTTTTAGGGATATAACTGATATATAGATTAAAGATATACTGGTGGCACATGTGCCTAGTATTATTTATGTATGTATTCTTTTTCAAAGAAAAATCCCATTTGACACAGCTTTAATTATGATGATTCAAATCTCTGGTTTTGTTAGCAATACTACTGCAAGCTGTATTAGCAGAAAATGCCACCTACAGCACTGGGGATTTTAGCCAGAAACAATATACTCCATCTTCATTTTATCTTTCAGCACTGAGTCCTTTTTAAATTATTCAGCTGTGCAAACTGTAGGCAAGGAAAGCAAAACCAACACCTGCCCTCTTGAGAAATAAACGCCAAACCCTCTAGGTAGGGATATAGCTGACATTTATCCAGATGGTGCATTGTAGCTCAAGATATTTCTTTTATTTATCTGCTTATGAAAAAAACAGAGCAAGGGGATTCCAGCAGCAGAGATTCAATTAATACACAAAAATAATTTAATAGGCATTAGTTTGTACTAAGGTGTGTAATTTCAGTACATATAAACATGTGGGTGCCCTAAATGCATCTTTCCTGAAATATGAAGAATAGATACGAAAAATACCAAGGCAGCAGCCATGGTAGACATACAGAAGTGGGATACATTATTTAAACATACTGGTTGTATGTGTTGCATAGTGAGCTAATTAGATCTCAGTGTTAAGCAATACTCTGGAGCTATTTTTCATAAACTACAGTAAAATGAAAAAAATGCCAATTAATTGCAGATTAGTCTTAAAATTAGTCTAATTAAAAAAAATTCTAAAAATTGCAAATTAATATATTACTCTATAGACAATGAGGAATACCTGTACTTGTAGGGCTGGTGAACCTAGCTGGTCACTCAGAGCACTCCTCCCTCCAACATGTGTATCTGTATAGGACAGATGTTAACTTAGGATAATAGAAAACTTTTTCATTCTGCTAATAAGCAAGAATTCCTTTCCAGTATATCTATGCTTGGAGTTCAGTCCCAGGTCTTTTATGTAGTGTTCTTTTTTGCTGGCATAGATATCAACATGTTTAAACCACTTTAATAGGTAGAGCGAAAGCACGTCTTGGAAAAGTCCAAAAAAAAACCAATGCAAAAAATAAACCAAAATTGTGGGAGGAGAAGCCTCCTGAGTGCACTCTTAGGGAATGAGGATATAAGTACATCCTTGTGTCTTCTCTGCTTTTAAGTCTTTTTGCCAACAATAAGATTTTTTCCTGGCGAAGTGCAATTTGCAGGTGTTTGCTGAAATGAACCCTGGTAGTGACCTACATATTACAGAGCCCTTTTCCCTGACTCAGGTTATCATCAGCACTCTATCTCAACTGATGCATAGCCTTTGATGAAGACAGAGCAGTCTAGTCTGCAATGTTATTAGTGCTACTGGTAACACAGATGATAATGCTACACATCTTGACATTTACAAGTGAAAAAAAAAAGTATTAAAGTATTATGTCCTTCATTTTTGAGTATGAGGACAATGGGACTTAAAATAGATTATGGAAAGGAGCCAAAAATGGTTTAGATGTCAGTGCAGAGGAATAAGAGTTGGTCCTAGATGGAAAGCTGCAAAATGCAAAAATGTTGATCCACTTTGACTTGAAACTGCAATCTTTGCAACTAATTTAATATACTTATGCAGATGTCTAGAGATTCTTGCTGGGGTTAGTAAGCAAGTGCTTAAAGCTTGGGATTTAGGAAAGGTATTTGGACATTAGTACACTGACCCAAACTTCAGACCTTTAAAATAACTGACTGATATTGTGGGGAAAGTCCTGATAAATAGATATAGAAACTTAATTCATTACTTCCTTGTCTTGAGATTGTTAGAAATAGGGAACCAGTGATAAAATGAAATCACATATGCTATTCCTACTTTGTGGTAGTGTATGCTTTGGACTTTTCTCTCCTCCTTTTAGATATCCAAAATGAAGACACTCACAACTGGTGGGCCATCCATTTCTTCATGGTAAAGGAAAAGACCTAGTTTAGATGCTTACTTTAGGACTAAATGAATCATGCCCTTGAAATGCCTCTGGGGTGAGATGAGTTGCAGTCTCAGTATTCTCGGCCAAACCTCTAAGGATACATTTTGGTAAAAATGTAAGAAGCTAGATGCTTGTGACATGGATTTTGAGGAATGAAACTTCCAAAAGAGACAAAATGTATGGATTAAAAAAATACATAAATATTGATGGCAAATAAAGATATCTGCCACACACTAAACACACAAAATCTCTCATCTAAAACCTTTGGGCTGAATGGTCAATGGCTGAATGGTCCATAGTTGGCTTTGAGTTCCTGAATTGTTTGTGTTTGTTTCTGAAAGTAATTTGGCTTGGGCTTTGCTTTAACTCCTAATATCTATTTTTATTCTATTTCCAGCTGAATTCAGAGGCTAGCCAGCTGACAGTCTTAGACTGTCAAAGTTGATAACCAAAGTTTCAGGAATGGTCACTTTTGATGCCTCTAGTCTTGGTTTGAAGTATTTCAAAGGACTTTCTGAGAACAAGGGCCTTCTCGCTGGTCTATCAGCTTTTGTCATGCAAACCATTTGGGCATTGGTATAATCAGGCTTTTCTGACAATAATAGAGAAATTTTAAATTTGCATATCTCTGTACAGGTAGGAGCACAAACCTGATAATAATACAAAATGATTCCTTATGGGGAGCTTTATCTTGAAGACAGCTGATGAGTGATAATGTTCACAAAAGCATAAATATGACAATGCAATACATAAGCAAACATAGTATATGCAAGAGACCATGCGTTTTGTCTAATTTGGTAAAGTATTGTAACTGCTGCCAATTACATACTGAATAATCCCGGTCTACATCTCATACAACTGATGGAGCTGTGACAAGTTGTTTGGTATGAATAATTGTTTACGAAAGAATATGTCAATAGCTCAATTACTTTTTGTTTTAACTCATTTTGAGCCTCCCTCAAGACTTGAAGCTGGAATCTGGAAACACTATGGTGCCTGCCATCTGTTTTAACTGGGCAAAAATTCAGGTTTTTCTATATTTTTAAAGTAATTTTGATAAATCTGTTGCAAATCTGTTACACTATGAAACTTTATCTATTAAAACCATATGTTGCTTCTCTACTAGATCTTCCTCTCCTGAATTTATCCTGCCCCCTTGGACTCTTGGTATGGCATTATCATTCTTTCAATCTTCTGGAATTTCCTAGGAAGCCCAGGATTTAGTGAGTGTTCAGTGAGTCAGAATGTTCCTCAAATGGTGCTTTTAGGAATGAGATGCAAGTTTCCCCAGCTTGATAATTTAAAAATTATTAAATGCAGTAGCTCTTTAATGTTCTTTGTCACAAATAGACTAGAAAGCACCTCATCATGCAAGAATCATCCTTTTGCAATCTCTCTTCACTTCAAATACAGCATGAAAATGTTTCCTAAGCACTTCTACTCCTGTACCTTTGTGAATAAATCTACCATCTCTGTTGAGCAAGAAGCTTGTACCATTGTTAGAATTTTCACTTCTTTCAAAATAGACTTCAGACACAATTTTTAATTTGACACATTCCTGCCACCCACAGAACCTTTTGTCACCTTTAGCTACCCTTACTAGTTTTTTACATTTTAAACCATCTGCTATATATTGCTTGCTATCTATTTGCCTTTTCCTTCCCAATTAACAACATATTTTTTCATTTTACAGAATTTAAAACCTTTGCATCTCAAACATGTCTGCTATTCACTGAGGCATGTAAAGTTCTCCAGATTGCCAAACACTGTGCAGTCCACAGAAAATAAAATCAAATTGCATGAGTTGAAAACTCCTCTGTGGAAAGAGAATCATCGTTTGGGAATCACAATGCATTGCAAGGATTTCACTCAGTCAGGCTTTGCATTTTGTTTTGCCACAATTATATGAGATGTTTTCAGTAAGCCATCCTTAAGTGTTAGGAAAGCAGTATGTAGACCATGGGCAGGCACACATATTGTACTTTGATTTTGGAAAGACCTTTGGTATTCTTCAATGACAATGCTATGTGCTAGCCAAAGAAATACGGTAACTTTGTGAATCTAGATTCAGAACTGGTTTGAAAACAATATTGAAAGAGTATTTGACAACGGTTACCATCAAAATAGAAGGATTCATAGAGTAGCACATTATTTTCTAATCCATATACCATTCACTTGTTTCATTAATAAATAGGATGATGGAGTACAGAGAATGATTATTGAATTTACTGATGGAGACAGTCTGGGGATGAATACACTGAAAATTATATAACAATGTAAAGGGATCTTGACAAATTGGAGATAGAATCTGAAAATAATCAGACACTATTCAATAGGGACACATACATTAGGCAGGAATTGTCTGTTTTGTAGACAGGATGGATAAAAATAATTTAAAGAGCAGTTCTACAGGAAAGAATATAAGGGTTAAAACTGACCACACTGTAGATAAGCCTAACATGATTCAACAAGGCCATATTGATGAAAAAAAAAGTCCAGCACTCTTTGGGATCAAATGGAATTTATGACCTCAAGTGTAGCCTGCAAGACATGAAGAAATTCTTCCTATTGATTCAGCATTTAAAGGCTTCACTCAGAGCAATTTTCCAATTATATGTGGACCAGTTGGAGAGAATTCAGTAGAGAAAAATGAGAATGTTCAGGAGTCTAAAAATGTGACCTATGAAAAATGATTGAACAAATTGGGTTATTTAACCTGGAAATGAAAGGACTGTAGGAACAAAACAATCTTCAAATACAAAAAAGGTGGTGGCAAAGAGAGGGAATAATCCATTCTTCATGTTCTGTGCCTAGAAGTAATGGATATAAACTACAGCTTAATTGGTAGGAGAGTGAAGCACTGGAATAAATTGCCTAGAGATTTGGTGGAATCTCCACCTTTTAAAGTCCTTAAGAAACAACTAGTGAAACACCTGTCAGAAATGACACTGGTATAATTGTTCTTTCTGGAGGAAAGCAATAATAGACTTAATGACATCTTGAGGTTCCCTCCAGTCCTGTGTCTCCAGAGAGTTATTGGATGTAAAATACATCACAATGGAAGGATGTGAAATACACTACAGTTCTGATGCAGTAATAGAAGTTACCAAAGACACAAGAACTAGAAAATCAAGTGTACTAAGTCTAATTGTGAGAGGTGAATTTACACTAAAATTCCTGGTCCTCCTTCTTAAATGTTGATTAACTCTTATGGATCATAGCTTATCAATTCATAATATGAAATATAAAAGTGGAGGCAGTACTTAATACCATAGCAAAACTCCAGTTGTAAGATTACTAGGAATCAAAGTCCTATCATTTGTTGCCAAGTATTTAAAAACACTATATGGCCATAATATTTTAAGAGATTCATAATGGTGAATTTGATTAAATCATGCAAAAATTTGGAGAACACTTTATGTGATTTAACGATTACAGAGTATTTTCCCCTAAATAATAACAGACAGTAAAAAAAACAAAGTAGAACAATCGTTCAATATATTTTATCAACTTAGCCCAAAGGGGATCCTGCTTTGCATAAGCAGTTGAAGCAGTAAAATGAAAAAGAGAGGTCTTTACTTTGAGGGAACAACCATGGAAGTCAGCAGAGCTTTCTTATGGGAAAAATGATGGGAAAGTTTGAAGAATTCAGTCTCTTGTGCTTCAGTGTTTACAAAAATAAATGGAAATAAACCCGAAAACAATTTGTAAGTAGTATAGATGGCTGTGAAAGAAATTTGTTCTGTACTTGGGCAGTCATGAGATAAAAAAGTCAATCAATCTGACTGGGTGAAGAATAGCTAATTCAAAGCGAACAGAAGCACAAGGACAGGTTTCATTAAAATCAAGGTAGTGGAGCAGAGAAACAAAGCCTGATGGAATGGATACAGAGCATGGTTGTCCACAACAGACTTGTGTTTTCTGATAAGAAGAAATGTCAGTTTTCTTAGCCAAGCCTGAGGTACTCTGCAGGAACAGAACCATTTTCACTCAGGAAAAATAAACAAACAAATCAACAACATCCCCTATAAATTTAAAGCATTTGCAGAACATATTCTTCAGCAACCATGAAGATTCAGGAGCAGAAATATGGTTACTGTTCAATGATGTGTTATAGGATTTGGAATTTGTATTTTCTACACAGAAAAAAATATTCTTTCTCCTGTTTACTGAACCTAAAAAAATGTCTATGTTATAGAATCTTAGTTATCAAGCTAGAACAGAACAATCTGTGGGTATGTAGCTTGACTTCTACAGCATAGGCTGTATTACTAATAAACAAATTCCCTGCAGTGCCTCTTCCAGAAGAACACTGAAGTTTTAATTGGAAGTTGCCAATAATAGATCACATCACAACCCAATCCTTGCAATCAGTCCTAAATTAATAATGCCTCATGTAAAGCAATAATAACATTTTGTTACTCATTTGAACTGCCTCTCTTCAGCTTGCAGCTATTTCATCTTGTCATATATTTGTCTGATGGGCTGACAAGCTCTCTATGATCCTGTTGCTGTGGTGCATGTGAGTACTTACACAGTGCAATCAAGTTGCCCATGAGCCATCTCTGTGTTTAGTTAAAATGGGTTGACACATAGCAGTTTATAAAAATAGGTGAAGTTTTTCATTATTTAATGCTTCTCTTTGGCTCTTGGAACTCTTCCTCAATTATTGCTATCCAAACCATATTTCTCTAGATATTGCAAACCTATGTTCTTTGCATTTAGATCTATTATTACATGTTTCCCAGAAGAAGCAGGAATACTCTCTACTACTATACTGACTCAGGCTGAGTGAAGGCTCAATTAATTGGTGAATGTCACCAGTAGATTTTTCTTCTTATACAGATCCCTTCTGAAACGTGAAAATGCATTTCCTTGCACTGCTGACTACAGAATCACTTCATAATCCTAGATAGAAATGTCAAAGCCATGTTTTACGGTGTTAGGTACTGCAAAGTATGCAACATAACAGTCTCAGAAACTGGATGTCTGGGTATCCAGTGAACATCCAGAATATACTATGGAAATGTCCTTAGATTCTGTCATGTGAAGCTGATAGAAAATTCAAGCATTCATTTCTGAAATCCATGGCAAATGATTCAATTACAGGTATCAGAAATAGAACAGCCATACAACCTCTCCTTATTCTAGGGCCAAATTGTTCTCCTCTGCTTTGTGTCTGGCAAACAGTGTCACCTGACCACAAGACAAGGATGTTTCATATTGTACTCTCACATCCTCAACAGGCTAAGGCAACTAAAACTGTGGGGTAATTATATATAATCAGCCTTTCTTTGAATAACTGATCATTTCACATCTTAATTGAATGGTGAGGCACTGATGGCTCCCTGTGTGACCTTTACGTGACCCATTAATCTCTCCTTGAACTTCTTCTAGCTGACTGGCTTTGTATTCCAGCTGCATAAAGTCCTTCTACTCAGTGAATCTATAGGACTTAGAAAACCTGTCTTCTGTCAGTCATAGCCTCCATAACTATTTGAATGCATATGACTCAATACTGGCTGTTGTTTGAAAGCCAAAAATGACAGCAAGTAATCACATTGGGGTGCTAATGGCACAGAGGAGATCAGTCATCAATCATCAGTTGGACACTGTGTGATTTTACATTTAGCTTTATTAAATGTGCTGTCTGTGCCTAGCTTCCAGGCATTAAAATTACATGGGGTTAAGGACCTGTTCTCTTACTTGGCCTTCCATCAGTCTTTGTGACTATTGGAAATGTTATCTGTAATGACTTTGGCTTTTTCCAAGTCATCGATTAAAAAATGTGACCTGTCCTAGGGCTATAGGTTCCCTGGGGAACTGCATTAGTAACTTGTCTATTCGGTGATGGTTCCCCAGCTGCATGTGGAGAGACAGCCTAACAGTGAATACAGTCCAGACCTGGACATGGTTATGGATCGACCAGCACAAATGTAAGTTTAAACTGTTGTTACAGTCTTCCGAGGACAATGGCCTGTGAAAGCAATGCAGCCTAATGGTTCCAAACTTCTGGAGAATTGATGCTCAGCCAACAATCCCCTCTGCTAATAATTTACCAGGCAACAACAATATCTCAGTTACGGATATTGACACACTGCCATGTCAATCCCCTGGTGCCTCACCAGCCATCATGATTTATTTGTGATTGATGAAGCAGTGAAAGAAGATCCTAGAGCACCACTGTCAAAAGATTGCTGAATTTGATTAATTTCAGCATGAAATGTGTTTATCTTCCCAATGAAAAAAGGTAAAGATGTCAAGCCTACAACAATATTTCTTCTGATTGAAATCCCTTGAGGTATTTTTGAACCCCAGGATATGGAGATGGGGTAAATACTTGTAAAAATGGTGGGAAAATGGTGGGAAAGTGAGATATGTCTCCATGGTTTACAATACAGCTATAGTAAGCATGGATGAAACATGAAATATTTGAGCTAATCCTGAAAAGCGTAGAAATTAAGTAAGATGAATAACATGATTCAGCTGAAGAAAATATTAGTGTGAAGGGACTACTCCTGTTAATCAAATTAAATATTTTTGGGATCAAGCATCTGATCACGAGTACAAAATATATTAATATGTTTGGTTTTGTTAGAATTCAGATTAAATAATTTTGATAAATTCTATGAAAGCTTCCATTTTTAGGTGTAGATTTCAGTAGAAATTTCAGTTGTCCTTTGAAGCTAAAGACATGTTGACATTTTAGATCTGTCAGACTGCTATTTATGTGTCCAGCCATGTATTTAGGTATCTTTTCTGGCAGCAAAGCTTAAAAAAGACTTAAAGACTTCATTTTGGGTGACTAAATTAAATGAGTAATTGCACCAAATGATTTTTAAATGGAAAGAATGAAGGATCATGAGAGATCTTTCTTGTGTTTCTTCACTTATTTACACACATACATGTATACAGCATAAGCTCAGCAATATTGCAGCTTATTATTTCACCAAGGATGGTGGTGAAAAGACAGAAGCCAGCTTTATAAATCCTTTCAAGGTCCACACCCATGGGACTTTAAACACAAACAGCCAATACCTGCATTCTTTCATGTTGTGCAACCTGTTTCTGTGTTTTATATATTTACATCACAAAATTATTAATAGTTCTTATCCATGATGACAACCTATACTCAAAAGATAGAAAAGCCAGAATTAAGATTGCTACTGGGAAACATGGTGTGTGATTCGATAATTAAAGAGTACACATGCCTCGGAAGACAAAATAATTTTGAACGAACAGACACAGTTACAGAATTTCCTTAGTTTTCTGCTAGATAATTTCTGTGTTAAACCATATTTACTTGGGTTTTAGTGGTTTTGCCAACAATTCCTGAAAACGTACCATTCTACCTTGAGGATGATTGACTGGGTCTAAAATGCTTATTTTAGTGGCAAATGCGCTGTGCAGAACATGTAATTTAGTTCATATATATGACAGATACATCAAATGTCTTTGGAAATCATTATGAAACATCTAATAAAAATATTTTTATCAGTTAAATTGAGCTTTTGAATGAAGTTTCATGTCAGATTTGATTGAAGGCGGTAGTAGAGAATTCAGAAAGGTCTTACCACCTGTTGCAAGATTACTGTCTCCCCTCAGCTCACTCAAACCATGCCCTATGCTTCTGTCTTTAATCTCAGTTGTTGTTGCCAATCAGGGCTTAATTTCTTTTTGTTCTGCAAGAGTGATGGAGTTTTCTGATACGAAGTACTTATTCCACAATTGTCCCACTTCATACTACTAAAGGTATAATTCTGTTCTCCTCCCACCGTATTTTAAAAATTAGCTTTGCTTTCTATATCCAGTAACACTGAGCTGAAGTAAGTACTCAGTTCTCATCATCTGATTATATGCTAATTATATGCTTCGAATTTATGGCAATGCTGGTGGCTATTAGTTGCTATGTTTAAAGCAGTCCAAGTAAAACTGTATTGTGCAGAAGTTAATTCTTGCCCTGCTCCACAGTAACATTAGCTTGGGTAGAGGAAGAGAGAAAAATTTTTCAAAGAAGAAAGCATGAAGTCTTAAGAATAGGTTTCCAGAGAGCCTAAAATTTGATTTCTCTACATATATCTTATGAAAATACTGGGAGAATACTACAGTCTTTTATCTGTCACATTAAGCATAGCTCTTTTGATTTATGGTACTTTGGGATTTATTTGATTTTTAATGTTGCATTTATCCAAACCAATGAACAGTGTACTCCAGATGGGTTTTGGTACACTCCATTTACATCTGTACACTTTAAATCTCAACCTGGTAATTAGCCATGGATAGTCAGGTCTAACTTAAATTGTTCTGAGAGCTATTGTACTCTAAATGGCTTTCTGCATGTTTGAGTGTTTTATTAGTCAAGATCTAAGGGAGACAGCACCCAACTTTGATCTTAGTGACAGCAAAAACATACCATGGTTTGTGGCATTTGCAGCAGCGTATCATAGAGTGATGATTCCTGTACAAATACAGTGTCCCACAAGCTCGCAACTGAAAAAGGCAGAAGAGTTATAAGCATACAGAATTGTAGTGTTATCAAAAACAGACAAAAAAGTCCTTAACACCAATGTAGCATTAAGAAGTTGGCATTCTTTATTCAGAGCATTTGGTGTAGGGGGCATAGCCCTACCTATTGTATATACTGTGTATAGAAAAGCTCCTGCTTATATACCATATCTTACACACATATTCATTGATTTTCCCAGAAGAAAAATATATAAGACAATCATTTCCCTCACATCATTGACACACATTCCCTCCCCTTTGTGCATGTGCTATTCTGTCCCAGGTGTCCCTCTGGTGGTCTCTGGTGGTTGTAGACCCCAAATTTATAGCTGAGTGCCCAATGAACTGGTGTTACTTTCCAAATATGGAGTTGAGGTGGCATACCTCATCTGGTCACTCTCCTGTTCCTCTTCTTGGTTAGTGTTTAACATGATCCTACAAAGCAGCATTGTTTGGCTAGTGATTTTTAATAATAAATATTTTGTTTTCCCACCAGCTAAGCAAATGGTTCTTCATCTGGCAACAGTAGGATGGATTATTGGGGTATTTTTAAGTGGAAGAATTAGTTAAATTATCAGAGGAGAGTATAAAAAATAAGAGCAAGGCATGGCTAGAGAATCAAAAGAATGAAAGGAAAGTATTTTGGCAAACAGTATGAAGGCTGAGATGGAAAGGGTGTTGCTGGCACCAGTGTTTTATGTGAACAGCCAATCAGAGAAAGAAAAACCTGGTGAAATTTATCACCACAGACTGTTAACCAAGTTTTTGCAAGAGTATGTAAGTGTCAACTTGAAACAGAAATGTAGGTTTACAATTTCTTAGTTCCTGAGGGAAAAGAAGAGAGCTAATCTGTAAACCAAGAGAACAAAATTTTTAGCATATTTTCCTGTTTTAATGGGAACCTCTGAAAATCCCAGAACTTGGTCTACAATGAGGTTGGTGAGTTTATGTGTTGGTGCACAAGTAGAGATACTTCAGCACCTGAAGACGTATGTGTGCATGCATCATCTCAGTTTAAAAAGGTAGTTTTTACCTGTAGCTGCAGACTAGAAAATTTTCTGCTTGTGTAGTCACTTTCAATTAAATTAAGCTAAATTGGTGTTTGAGCAGTTAGGTGACTTTTATAATCAAGTTTGTTTGCAGTTGAGCCTGCAGTCCCATCTTTTGCAAGAATCCCAGCAAATGTGCAGACTCAATGAGAGGTTCGTTTGCATTTTTGTTGCTCCCCAAATGAGATCACTGAAATTAGGAATACTTGTTCCAAATTTTTATCAGTTACAAACTTTACTCAGTTGAAAAAATAAATTAAGCTTA
The DNA here is from genome assembly GCA_013396755.1 of Sclerurus mexicanus. Lineage (NCBI taxonomy): Eukaryota > Metazoa > Chordata > Aves > Passeriformes > Furnariidae > Sclerurus > Sclerurus mexicanus. The sequence continues at coordinate 50,167 of VWZF01001534.1, read as the reverse complement.
TAAGCAGAGCTCTCCTATGGCCTTCTGAAAGTGAAAATCATAGATCATAGAGTCATAGCATCACAGAATGGTTTGGGTTGGAAGGGACCTCAAATACCATGTAGCTCCAGTAGCTCTGCCTTCAGCAGGAATGATACCCACTAGTTCAGGTTGCTAAGGGCTCCCAAATTCTTATTTCTCTGAAAGAAAGAATGCTAAAATGGTCTTATAATAAATATTATGCAGAGGCAGAAATATTTGGCTCTAATGAAATAACAAAAATTTATCAGCATACAGTGCTGATTCATGTTCATGCCTCTGTAATTTCACCTGATTAGGACTACTGAGAATGGTATTAATCAACTTGCCCTTTCTGCAGTCAATTACACCTAGGTGATGTGTATGCAAAACACTATTATTCAGACTTGACAATATTTTAGCCCCACTTTTTCTACTGTTTAGAGGATTACACAAAGCATAGGACCATGTTCAGTTCCTGGGTGTTTAGAAGAGGTCTCAGGTGCTTATTTTAGAGTTACCAAACTACAGGGAAAAGAGAGCTTTTGTGCTTTCTCTGGTATCTCCAAGAAAAAATAATTTTTAACATCTTCATGCCAGTCTATTTTTTGGAGAAGTGGCAGATGTGCATCCATATTCCATCTCCATTCACTATAAAACAATAAACACACTTTATATTCAGAAAGGGAAAGCACGTACCTTCAGCATGGTTTTTGTTAAAAATTTAAAGATGGCACTGAAGGAGTTTCTGGTTGAAAGAACACAGTGCCTGTCTCCTAGGTAAGCTGCATTGAAGCTGCATCCAAATACTGCACACTCTGCTTTTCAGCCAGCTCTTTCTGGTTTTTAGGAAATGGAAAGCCTTAATGGAGAAGAGGGGAAAGTAGCTTCTTTGAAGTGAGACACTTGATTTTAGATATATACTTAACATAACCCCTTAAGTTGCATGTCACGATTTTGGGGGTAGGGCAGCACTGGCAGAGTGCCACAGCCTGCTGGGCTATGCCATATTTGCCTAATGAGCCTCGCAAGCTTTCATTAATGTTACATGGAGCAGTGGATATGAAGCTGCCGTGGAGGGTCTGTCAGAGAGTACATGCCTTGGGGCCAGTGATGTGCAAAACAAACTCTTTGTAAGGGAGTCAGTCACATTTGGAGCACATTCCAAATTTTTCAAATGCACTATGAAAGTGTGTGTGTTTATGCTATTAGCTACTTCAATGACAAAGCCTTTCTATATCAGAGGGGAGTGACTGCAAAGAAGAGGTCATGGCCTGTTTGTATGGGTGATTTTTTTATCTAAGCTCTTACGTCTGTATAGGATTTTTAAAATAAAGCAGAGTAGGCAGGCCTTTATAAATATGCTTGACTGAAGAAGTGAAAAGCCTCCAACTTGTTTGCTCAACAGCAACAAGAATCTCTTTTTCCTAAGTGTAGATGTACAAATTTTCAAATACTGAGCAAACAGCATAAAATGGAGGCACTGTAGAGCTCTGAATATATGGCTAGGGAGGTTTATACCAATTGCATTTGCACTTGGTTCAGCACAAACAAGAGCACAGTTGCCGTTTGCATCAGTCTTACCCTTGGTGGCTTTTTCTGGAAATTTCTGGGTTTTGAATGGCACCAGCTTGTGTTTGTACATGAAACATCAAAGGCCTCCACAATCCACTGGATCTGCTGATGTGCAGGAAGGAGCTGTGGCTGGACGCTCTTGCATGTGTCCTATAGCTCTCAATGCAGGGAGTCTCTCTAGACTCATTTGAGGCAGATGACACCTCAGAGGTGAAGGTGAGGAAAGTAGGTCTGAGTTTAAGAGAATATATGTTTACATAAAACATCTGTCTGTTTTCTCCATTTGCTAACCCTGAGCATTCCTGACTATAGCGAAGCTGAGCTCTGCCATAGCATTCTCTTTGGGCCTCTGATTTAATTTCCATACTGCGTGCTTTCAGTCTTGACCCAGTCATGTTTATCCTGTAATCTGGCAGGAACACAGCACTGCTGTAAGTTACTTCATTTGCCTCTGTGCCCCTCTATACCAAGCACTTCTCACAGATATGTCTACTCCAAGTCATTATGCATCATACGCAACCTATGACCTTCCTGGACAAGCTATTAACAGAAAAGGCTTGCCTCTCTCATGCCAGTTACCATGTAGCACACTGAACTTGCTTTACATCTGTGTTACTTGCTTCGTGCTGCTCCTGAGATGCATAGAGACTGAGCAGGATGAAGAACACAGAATTAGACCTTCCTGTGCAAACTGTAGCAGGTAGGGTAGTGTGGAAGGTGGAGGGCCAAGGGGTTATTCTGTTCCCTCATTCTATCCTTGACCCCAGAAGCACTGTTGAGAGATGGGACTCCAAAAATACAATATATTACATATATGAGAGTGGTTACACCTGATTGTGATCACAGCTGTGTTCCTTCTGCTTGACAAGGATTTTCAGGACTGGAGAATAGAGATTAGCACCTTGTCATGTGACTTCACTCTCCTAAGCATGTGGAGCAACCAGCAGTGGGTTCCCCTGCAAAGGTGAATTTTGCTACTCTGAAAGATCAGGAGAAACCCCAGGTCCCAGAATTTTCAGTCTCTGTGTATCCAGTTCCACAGGAGGGAATGGGTCTCTCAGGGGGATGAAGCTGAAGAATCTTAGGTCTGGAACAATATGCCATTCCTGTAGGCATGAGCACACTTCTGGTCTACTCTAAGGGACACTGACAATGTGACTTAACCAGTACAATGCGTCACAGTGCCAGAAAGCCCTTAATCTTCCTTGGGATTACAGTCTGATGCACTGACACCTGTATTATATTGTCTGTTGTATAGGTTTGCAAGCACAGTTGCAAAAGAAAAGCATTTAAAGACAGGCACAGATAAGATCTAATGACAAAATCCTTCTTAGCTGCACCAATGACTTAGTTTAGGGAACTGTCAGCTTAGTCTCCAGCTTTTAGGGCTGACCTCTACTAAATCAGCTTCAGAGTACGTCTTCTCTGTCCCTTTCTTAGCCATAGCTCCCTTTAGGGCTATTGAGGCTTGCCTGCTCTCTCTTATCTCTCCTCCTTAAACCTTCCTTACTGTTCTCACCCGGATTTATATCTCTCTGGCCTAAACCTCCTTTCCCTTCCCACTTTTCAGAGCTGGATTTATAGAGTGCAAATGTCTATAAGCAGCTTGAATTTCTCTCTTCCCTTCCTTCCCATTCCCTTTATCTTCTTTTGTGTCTACTTACACTGCATTTTTAAAGTTAATTCTTCTCTTCTATTTTTCATATTTTATACCAGTGAAATACGATGAAACACAGAAGTGCATAGAGTTCCTTGGCCTGAGCTACCCTAACGCATCATTTTGTGTATAGACTAAAGAATCTATTACCAACATCAATGTGAACTTCAACTCTGATGTGGTTTCACCTTGTCAAGCAACGAAGTCCCACACAGCAGCTTGCTCACTCCCCCTGAGCAGAATAAGGGAGAGAATCAGGAGGGTAAAAGGTAGAAAACACATGAATTGAGATAAAAACAGTTTAATCAGTATAAAGCAAAAACTGCACACACGAGCAAAGCACAACAAGGAGTACATTTGCCCCTTCCCATGGACAAGCAGATGTTCAACAATCCCCCGAACAGGGCACCACCACACATAATGGTAACTTGTGAAGACAAATGCCATCACTTCAAATGTCCCTCCCTTTCCTTCTTCTGACCCACTTTTATATGTTGAGCATGATGCCATATCATGACCCAAGGTATCCCTTGGGTCAGTGGGGATCAACTATTCTGGCTATATCCCCTCCCAGCCTCCTGTGCACCATCAGCCTCTTCACTGGTGGTGGGGGGGGTGAGAAGCTGGAAAGGCCTTGANCACACGAGCAAAGCACAACAAGGAGTACATTTGCCACTTCCCATGGACAAGCAGATGTTCAACAATCCCCCGAACAGGGCACCACCACACATAATGGTAACTTGTGAAGACAAATGCCATCACTTCAAATGTCCCTCCCTTTCCTTCTTCTGACCCACTTTTATATGTTGAGCATGATGCCATATCATGACCCAAGGTATCCCTTGGGTCAGTGGGGATCAACTATTCTGGCTATATCCCCTCCCAGCCTCCTGTGCACCATCAGCCTCTTCACTGGTGGTGGGGGGGGTGAGAAGCTGGAAAGGCCTTGATGCTGCTCAGCAATAGCTAAAACATCTCTGTATTATCAACACTGTTTCCAGTAAAAATCTAAAGTATAGTTCATGCTAGCTACTATGAAGAAAATTAACTCTACCCCAGCCAAAACCAGCACAGGCTCTAAAGTGCGTGCCAGGTCACTACTCCCTCTAGCACATTCTTCCAGTGCTAGGAAACAGGATGGCACAAATGATTCCCAAATTTTTTCTTCTCTTTGAAGCATAGTAGCTTTCCTGTTTGTCATTGGTCACAGATCTTGCAGCAAGAGAATGAGAAGTGGGGATATTGCATTGTGTATGAAATAAAGGGAGAAAAAAGTATTTTAAAATCCTGTTGTGCTAGTACCTTCTCAATTGCCAGGAATTTGACAAGTTTGCTCAGTGGAGGAGTAGAAAGAGTAGATTCCTCTCAGAGGGTACAGGCAGGGTATAATTTTGAGTAAGAGTCATCCCTGTGTTAAGAGTACTCTGTATGCTCTTGTATGCTCAGCTGGAGTGGAGCGTTCCATGTATTTCCATCCTTCCTTGCTGCACCCTCAGGGCATCCCCAGGGGTCTCCAGAGCACAGAAGTTACAGCCCTTGTCACGAGGGTTATTATTTAAAACCAGGTGTGCAACAGTACTTAGTAAATGGGTTCTGACTTTATCTAAAAAGTCTCTTGTTGTGAGAATTGATCAGCTATCTTGAGCAGTGATGAGTTTTCAACTACTGTCAAAGCTAGCAGGATCCCTCAGGGCTGGTAAGGCTTTTTCAGTACTGACTCTTTTTGCTTGTAATAGCTGGTCTTGTAGTATATACATTCAAATTTCCCTCTGGCTATTTAAGGAGAATATCAATAGTTCTTACAGAGGCTTTACCTTTTTTAATTTAAAATATAGTTTTAAAAAAGTTAGCATAGGCCGGACTGTATCTCCTTGCTCCTGGGTAAGAGCACTTCAATATTTATTTTATTCCTGCTTAGGAGTACTAGTAAAATGTGTACAGGAAAACAGAACACAAAAACTCAAACAAAAGCAACACCATTTATTTTGTTTTTAAATAAACTGGTGGTCCAGTTCCTAAGACTCAGATATTATTAAGCACCAGTTATTATTATGAACACTGAAATGAATGCCTCTCATTTGAACACAGAGGCAATGTATACTCCTTAATAATACCCAGTTACTGGAACCTTGCAATACTGACTAGAAAAGCTTTCACAAAGCAAAAAGAAAATCAGAATATATTCTTAGTGATGAGTTACGTGATTTAAAATAAAATCAATTTCAGTGCATCAACGTATATAATCCATTTCCCTCCAAAGGCTTATCAAATGGCTTTTAGCCTGACTAAGTCTAGTAAGGCCAAGTGCCTGGCTGTGACATAGTCTAGGAACTGAATTGCAGCAAGCGAATTTCCAAGAGAAAAATGGTCTGGCTAAAAGGATAATTACTATGCTAAATATCACTGTTCTTACTGCTCTCTGCAAACAGATCTTGGTTCAAAGTGATTATAAAATGTGTCTGCATATGAGAAGACAGAACTGAAGAATTGGTGATAGGTAAGCTTTGCGTTCAGTAGGTAGTGTGAAAAGACATTAAAATATTGCAAATTGAAATGCTTAGCTAATACTCTGTCTCTCACATCATGAAGAGCCACAGTACATTATTCAGCTTTGCAGGGAATTACAACCATGATTCAAAAGTTATACACTTCATCAGTACATAATAAGGTTTAAAAGTCAAAATATAAATTTTTTTTTTCTTCCTGTTTTATTATGAGCTTCCTACATTGGCAGTTTTCCTTCCTAGCATTTCCAGCTGACTTTCTTTAAGGTTAAATATTCCCCCCACATTTATATGTGGGCTAAGAGGAACCTTCTCTGTGGAGCTTAATGAATTTCTAGCATTGCTATTGCTTTGTTATGGCTCAGCTGACATGGACGAACACTGTGGTGGAATTGCTTGTGAAGATCTGTTAAAGCTTGGCCTGAAGAGAAGTCAGTGATCACTGGTAAATCAGGCATACGCAGCTGTAGATGGCTAGTTCATCTGCCCACGATCATTAAATCTCACAATGTTTGTGGATAGTTAAGAGGTTGTAGTATGATATTTGGAGCACCTGTCCTGACACAGAAGAAACTGTATTCAACTGAACTGCCTGGCTGTGACATATAGCTAAGGAAAAATAACAGGTCTGATCCCTGCAAATGCCTTTAACTTCAATACTGTCTGGAGTCACACTGACATCAAGCTCCATATGACACATATTTTAATTATTGTAGCAATATGTTAACATTCTTATTATTTAGTGAAGCTCAGCTGTAACTGGGCATGTCTGCATAGTGAAACCTGCCTGCAATGCATTGTGAACAAGCAAAAACAAGCCCTCCAAAAGATTATAGGTAACCTTTACCTATAGTGCTTCCTGCTGTTGAAAATAACAGCTGGAACACGAATTAAATCATGCCAAAAATGACCCATACATCTTGCAATTATTCATGAACCATTTATGATACTGGAGAGAAAATGGTCACTGAATGCTATCAGTTAGTTTTGGGTAAGTCTATTTCACTAGGAGAAAGAGACTGTATGGATGTTTAGATTTTTCATGCTTATCTGTAACTTACATGCATTTCTCTCTGCCACACAGCTTTAAATACTCCTGACCAGATTCTGTTGTTTGTATGCAACAATGAAGCAAGAATGCAAGGCAGAACTGGATTACTCATGTTTGTGTTGTTCCAAAATACTTGCAAGAAGCAAACATTTGGGTAAAAAGTAGGAGTCACATTTTAGCCTGTTGATTCCAGGATCAAAAGAGCCTTCTGCTGGTCTTTGCTTTTTTTTTTTTTTTTTTTTTAAATTTTCTCCAGGGAGATACAATACAAGAACTACCCCTTCGTGCAGCTAATCAGTAATCTGATATCCAAAGTTTTTTTGGGGTTGATGACTACTGATATCTGGGATTGTTAAACAGAAATGTTAGGTTACATTTGCTGAAAAACCCAAACTACAAAACCTTCAACACATTAGTAATGACTCTGCTTTAAATTGCTGTGAGATGAGTCATTTGTCTTTCATGATTTAGAGGTTCTGAGATGCTTTGCTTCCTTCTTTGCCTAATGTTTCATTTGGGCAATATGCTTAATCAATGTTTGCTGATGTTTATGGTCTAATGCATACTGACAGCAGGTGCAGAAAAAGTAAATCCCCATCTGCATAAAAATCTTGCTGACATTCAGAAGCATGCCGTTTCACTGTAATTTTCATAGACAGGTGATTTTTCATGGTACCTCCAGAAGGTTCATCCCAACTCCCTGCTGTTACCTCTATTTTCCTAGCTGCTGCTATGGCATTGTTTGTAGCCCTCCATGAGCTGCAATTTTTAAGTATATCTATTTGTTTTGTTTGATGGACTCTCCTATGGATTCAGTCCAGAGGTATGTGCTTAGGTTTCATGGCTTGGATCATGACTTTGAGTGTTCTAGTAGAGAAGTGGCCTCCTTCGAAAGAGTATGGCTCTTCACTGGGATGAGGGGATGTCATGACTAAGGCTTTAAAGTAGGGATGGAGATCCTGCATCCTGGGGATCAGACCCCTGTGACTGTTTAATCTGGTTTCTGGCATGATATGGTGATTGGTGTTAGCTTTTGGGGAGGTTTTAATGTTTTTATTTCTTCATTACTATTGTATAGCAGTATATTAATGTGAAATGATTAGGCAAACTTTTCTATACTACTACCAAAAGCTTTTTCTAAGACTTGTATTGATTTTTTTAAGATTAGGAACAAGGAGACATCATAACAACTTGTTTCTGAAAATGGGGACCTCTGTGTAGTTTATTATTTACTGAGTTTTAAGGATCAACTTTAGTCTTCTGTCCCTTTTAATATACCTGGGCGTGTGGGGGGTTAAGTGGCTTCCTTTCTTTGCTTTGTCCTCCATATTGTGTGAGGAAACAGAAAATTACATGGTTTGTATGTGATAATTTATGGACACCAACTGATAGAAAATGTCTTATTCTTCCTGCTAAATTATTTTGAATAATTTCTCTACTTGTTCTTAGAGGTTGGCTGAGATCTAAGCCACACTATGCAAGTAAATAATCTTCCCTCAAAAATTTTAAACTAATGGGTAAAGAAAGAAAAAAAAAAAGACCCGGTCTTATTGACTGTGATAAAGCACTATGGGAATCAGGAAAAGAGTACTTGATTCCTACCCACATGCAACACTAGATCATATTATCGCTTAGTAGACTATTTCTTAAAATTAAACAATCTGATATCCTTCAAGAAGTGCTAAAGATGATATACAAAAAATGGCTTAACAGGAAACTTACACAGGATCACACTTAAAAATTTAGTAAACAAAGTGATGTGATATTGTACCACATGATTACAAGGAAAAATGTCTATATAGAGCAGGAAAGCTTCAAATTTCATAATAAACAAACAAACAACACCCGCCCCCAGCACAAAACAAAACCAATGATAAAAAGGTACATTTCAAAGACTAAATGAAATATGAGAAAGAACAATTACTGCTTAAGATTTTGTTTTTGTTTGTTTGATTGGCTGGTCTGTTTGGTTTTTGTTTAGTTGTCTGAAGGGCTAGGATTTTTTAATGATACTGCATAATTCCATATACTGTTTCTAAAATCTTAAGCTCTTTTATCTGATTTTCAGGTAAAAAAAAACCTAGGGAAAATTAGATAAGTTGAGCTTCTGGTTCAAATACACAAAATGAAAATCAGAAAATAATTAAACCGAGCCACGTGAGAATAATCTCAAAGAAAGCTGACGCTAAGCCAGTAGTAACTCAGGCTCAGCTGTGCCTACACAAGAAAGGCAAAATACAATACAGCAGGGAAAAGCTGTGGGAAGAAATGCAAACATTATCCATTACAGTATGCCAGAGAAGAAATGAGACCCTGTGCTCCCATGTTTCTCAGAAAAGCTTTTGGGTAAAAATCAGCAACTAGCAAAATCAAACGAGTTGTTATCATTATTCTTTAACTATTTCAAATACACTGGTAATTAGAAGATGTCCATGAGGAATGTGGGGTTGAATGGCAGCTCTAACTGAGGCTTCCGTTGTAAATTAAAAGTCTTTGTTAGGACTTCAGTTAAAGAAAAGAAAAAGAAAGGTTATATTGCTAAGCAAGCTGCAACGCAGATATTGAATAGCTGGGATTCTTCAAATGTTCAGAGAGTTGTTCCAGAGCACTCATAAAATACTGGATGGTGACACATGAAACTGAAAGAAAATGTGAATAAAAAGTGTTTCCAGCGCTTTTGCACAAGTAGCCAGAAAATCGTCCCACTTAGCAAGGAGTCTACTGAGGGTGAAGATAATTACTGCGGTGGCCAAAATTAAAATTAGATGTATGACTAAAAAATAAACAATAGAAAAATATAAGGTGAAATATATTGACAAGACAAAACTACTGTTAATAATTGATCAATCTATGGATTATACCTCAAAACAGAGGACTTTCTGACAGCAAAACAAACAAGACTCTTTGTTACACTACAGAATTTGTAGTCTTAGCCAAGGAAATGAAAGCTAGAATTTGCCTCAAAGAATTTTAGTCTGAGTTCTACACAAGGTTTCATTTTTCTCATTTAACTTGCAAGGGAATGAACTAATTTTTTATACTGAAAGCCTATTCTATTCTAAAATCAGGGTTACAAAATCTTACTAATTAGATGACACAGATTAGAAATTCCTGATTTGACTTGCCACTATTGAGGTAATTGTGCCCATAAAACACTGAAAAAAAAATTAGAAAATGGAGGCATCCAGTATAGTTCAGTTGTTTTTACCACAAGTAAATTTAAAGGCAGTCTTGCACAACTGAAGGCATTACCTACACCTGATATATCTAAATATCTAGCCTAAATATTTCATAACTGGAATTTCTTTCAACAACTCCTATTGCTACCCTTGTTAGTTTCTGCCTTTGTCTTTGCTGTCAATAATGTCGATGGTAAATTTTTCTTGGTCTCGTTCCCTTTATTCTCGTTCTCGTTCTCTTTATTCTAGAATCATAAAATATTATGCTTGTGACATAATGGACTTTTCCACAGCAATCAGCTGTGGTGTCATAATGCAAAAATGTTATAATTTGGAATACAGACTAAATGATAGAAAAATGAAAATTCAGGTTCCCTAAATAATGTAAGCTAAGAATAATACTGAAAACATTATTTTTTAACTGTTATATTTTTGTTTCTCCAAGTCATTTCCATAAAATGAAATGTCAATACTGGTGGCATCTTATTCACACAGTCATTTCAAGAAAAATGTGGCACAGCAGTGTGGGAGCAAATATGAGGAAGAATTTCTCTTAAGCTGTTTGTAAATGTGCCAGTACAGATGAAGAGCTGCTATTTTGTCATTTGATTATTTTTAAGCAAAAAGTCTGATGAAGTCAGTGCTTTGCTAGAAGACACACACTGAAATCCTCAAAAGACTTAGCTACAATACAGTGGCATGTAAGGAACTCTCTCCAGTGCAGTGCATGAAAGTGAGAAGTTTTGAAATTTCACGCTTATAAAGTGTGAATGTGAACTGAAAATGCGTACCCTTTATTGTGGCATACAGCAGCTTGTACCTTGACCTTTTTCTGCAACCTCTTCTAATCTTCTGGATTGCTTCAGGTTACAGAACCTAAGCAGCACTTCCACAGAGCCAAGGCCTTTTCTGCTTTTCATAGTGCCACACTGGCAAGGAAGCTGGGAGGAGACACAGCCAGGACAGATGACCCAAACCGACCAGACGGATATTCCATAACATATATCGTGCTCAGTACATAAAGTGGGGGGAAGAAGAAGGAAGGGGAGGAAGTTCACAGTGATGGTATTCATCTTCCCCATGTTCCTCTGTGTGATGGGGCCCTGCTTTCCTGGAGATGGCTGAACACCTGCCTGTCCATGCAGTGAATGAATTCTTTGTTTTGCTTTTCTTGCATACACAGCTTTTGCTTTCCCTATTAAACTATCTGAACTCACAAGTTTTCTAGCTTTTATCCTTCCAATTCTCTCCCAAGTCCTACTGGTTCAGGGAGTGAGTGAGCAGCTGCCTGATACTTGGTTGCTGGCTGGGGTTAAACCACATTGAGTTAATATAATAATTTTTCCTTTTATTGTCAGCCAGTATTGATCTTTAACTCTAGCTATAAACTCTGTGTGTCTTGCATTTTATTTGTTTTCCCTGTCTGGTCAGTTGACCTTTTGGCACCATCTATTAAAGGTGCTGAAATCTTGTTCTGTTGTGGTTTCTGAAGCTGGGTTAAACCAGTTCGGGTAGTTTAGCAGAATCAACATGTGTTAGACCAAAGCAAGTGGTCCTGAATATTTGCTGATAGGCTGGCACTTCTACAGTTGTTCCTCTCTGTCTTCACCTCTTGGTGAATAAACAGTTGAATTAATTCAAATGCACAGAGTATTTTTTTTCAGTAAAAATAAAACAGAATACTTGTTATTTGATTATTATGAACTATTAGAAATGGGGCCTCTCTCTCTCTCTCCCATACAGAGACATGTAGTTTTCTGTCACCTTCCGAGAAACTTTGTCAGAGTGAATTAATAGGATATGGTTAATTTTGCTTCTTGCATTTAATTGCTTCCCACAAAAAAAGCAATCACAATGAGGAATTGGAACCAGCTCTACAAAGATGCTGTGTCATTAGTGGGTATCACAGGGGTTTTTTTTGTGCATGGAGCTGTAAGGGAGAAGAAGGGAGTAGAGACAGCTGTGCATCTGGGAATTCATCCTTTTGAAAATCCCAGCCTGATATTGAAAATGCCAGAAACTGAGAAGCTGGAGAAAGTAGAACTTCTCAGGAGGAAGTACCTCTGACTTTGGCCATTTCTTTTTGACCCCTAGATATTTTTAGCATGTATCTCTAGTTACCACTGCTCTGTAACTGGTAACTTACTCAAAGCTTGTTTAGGGGTTCCTCACCTGTGTGGAGATAAGGAGTGCACTCAGTCCAACCTGCTTAAGTTTAGATTGCATTTGTATATGAAAGATGTGCATGACTGTCATTCTGGTTGTGGCTATATATACAGGTAAATTCAGTTCAACTTATATCTGAGAATTAAGTGTAAATAATTTATTAAAATCTTGTTTATAGAAGGATCTTGCTGAAAAGCAGATGTTGCTTGTCATTTGAATAAGGTGACCAACATACATTTTCTCCCTTTTGGCTACAAATTTAAAAACTGAATATATAATACACTTAGATTTCCTCAGTCCAGAAGAACCCATATTTTCCACATTCAAGAGCCTGGCATCAATTCTTTCCTAAACAACAATTACTTAACTGTTACCAGAATAATATAGATATCAGGTAACAGCAATCTATTACCAATCACACATAATGTTGAACTATCCACAAAAGATCTTATCCCTTTTGTGTTAAACATGATATACAAACATAGCAAGGCTGACAGTGTATATAAATCTAATCTCATTCTGGTTCCAAAGGGCTATAAATCAGCTGTTGAGGTGACTTTCAGAGAAGGCCATGCAGAAAATCTAGACCCCAACTATCCCTTAGCATGCACCAGAACAATGGTGTACATGTATGGGCCATCAAGGATTCCCACCAGTTCTTGCCACATCGCTGCTGAACTTTGTTACCATAAGGGTAGACTGGATTTGTTGGTGGCCTAATCTCAATGTACTTGTAGTACAGATGGATGCTGGTAGTTAAGCTAGAGGCAGCTTACAGCAACAATGTGTGTGGGGGGCTTGTATGTGTATAGAGTCAATCTGGTGCTTTCAGCTTGTTTTGTCAAGGTGCTGTATAAATATAACATGATCTAGGAAACTTTCAGTCCAACCTTTTGATGAGAGATGTCAAACAGACCAGGCAAGAGTGCTGAGATAACTTCTGAGTGTGCAAAAGGGGGCCATGTGTTCTTTATTTTAGCATATTGAACATATGACAGAGATGGATTTTAATGCCTATGTTAAACAAAAGGGTGATCTCAGTTTAGTTCCTTGTGTCCAAAGCTATCAATCAGAACCAGCACTTTTGTTTGTTATTCCAGAAGTGCAATGGAGACCTAAAAGGAAATGACACTTTGGGGGATTAGAATTAAATAACATTCGTTCATCGGCTTGCACTTACGCTATGTGGATAATGGCTATGCACCTTTTGAGATAGAGTCAATCTAATGCAGTTAGAAAACATTAAATCAGTGTTTCAACAATGCTGTCAAAGAATAAGGACCACATATTTACCCTGGGTTAGTGCCAAAGATGTCAACATTTGAGAGCTAGCTGTTAACAGTGCCCTCATATTTGTCTTACTAAACCCTCTACTATAATGCAGTAGTTTGAAAAGGAGAGAATGAAAAGCCACTGGCCAATCTGGGGCTGAAAGACAAATACACATTAGAATGTTGTGCACTGAAGTGCCATCTGTGTTGCACTGATTGCACCAACCTGTGATGTGCTGATTTAGATGTATAGCTTTCCCATAGGGTGCCTAGTAAAGTACCATAAACACCTCCTAGGTGCAAAGGAAACTCAGTAGAAGTAGACAATAACTAGCTGACAACCAGGAATGTTTTCAGCCTGTCTCTTCTCCAGATGTTGAGGTAGTAAGCAGGAAACTATTGCCTATAGTCCAAAGCTGTCCTTGTTGAATGTGAGGCTCACTTTCCTTATTCTGGAAAAAAAAAATATACTTGTGAAAAAATATCATTTTTTTTTCATGATGCTTATCTGTTTCTGTCACTTGGCAGAAACCTCTTGGAAGTCTGCCTCTGTACAACAACGGTAATGTCTAGGCCATGTCCCACAGAAGTAAAAAGACTCTGTGCTAACTCTTGATATGTGCCTGAGGAAAGCTTAAAGCAAAGTGGCCACTGGAGTGAGTGTCTGAAAGCTCTGCTTTCCTCGTCTTGGTAGGGTGCTTTAAATATCTGGCTGTGGAAGTAAGCTACTTCTTTCTCTTCATTGCTGTCCTTTTTGGTCTTGGACTCAAGCCAAGAGAGCTTAGTTAAGAGCACAGCTTCAGCCATGGAGTTGAGGAGTGCCCCGTTGACAGTAGGCAGATGGAGACATTGGTGGGACATGTATATTTTTCTCCCACCTGACTGGGGTGGTAATCTTCTTTTCTTGATTGCTGAATGAATGCTTTAGCCTTCCAGCTGTTATATGAAAGAATCAGGGGAGAAGAGAAGTACTGCTGCTGCATTTGGAAAGAAGGCTGCTATAACTGCATCCTATGGGAGTCTGAGCCTACCGACACAGTAAGTAAACAGAGAATCAACTTTACATGACATGGAAGCCAAGTTGTAAATTCCAGTAAGGTTAATTTGAGAGAGTTGGAGGAACTACGACTTGGGTAGAAACAGTACATCCAAAACCAAGATGCTTCATTAACCTTAGCTCTTTACTCCTGCCCTACTCAGCTCTGTTCCAAGCCCTGCCCCCCCAACCCCATTCTGTAGTATGCACTTAAAACTTGCTATACAAATGCTGCCTGCAACTTGCTTAAGCAGCAAATTCATAAAAAGCTGTAACTCATTGTCAATGGTTGCTGTGTGCCACTTTATCTTGCTGAAAACTAAGTTTGTTCTTGTACACTACGGAACATGGATAATTTGTAAGCTTGAACAATAGGTACTACCCACTGCAAGTATAATTAATCCTGCTATGCACAAAGCAAGGAAATCTAGTAATTAATGATCACACTTAATTTAAGAATTCAAGTAGGCAGTGTAGCAACTATACATCAGTGTTTCATTTCTACTAAAAACTGTGTACCAGCATGTCCAGTGCTCCATGATTCAACAGAAAAATGTTAAGTGCATAGTTCAAGATAAACACCATCTCAATACTTCTGGCCCAACTTCTGATCACAGAAGTGTACAAGTATTATAGATTTGCATCTGGTGGGTGATGCTTCATTTTTTTATGGTGAATATGTTATTTTGCTTAGCTGGGATTTGAATTTAGAAGAAATGAAGCACTGCATGAAGAGGTAATGTAATGTACCTGGAAAAGACAGGGCCACATACATCCCTCTGTCTCGGGCAGCTAGACTAGGAAAGTGCTTAGCCACCTCTACAGTTCTACACAGTCTCAAATAGAGTAAAATTCAGCAGTTTTTAGTGAAGGCATTGAATCAGCTTGCTCTGGTTATGCCTTGGTGTAAGTGTCAAACTATGACAGAAGCCAAAATGTTCCATATTTGTCACAATTCTTTACCGTTAACTATGAACAATAAGATATGTCAGAAAAACCAGTAAGCATGCTAGTGATTGTGATTTCTATAAATTTTTTATGTTCATCTTTTTGAAGAGATTGAGTAACTCAGGATTTTGGCTGTTGTTTCGTATTTTTTACAGCTTAAGTGGTCCTTATGGAAGAAGAGTTGTCTTCCCTGCAGTAGGTACATCAAATACCATGTTTCTGCTGAGCCTGCTGTGAATCAAATTAAACTGTGTGCACTACATGGTCTGAACTAGTAACCTTCACTGTTTAATCTTCATATAGGCCTTCATTCTCTTTTGGCACAGAAGTGCAGGACTATAAGTATTTTGCCCCTGATAATGTCAAGTGTAAACACCTTGTACAGTCTGTCATTAAATGGATGGATATTAATTTTCTATCTAGAGAAGCATGGGGGCTAATTGTAACAAATTTTGAAATACATTGCGGAAGAGGGTCACTCTGCCCTCTTTGAGTTATTGTGCTTTCTCACCAGCACTGTCAAAACACACAAGTGACGTATTAGGGCTAAAAATTACTTTCATAAAAGTAAAATGAGCTAGAAAAAACATGTGCATTACAATTACCATATCGATTAGCTCAAAGCATTTTAGCATTTCACTTGTTCTAGCTCTCTGCTGTCTTTTAAGCTTCTGGCACCTGTGTTGTATTGTACAGGATGCCACATAACAATACAATAAAATTCCCATTTATGCTATTAAAGCTGGTGGAATGAATTACAATAACAGAAATAAATTTTTTAAAGACCATGAAATTTTGTTAAAAAGTATACTTTTTTCAGTTTAAAACCAAGATTTTTTTTTTGGCCAAGGGTTTATTTGGAAAGCAGCCTACCCATCTGCCCCTCTACACAATCTCTTTTATCTACAGCATGTACTCCTAAATGTTTAAAATCAAAGTAGTAGGAAAAAGCCCTTGGACTCTTCCTGCAGGCTCAGATGTAAAGGTACAAAAATAAAATTGTACCACTGTACATAGCACTGAGTTGGTCAGAATGTCTCTCAGCAAGTCACTCATGTTCATCAATCACAAATATCTGCAAATTCAAAAGTGTTCATCAAAGTAATTTTAGTGGTTACATTGCTCTTGTTGAAGAAAAATAGTATGAAATTCTACGAATCCGATGTAAATGACACCTGTAGTCCTTCCTTTGTCCACTCATGTAGTCACTCCACCACAGAAGGCCACTAGATTAACCAGCCAGAACTTNGTTGAGTACCTCAGCCTTCTCCTCTTCTGTTGTGGCCAGTTTTCAGGCATT
This sequence comes from Sclerurus mexicanus, assembly GCA_013396755.1. Taxonomy (NCBI): domain Eukaryota; kingdom Metazoa; phylum Chordata; class Aves; order Passeriformes; family Furnariidae; genus Sclerurus; species Sclerurus mexicanus. The sequence continues at coordinate 33,483 of VWZF01001534.1, read as the reverse complement.
GTTTATTGGTAGGGGTTACACCTTCTCTGACCTTTCTTTTCTGGTTACCATATCTGCGGAACCCCTTCCTCTTATCCTTTGTGTTCTTTGCCAAGT
>VWZF01001534.1:20146-33245 GCA_013396755.1 Sclerurus mexicanus | reverse complement strand
CTTTTTACAGTCACCTGGGGCTTTGCTAGACTGCCATGACTTTTCAAATATCATGGGGAGTGGCTTGGCAACTACATCAGCCAGTTCCATCAGGACTCTGGGATGCACCTCATTGGCTACTACAAGATTATGTACATTCAAGTTCCTTGGGTGGTCATTAACCTGGTCTTTCCTTACAGTGGGGAGTACTTTGCACCCCCAGTTCCCATCCTGCTGTCCGTTCACTCAAGAGATGTGGGAAGAGAGGCTGCCATTGAAGACTGAGGCAAAAAAAGTGTTGAGTACCTCAGCCTTCTCCTCTTCTGTTGTGGCCAGTTTTCAGGCATTGTTTATTGGTAGGGGTTACACCTTCTCTGACCTTTCTTTTCTGGTTAACATATCTGCGGAACCCCTTCCTCTTATCCTTTGTGTTCTTTGCCAAGTTCAGTTTCAGCCTTGCCATGGCCTTCCTCAGCATAATCCTACAGAATCAAATTTCTCTATCCTTTTCCCAGATTACCTGTCCTTGCTTCTACTGCCTGTGCAACTGCTTCTTTCCCCTAAGTTTAACCAGCAGGTCCCTACTCAGCCATTCCAGTCTCTTGCCTTCCTTGAATGATTTCTTGCTCCTGGGGTTTGTCAGGTCTTGCACTCTATGAAAGACTTCTTTAAATATCTGCCAGCTCTGTTCCACTCCCTTGTGCTTGAGGGCAGTCTCCTACTGTCTCCCTGAAGATCTGGAAGTTTGTTATCCTAAAGTTCAGGAGCACCTTAATCTTTCATTTTTAATTCTGTTTCTTTGTTAAATACTCCTCAGTCACCTTGGTTTTCGTGGCAGACTTAAGTAATAATTTGTTTGAGATTTGTGTTTTTAAGTAATACTACTTATTGTGGTATCACATTATATACTTAAAAATCACTGATCTAATATATCCATTTTACAGTGTTCAGAACTGAATGTTGTCCCAAAATATATGTTAATATTTAAACAAATCTATTCTCCACAACAGGAAAAAACTCCCAATCTATAAGCTTAGCGCACATTTAGATCTCTTGACTCTATTTGTGGGTTTAAATACGTTGGCTCGTTCACATAGCCAAAACGGTTTGGCAAATCAAAATCAAACAATTATTTCAAGTTAGACAAATGGTAATTGCATATATTTTAGTTAATCTACCCAAGTACAGATCTGGATAAATACTGTCACTGTTAAAAGAACATTTGCAAACTAAAAGATTATTGTTCACTCACAGAACTCTTGCAATAAAAAATTAATCCATTTACAAAACACTCTCAGCATTATTTAACACTTAACACTTTAACACTTTTAGAAATTAATTCATTAACAAAAACACAAAGCAATTATTTTGTAGATAAAAACTGATTTTGCATCGAGAATTTTTTTCTTTTTCTTTTTTTTTTTACAGACTTGCATAAATATTTCTGTGAGCCTTCAGTAGCTGATGTTACATAAAATGACAGAGTCTGTCCCAGCAGGCACACCTACATAAGTACGTCACTTCCTTACACTTGTAGAGAGACTTGTCACAGGGGACAGAGGTGTGGGATCACAGCTGACCAGCCTGAGTTCCTGATGAAATCATGCAGTCACTGAAGGACAAACACCTTCTACTTCTGCTGATCCTCTGGTCCTCAAGAAACTTTCTGGCCTCCATTTTCTACATGTTGGAAAAGTTAAAGGACTGCCTTACATCACTTGTCTCGCTTAAAATTTTTACTCATTTAATGAGCTATACTTTGGTTATACAACTCTATAGTGTGTTTGCATTGACTGTGCCCCATAAAGTATAATGGGGGTTAATAGCAGGAAAATTTCCCCCTGGAAAATAATTATGGCTTTGACCCTCCTGGAGCCAGAATAAACTGCTGCAGGGATAAGAGACCTTATTATTGCTAACTCCCTAAATCCTACCATAAAGGCTGAACTGAAAAATAGCTTATGTGCTTTGGATAAATTTTTCATTCAACAAATTAACATGATATAGAGTGGAGAGATATGTACATATTATCCTTTCTAAGACTTCTTTAGTTTTTATGTCACTGACACTTTTTTTTTTTAACTGGATCAAGTATTTAATAGTTTGATTTGTCTGGAATTTCATTTTAAAAGCCATTACTAAATCCATCAGGATGTAGAGCTGCATTAGAGTGATTGAATATCGTTATAAAGTTCCCCTATATTTGCTATCAGTTCTAATTATCACAGTAAATGCACTGCAATGACAATAAAAAATGAAACATATCAAAATGGTTATATATGGTTTTGAAAACTCGAAAATATTCTTTCTGAATGAGCAAAGTGTAGCTGCTGAAAGAGCCTTTAAAAATGATACTTAAGAAGTCACTGAACCTCTTTTTGCTCAATTGTTGATTGCTTTATTGGAAATAATTGGGTATTTTCTTTTCATTTTAAGAGATGGCTAAGACAGTTTGCTTACCTTGGCATCTTGTGAATTTACTTCAGAATTTTTTATGTTGTATACCCACAATATTGAAAGGACTATAAAATAATTTAATAAGCTAATTAATTTTGAATGGGTCAGAATCAAGGTTTCCTGGGTAATTGTACACAATCAGATGCATTATTGCATTAAAAAACAGACTTGTTTTATAGGTTACAGGTCAAGCGCCCCTTGAGGGAGTATCTTTTTAATATTTCTCTATTTTCTTTGCTTCATGAGTGACCTCAGGCCTGACATACTTCATAAACCCCAGTTCTTATGATGAACATGGAATTATTCATTTTTGCCTGCTGGTTTCTGTGACATTTATTACTGTAAGACAGGAGTCTTTTGTAAATGAATTAATTTCTTATTGCAACAGTTCTGTGACTGATTTTATCTTTATTCAGGGAGAACAGGAGTTTCAACTGCTAGACACACACTGACTGGGTGAGCTTGGCTGACAATGCAATAGGCCAATTTTCCAAAGGGTGAAGGGTTACTTAAAAGTTTTTGGTAGATTTTTCCTATTCAATTTCTTTTTAACAGTTTTGATTGAAATTTAACTTTGTCTTTGAGAAAGAAATACAAATGAAAAAGAAAGAATATCCTTACATTTTTCCAGGTCCTTCTGATTCTTCTGATTTTGAAATTATTTTGTTTCTAGGTGCCTTTATAAATTGGTATGTGAATAGTTTTGAAATACCTGAATACAAACTGAAAGAGGGAAAATTTAGGCTAATTAGAAAACAATTCTTTACTGGGAGGGTGGTGAGATACTGGAACAGGGTGGCCAGAGAGCTTGTGGATGCTCCAATCCTGGTCTTGCTCAAGGCCGGGTTGGATGGGGCTTTGAGAAATCTGATCTAGTGGGAGCTGTTGCTGTCACAGCATTGGCAGTGGGCATTGGAACTAGACAGTCTTTAACATCCCTTCCAACTCTTAACATTCTATGATACTTTTGTGTACTACAGCATAGTGACAAAGCAAAGTACAGATCTTTATTAAGTTACACAAAGCAATAAAGGGACACAAACCAGAATGTTTGTATTTTGGCTGCTGCACGGAGGTGTGCCGCTCTGTGGCCCGCCCCTGCACCACCTCTGCTGTGGCCCGGCTTAGCCCCCACCCTGCCTCTTCTCCACTGCAGTGTTTCACAGCCCCCCTACCCTTCAGGGCACACCTTTGACCTTCTCCCCCAACAAAAAGAGGCACCTGCACCACCACCTCTTCCTACTCAGGCTGGTTAGGGTGTGATATTCACCACATCCTTGAGCATCACCTTGAAGCAGGGCCGCACTGATGGGGCAGGCTGAGGTCACCAGGGAAACCTCAACCTGTGCATTGCCAAAGTCTGGGACACTTTCCTGTGCAGACACACTGCTCTACCCTGCTGGACCCAGCCTCTGACCTCTCCCTCCTCAATCACCACCTCAGTGGCCCACACCAAGCCCTGCAGACCCCAGCTAGCCCGTGCTTGGATTCATTTGTTTATCAGTGTGGCAGGGGCTGCCACAAGCATTGGCCCACGTGCCAGTTCCAGCTGGTTCCAGATGGTTCCCACTGGTTGCAGCTGGCTTTTCAAGGGACAGATGCCAAGATGCTTCTGCCCAGGTCAGTTGTGCTGCACTACTTCAAGGAGCAGGGATTGACAAAAGGGCAAAGAACACCATCCGGGTAGTGGTACTGGGGGAGAAAAGGAGTGAGAAAGAGCAGAGAGGCACTGAGACCAGTGGAGGAGGAAATACATTCTAGTGTTTGCATCTTTCCTCTCAGGTTCCCAGTTCCTCAATCAGTAATTAAAAACATTAATTGGTAACAAATTCTTAAATTAGCCAAAGTTGGGTCTATTTTGCCCATGACAGCAATTGGCAAACCATTTCCCTGCCTGTGTCTCCATCCATGAACTTCCTCATTCATAGTCCTGCAGTTTTTGCCCCTGTCCTGCTGTGGGGATGGAGCGGCAGGGGCTAGTGGTGGGGCTAGCAGCCAGATGGGACCAACACACCACAACAAGGACCTCTTAATGTACACCAGGGAAGAGGTGCACTCATTACATAAAGGATTTGCCACAGCTGTTGGGTCTCAACCCAGTTGTAAGGTTTCATCCCAGCTGTTTAACAGAAGTATGAACAGAGTTGAGATACTGCAGTAACCTGCAGATGCCAGAGCAGGTTATGTCCAAGTGGGTCTGAATATCCCTTGTCTCCTATGGCATGTAGCATTTTTGGCCCCATACTTCTCTCTTCCCTGAGATCTTGCCCTTCTCTCTGTGCAACACCTGCCACATTTCCACATTCTTGCTTCAACCCACCTTCAGCAATTCTTCCAGTCTCTGGTGTCTATAATTTCCATTCTTCCCATGCTCTTGCTCCTTTCACTTCCCTCTAGTTTGAATCTTCATGCCTTTTGCCCAATGGATTCAATATCAAAGGCAATAAAAGCACAGGAAAGACAACACAAAACAATTTTCAGCATTTTTAAATTTTCAGCAGTGCCTTTAAAACCTCCCTCAGTCTTTGTGATTTTTGCATACATGGATGTGTATCAGGCTCATTTCAGACAAAATGTGGGTGATTCATTTGTTATACACAAAGATGTTTATACTGGTTTTCTATGACCTAAGGTAGGTCTATGATGAAATTAGGCTGCATTCTCATAAGGATGGTAAAATCACATCCCTGACAGCAATACCCTCCGCCCAACAAATTTTGATTTTTGGTTCTGGCTCTGAAGCACAAAAATACAGGAGGTTTGTTCTGAATTGGTGTGAGAACTTTAAGAATGATTAGACAGTGCATTTCATCTGATGCATTTTTTGGAAATGGCTGAACTGTTTTTGTTGAGAATTCGACAGACAAAAAAAAAGGGAGGGGGTGTGTGACACAAAACAAAATAGCTACATAGCCACAACAATGACAACAAAAAACCCCCCACATATGGTTGATCACAACCTCAAGCTAAATGTGCATCATAGAAAACTTTGGTTTGAACTAATGCAATTTTGCAAAATTATAAGCAGCCCAGAACAGAGTCTTATGTTAATAAAAACATTGGGCAACACTACTACTAAAAGCAGATCACTCTTTCAAGACGTGTGGCTAATTTTGATACATTTTGAAACATTAAATTGTTTGTGTTGGCAAAGCTTAGGCTGGTACAGTGATTCCTACAGGCAGCTTTTCTGTTAATATGTATGACTAGATTTTTCAATCTGAATATTTTTATATCTGAAGTCTATGAATCAGTGCTTCCTCTATCCTGCTCATTAGTTACAACAGAGAAAAGGTTCACTCGAGAAACATTTATTACATTGTTGCCATGAACAGGTTAGAAAGATGAAATGTCACATATGCAAAGATGATTCAGAACACAAAAAACAATATTTAGGGAGAGTTGCTTCGAAAAGGGAGAATAACATCGAGAAGGCGCAAATTTGATCTGTGTTGTTGACATCAAAACTGCTGAATTATTAAATTAGAAATTGCATTTATATATAAAAATCTTTGCTTACTTAAAAAGACTTTATCATTATCAAAATATATTTATTGTCATTGTCATTATCATTATAATTTCTTTTTTTCACAATATGAAGGCCTTACTCATTTTTGCCTGAGAGAAAAACTTGTTTCCTTCGTACATGACAGTTTGTGTGGGTTTACACAACCTAGCACAATCTCCTTGGATAGGAAGCCAAGGCCAGCTGAGCAACAATCTCTTATTTTCAGAGCTAGATGCCTCTAATTAGCTTCCTACATAAAATTAACCTGGTTTCAGAGTTTTAAGGATCCTCTGTACATGTTTAGAAATCTGACTTCAGGCATATACTTCTTTAAGTGTTGACCAGTACTTCCAATCTGGAACATAAGAATGGAATGCTTGAATTTTAAACATGTAAGGTTTGGCTAAGTTGAGAGTTTCCCACATCCCTGTTCAGTGGAGTTTTTATTTAAAACGGGTAGTTACTGGCATAAATAGCACTTAAATTTTGGCAGTAAATGAATCTAAGAATATGGATTTGTCAACTTCAGCTCCCAAAACACTACTGTATTTATTTTTAGACCTAACTGTCCTAAGATGAAACTGCCAATAAGACAAATACAACACAGAATAAAAGTGGAAAAATCTATCCTTGAGGCAGTATTTTTAGCAAAGTATACCAATGGTCACAGAATGGCTCTATTGATGTAATTAGTCTACAAAGCTACAGATGAAATACAAGACCGAATTTTGATGTAGAATCCACTGAGTTTGTACTACTCCTTATGTCGTGCCATGAGTAAAGCCTAGGTAAAAATATGCAAGACACGGCTGCCACACATCCCGCTCAACAAGAACAAGCTTTTGCCAAAGTAAACAGAGAATTCAGTCACCTTTAGCAGAACTTCCACCCACATAAATGCTTATATCATGCTGCTGCTGATGGCTACCACAATGAACTTCCTCCCTATTCAATCTCCCCCTGCAAACACAGAACACAGTATTGATAGATGGTAGAACACAAATGCAGTCAGTGAAAAAATAAGAATAATAAAGAAAATAAACCCCTATGTCATAACATTTTTTTTCAAAAATGGGAAGTAGACCACAAACGAGGCCATTTTTGTTATTAAAATCTTGCGAGTAACAAAAAATAAATCAATGTTTTGGAAAAAAACAAAAACTAGTTTTGTAATTCTTGCAAAGAGAGCAAGTAAAAATCAGTTTTTGAACATTTTACTTTGCACATGAAGTATATATGCTACAAATTTGTATCCATCTTGTTAAGCATGTGATGTCTTCCTAGCTTAAGAATCATGACATCTTGAGTTTGGGATATCATCGTAGTTTTAATGGGAGAGAGATCAGAACACAGTTAAATTCAGAATATTAATCCTACTTACATGTACAGCAGGGACTTAGTTTTTGCTCTTTCTGTGAGCTAGAATGTCTGCACAAACAATACAATTTACATATTGTGGCACCATTTCTAGTGCTCCCACACAATAGCTGATTTCTCAGAGAAAATCACAGCTTTTCCTCAAATACCATGCCTGCTCTATTTAGGAACTGTGAGGCCTGGGATGAGGGCAGGCAGAGCTTACAGAAACCTCGTAGGCTGCCTCAAACCTGTTTTTACCTCAATTGTTGCCATGGAGTTTTGGAGAGTTTGACAATTCAGGGCAATCACTGGATTTCATGTTCAGTCTCCATTTTGATGTTGTTTTTCAAAGAGGTTCTGCTTTGATACTTGCTGAGGAAAATTTCTCTCCACAAACTTTGCAGTCCATAATAACCCTGTCAACACAGCCTTAAGATTTAAGGAAAGGATGCTGTGTAGACAGTTGAAGGCACTTAAATTTGTCCAGGGAAGTCCATGACCCCCAAGTCTGGAAAATGCAGTGTTTCTCAGGGTGCAGGTGTGAATTAGGTTTACACCCTCTGAACTAAAGATGAAAACACGGTTTGGGAGTGCTAAAAGTAGTGACCAGAATACACCAAGGAATGCAGCCATTTAGCAGTCCATACCTGTCTACGCCTCCAGGAAGCTGGCAACATGACCAAAGTGCAGGAAGGGTCTCAGAACTCTTCTCCCTACTCTATATGGTTATCTCCGATTTTCATCCTGAGTCTGGATCATCTCTTCCAGCCTATCTGTTCTTCATAAGACTGGTCTTCCTAACACTCATGACTAGGCACTAGGATACTGCCACTCTAAAGTGAGAAATTATCATCTTTCTACTTCTCCAGTTACAACACTCCTAAGGAAGAGTGATAACCTTGTTTAAACAAGAGAAGCAACATTTTTTCCATCATTTTATGAGGGTCATAATATTGACCCTGTATGAAGCAGAATGTGACTCTCAGGAAAGAGGCCTTAGAATGAGTAACCTTCCTGTTGTATGCCAGTTGGTAACAGGCCTGTGCCATGCTTTCACTACTCTTCCCTGCTTCTGGCATGTCACTATATATCCTTGAGACACGGATGTCGTGAAGGTGGTGGAGAAATTGTGGAAGGCTCAAGGGTTATCCACCAAGAAACCAAGCACCTCTGTCAACAAACTTGTGCAAAAACTCCACACAATGTGCAGTACACTTCTGTGTCAGAAGTCAGATTAAGACACTTCCACTTCTACTTGTCCCTTCCAGCACACAGCCTCACAGCCTCCCTGAATCTGACTGAAACTGAGGGGTTGCTTCTGATGTTTTGTCATAGTGGTATAACCCCACAGCAATGCCTTCAGGGAGACCTGACAAGGTGATTAGTGGGTTACGTTCCTCTGTCTTCCTGTACAATCTCCAAATGCTCTGTGATATATAAAGGCCTGAAGAGTGTTGAGCAGCATTCCCTTTTTTTTTTTTACCCTGAAGGTATCAGAAATGCAAATGTCAGAGTGTAAACATTTGCCAGTGGTTTCCTCTAAGTGTGATTTTTTGCAGGTCTCCTGACAGTGATTCATGCAGTGCTCATGCAGGTCCTCAAGTGCCAGTAATCACGGAAAAGTGTCTTTAGCAATTACACTGTTTAGTCCTGATCACATCATCTCTAGCTGTTGAGATGGTGGCACTAACGGGGTTTTGATACAGGCACCTGCAGCAGGTGGAGGCCTCCACTAGTTGTTTTCCCTCCCCTGGCAAAGACAATTTACATCTGGTAACATATTCAATTAATACAAGATGTGTTTTATTTTTCTCAGGTTTATTACATGTTCCACAGATTTGAATGGGGTATTTCTGCTCATGCATATACCTATTGTTGCTAGGATTTACAATCTAACATGACTAGCTTATTAATGCCTTTTCAGATGATCTGGATCTAATCAGCATGTTCAAATGTCCTTGCTTCATGCTCTGCAAATGCTATGGAAAGTAAATTGTGCTTCACACTCATTGTCAAGAAAGCTTTTTAATGGTGAGAGACTGAGTCTCAGAATTGATTCTCTTAGGAAGGTACGAAGAGGATTCTGCTTACTCTGATGTATCCTAAGGTCTAAGGAGACTTTTAGAGATAAGAAGAAAGGATCTCCAAACCATGCTGTGTATTTGGTGGCCTGCCCCAATCCGGAGATGAGAGTCATCATTATGCACATTTTTATATACTTCCAGCTTGCCACTGCAGTTGGCATTAGTGAGTATTCCTGCCACTAACACTAGTGGGTTGTACCCCACTAAATGAAAGTTTTTGAATTCCTGATCTTGGATACTGTTTGAAAGTGAATACGTAGAGATAAAACATGTCACATAAAAACTGAGTGCTGCCTTTATGACCTTGTGATATGCATTCTCAATACATCAAGCTTCCCAAGAAAAAGAATTCTGATTCCAGAGTCTACTAGAGCTGGGAGGAGCACTCAAAAGAACAAGTTCCCGTTTGCCCATTTTATGCTAGTACTTCACGTAGGCAGGCTTGCTTTTTTTTCAGAGGTGTGGCAGAAATATGAGTGAATGAACCTTCTCTCACAGAAGGGAGTGCACTAATGAAACATTTATACACCATCACTGCAAAAGTCTAGAATTAAATATTGAAGGGCCTATTCATATTACAATTTGCATTCAGGATTGGCACTAATTGGCAATGCTGTTGGCAGTCTCAACAGGGAGGGCAAGAACTGAGCAAGCATGTAGACTTATTCATCCAAAGAAGTGGTTCTTCCAGGTCAGGTTTAATGCACATTTACTATGCAGAAAGGGAAGCACAGTGCTATTGTTGCTGGTAGAATAACTGTCTTATTTGGAGAGCCTTGCATTTGCCAGATCAGTCAGTCTTGCCTAGGGGTTTTCTAAACTGCTAACCCCACTGTCAGTGCATTTTCAAAACTCCTTGCAAAGGTGGACTTTAGCCTAAATATTCAGAATCAAATGGGAAGAATAATATTCTAAGCAGTAAAAAAAAAAAGAGTTTGATTGAACACTGTCTAGTTGAAAAAGGCAATGATTTGAAGACAACTGACGTTACGAAACTGATGAAGTAGCTACTATGAAGCTCTACTTTTTGCATTTGACCCATTAAAGCTCTGACATGGGACAGATGTCTGCCCTGCTGAAACCATTGTTCCACCTTTTTTCATTTTGTTATGAGCTTCATAGTCTTTCTCTCTGACTTCTCTGGTTTATCCAACACACTCTGCAATGTTAATTTTTTTTTTTGCCTGTCATTTTTGCCATGTATCTGCTCCCTTGATTCCTCACTATCACTTCATGATAAAGAGCTTCATCTTTATCTTGAAGGGCTAATTACAAAGCCAATCACTGTCTTCTTATTTGTCTTTTCATGTTGTGTCCTGTATAGCTGTGATTCACTGGCAATTTTTTTCTATGCTTCTTCATGCCTTTTTCCAGTGTTTCCCCTATACCTGGTGACCTTGTGCCAAATTGGTCAATAAATCTGTTAGCCTGTCATTCTTCCAGTCCTTCAAGTGTGAGAATTTCCCAAGCATTAACAACTAGGTATATAATCACGGAGTTTTGAGACGCATTTTATTTCTTTTCTTGTATTTTTTTTTAGTTAACTGACATGAATACAGTGACTAGTGCACACAGTGAACAGCTGCGAACAGAGTGGGTGACTGTTGTGTCACTGGGGGAGGACAGAAAGGGAACGTTGAGCAGATCAGAGGATGGCTGCTTGTAAATGTATAGGTGGGAAAAAGCGTGTGAATGGGTGAATGTTTCCAAAGCTGAGCCGGCCTCCTGTTATAGTTGATCATGGACTACTCTGAGCTTCACCCTTCTCTCCATACTCTCCACCGAATGAATCCAGTGCATGACAAGAGGTGCTCAAAGCTTATTAAATATGGACAGCTTCTCAACAAATGTTTCCAAAATGAGCTTCTCAAGTCATGTCAGATATTCAGTGTTTTGCCACAAAGTACATCACTGATTTGTGATAGTGAAGTGGTAGGAATAGTGCTTTTCCCATGATGGAAAATGAGGCAAACTTCCCTCTTTGCTGCTTATAGCTTTAGCTCCCTTTTAACATCCATAGGCAGCATAGCACTACTCTTCTGTTTGTGCAAGATAATGTTAGCAGAGCATGTGATCTGGCATAATCTACAGGCCAGAGCAGAACAATACTGTCACTTGTCTTCTGTAACTCTGAGGTGATATAATAAATTTTGAGTGCCTTCTCAGATTTCAATTTATGGCATAAATTAGAGCAGTTCAGTGACTATTCTAATACATTCCTTGCAGCAGCCAGATTAGAGGCTGTTCTGGCAGCTGATAATAACTGAAGTGTAGAGGTGCTTTGGCTAAGCTCTATTTTTCCCAGTCTCATCTCTGGCAGCAAGAAAAAGAAATGACAGACCTGCAGTGTTGCTTTTCACCACCTGGCAATTTCCTATACATTGTGAAGAATAGGTAGGAAATGAAGTCAGTTGTTCTGCTGTGAGAATGATACTAAGCCAGAGGCAGAATCTGACTGGATTTGGTTTGGCTTTAAAACCCAAGGAGTCAAGAATTATTAAAAAGTCTGGGTTTTGGAGATACAACAGCTCATGTGCAGAATCTGTAGTGCTGAGGAATAACTCTTTTCACTGGTTAGTTACAATTATTAGAGTTAGGTTATGTATGCAATTCACTTAGCCAAATGAGTTTTTGTATATGTGATGTACGCTTACCTGTTGGTATAGGTAAATTTCTGGGTCAAATTCTGTCCCTAGTGATGATTACAATCTTCTTCCACAGTAAATTGATTATTAAGGGTCTGATCTAAGTACTGACAAGAAATCACAAAGACCTATCAGCATTGTTACAACGTAATATACAGCATTCTTGCTCAAAGCAGAGAAGGAATGAGATTTGGAAAATTTTAAATAATTGTTTTTCATTCAACTATTAATCTGATAGTCCATATAGTTGCAATACTAACAACAATATTAACATTAATAAGAATATTATTAATAACATTAACAACAACAACAATAATAATAATAATAATAATTTTTCATTTACCATCTGGGAATACTGGATAAACCAGTCAAATTAGAAGTCTGAAAAAGTGGAGACTTGCATTCTGGTTCCTATTTTCAATGACTATGTACTGTGTTAACTGGAGCACATCAATAACTGGTCTGTGCTTATATTTCTTTTCCTGTGAAATGCAGCTACTCTGCAGTGATGCTGTGGGACTTCATTCATTACAAAAGCTCTTGGTCTGTTTTGACTCCACAATTGGATTAACCGAGGGTCCAGGCATAAACAAGTAAGGTTCTGGTGTATACAGGGTATACATTCATATATAATACTAGTACATTAGATGAGGACCTACGTCCACAGGGCACAAAAAAAAAAAAAAAAAAAAGGTTAATTTCAAAATAATACCTTAAAAGAATATTTTAAAAATTGGTAGGATAACTAGGTTTAAAAGCCATTTAAAGAGTCAGGAGCTGTATAGGAGGATTTGCAGAANTCCGGTGCCTAACTTCTGTGATCTGCTTTGGTTTCGAGGGCTCTGAAAGCTTGCTCACAAATCCCAACGCCGACGCCCGTTTCAAAGTCGAACACCCACAGGGACTCCGTTTGATGCAACATCCCAACCAGGCATCTGCAGCAGCCGCCGAAGCCGCGGCGGTGAGCTGCTGGCAGCTCCCTTTCGGACGAAGCGAGGGGCGCAGACACCCCCACGGCCAGGTGAAAGCCCCGCTCCCGCTCCCCGCCGCGCCGGGCCCGGGAGCGG
>VWZF01001534.1:0-20091 GCA_013396755.1 Sclerurus mexicanus | reverse complement strand
TTTGTTTTGTTTTGTTTTAGGAAAGCTTTTTTTTCTCTTTATAACGTGTCAGCTTTGGATAGCGTTGCTCTCGAGCAAACTCTTCAGTGTGAGAAGGAAGTGATGGGCGAGCCCCTGAACTGCAGTAATCCTCCTGTGAGCGCTGGTGACAGGCTGTAGGTTATGGAGGAGCTCGGTGCGTGACAGATCTGTGGCGCGATGCGCGGGTACCCGTGTGGTTCCCTTCCTGCCCTCCCGATACAGCTGCAGCACCTTCTGCCGAACCTCCCGCTCTGTCACACTGAAGTGACCCTTTCGTGTCTGAGGCTTGTTTTGGTATTATTTTGTTTATTTATCGTTGCATGATTCACACTTCTTAAAGCTGTTTCGTGCCGTGACCCCCAGCCATGTGCATTGTTCTCTCTGACTGCTGCGTTACTTCTCTCTGCACCCTATCTTGTGTGCCTTACTTGTGCCTTTTTGTGATCAACTTTTTAATTTGCTCTTAGGTGGTATTTCTTTATTCTGTGCCTTTGTGTGGCTAGATGTGCAAAGGTTTTTTTTGGGAAACCTTGCATTTCTAGAGAAATATCTATTAAGCCGGTTGAAGTTATTTTCAACTAGTTAAGCTGTGGTTGTCAGGAATGTTTCCCTCTGCAGTAATGGCTGTCTATGTAGCTCGTGTTTTCCTCTCGTTCCCCCACGCCTCCTCTCTTAAATTGATACAACCGTAGGACAGCATGGTGAGTTGGAAGTAAATATAACTTTCTGTCTTCCCCTCGCCCCCCCTGTTTTTTTTTCTTAAATACTCAAGCTTGGACCAGGTTCCTTGCTTCTTTCAACTACATTAGCCCACAAAAAGTGGAATGTATTTACAGTGACATGCATTTATGATAGAGGTGGATTGAATACATATCCACATAATTTTTTACGCACACACACACACATATATATATATGTTAACTTGCTTTATTCACTGAACTGAGTAGGAACTCTGTAACTGCTGTTAGCATGGAGCACACTGGTAGGTAATTAATATATCCAGCTTCTTGGCAGGTCTGATGTATGTGGGCTTGGGGCTGTGCTTGCCACAACTGTGTGGTGTCTAGATGGTTCAGTGCTCACTTGAAAGGCCTGCAAAATACCGTGTAGAAATATGTAAGGTCTGTCTGTTCACTTAGCTGCACTCAGAGCCATTTGCAGACCAGTGAACTTCTGGTAAAGACTGGTTATTTCGGTATGTGCTTTGGAGATGAATTACAGGCATCTTTTCAGTTGTCGGTACAGAGATGGTAAGCCCGAAAATAACTCGACATTGAGTTAATTGGAATTTGGAAATTCTGTATGGGCAATCTGATACCTCACCTGCAGTTAGTAATGCTAGAAGATAGCAGCATAAACTCATGCTAATATAGTGGGAAAGTCTGCTTAGAATATGCAACCTTATTTACTCCCCTTTGTTCCCTCCTGGTAGATTCCCTCATTACCTGAAACCAGACTTCTTTTGTCTGTGCTTTTTTGTGCTTTGGTTTTGCCCATCCTTCCATTTTGGTGTAGTCAGTGCTTGCTGCTGAATTTCTGCCTACATGCAGAACTACCTGACAAATCCACCTGTATAATAATCTTTTTGTGCAAGGACACCGCAATGCATTAGAGTGCAGAAATAAATGAATGCATGTTAATTTAAAACTGAGAGAGCATCTATTCACATTGAAACCTTTAAGGGTAGTGGAAAAAGGCAAGGCTGAGGTCTGTGATGTATATACAGATGATTTTAAGCTTTCTTTATGTGCCACCTGCTGAAAGTATAACATTGAGAGAAGTGCTTGAAGATTTCACATTGACATCCTATTTGGTTACTGTGATAATGAAAATGTTGATGTTCTCTGCAGTGTTCTTTTACCGCATTCTTTTAGTTTTATGGATCCCCAGTTCTTGATCCTGCACTTGCAGGTTTCATTTATCCTCTTGCCCTGTCCTTGTTTCTGTTGCCAATATAGCAGAATTGAATCTGTTGTCACAGCTGTTCAGTATCCTTCAGGCTGCAGTGAAACAGATTGTCCTGCTACCTCTATTGCTACTTTAGCTGTCAGTAAATTCTTCAAGACCATGACATATAAAATATTTTCAAACTAAGTAAATGGCTAGTTAGAAATCATGCATATTTTCCTATACACATTACTATTTCATGAGATACTTCAGTAGAACTATGTCTTCTTCCGTGACATTGTATACAATGTACTTGACAACTCAGACTTGGTCTCCTCTTGGACTTCTTCTTTAGACTAAACAACTCCGGTGGCTTTCATCTTCCCCTACAGAATATGTTTCCAGACATCTGATTATTCTTGTTGCTATCCTATGGACTCTTTCCAGCTGGTCACATCTGTCTTGGAGCATGATGTAAAAAACCAAGATGCCATACTCAGATTTAGGCCTTGCCAGATCTGGTAGAATAGAAAACTTATTTCAGAAGTCGCTCAAACAGTGCTGAGTTTTTTATGTAGCCCAGACTGTTAATTTACAGTTTGTGGTCCATTACGAGTTTTATGTCTTTTTCTGAAGAATGATGTGAACATTTCTCATCTACCAAAAAGAATGGTTCATCTCTGCAGCTCAATGAAGGAAAATTATTTCTAGTATCCGGAGTAGGTCAGTTTCTTTTATGTTCAGAAATTAAACTGTAGTACTGAAAGCATGATGCTCCTCTTCTGAGCATCATGTCTGAAAGAGTTAATTCCTGAAGGTGAACGGGGGAGGGAAGGGTGGGAAGAGAAAGTACACCACTTTTATGTTATTTCTTCCCTGTTGTCATTGCTTCGTTCTACTGTTGCATAAACCTTGGGGAAAAAAAAAGTACAGAGTACTTGAAGAAAAGGAGTCTCTCATTTCATGTGAGCAAGAACAAATGAGAGTTTACAAGATTATGGCTATCAGTTGCTATAGTGTTTTTGGTGTCTTACTCTGAAATCTTAGACACATCAGAATTAAATGTGCCTTTGACGTTAACTTCATTTGAGAAATGCTTTGCTTCAGGAACACTGTGCATTGAAGTGCTGTGGTTAGTCGACACGAAACACAAATGAATTCAAGCAGATTATTTGCTTACGCTCTTCCGAGGTGAGTGGCTAACTGCTGACAGAGCAGGCAGGATGGGATTGCATGGTGAAGGGCACTCAAGGCAAATGGTACATAGACGATGAGTCACCATCTGCCTAATGCAGTACAGTTGTTTAGTTTTTTTAATTATTCCATATTCTCTTCAGAACTCTCTTTGTTGGAAAGAATGTTTTCCGGACTGTCAAGGGAGGAGTTGAGGGGCTGGGCAACAGCATGTTTTCTGTTGTAATCTGTTTGCTTCTGTCTGTGGTAGTCAATACCTGACTGGCATTATAGGAATAGGGATAAATGCAAAGCCCCTCAGATTTCCCCCATATTCCTTTCTGCTAAATTTCTATCTTCTCTGCTCTGGTTTTCCTTTTGGCAAAAAAGTGACTACCTACAGGAAGCATGTTTTATGAAATGTACTGAGGCAAATGGTGACAAATGTCGTTGCCTGTATTAGTTTCTCTCATTCAAAATGTTATACAGCCTTTCAGTCCCATGTGGGATATACTTTTTTTGATGGTGGCTTCCAAATCGTAGTCAGTACTTTACAGTGTAGGTGAGGACTCATTTGGTTTAACCTTGTTTCTTAAAGAGAGGTTGAAGACAACCTATGGATTCCTTGCCTACATCAATAATCTCAAGGATCTAAAGGTTAAATTGTGTGTCTTGGAGTTGTCTGTCTTTTCTGTCTGAGTCAGCTGATCTACTGAAAAAGCTCACCTTTCTACAAACCTTGTCGCAGTAACTACACATTGCTTACCAAAGCAGAGTAATAAGCCGGGAAGGATCAGAGCTGTTTCTGAGAGAATAATGCTTTGCCATATAGCACAGCTGTTGCTGTCTGAAATGGATCCAATAGCTTCTAAACCTGCCAGTGTCTTCTGAATTAGCATAGTGAATCGCCTTCATTATTTTAGATACTTGAAAAAAACCCTCAAACAAAACCACCCACAAAAAAAAAAGGGGGGGGGCAGGGGAGACCATGGTATTTTGTTCTCAAATAATTTCATGTCTTGCTCTGTAAATTAAATGTTTGGCATTGAAGTGACTGTTCGAGTTTATAAGAGTTGAGATGATGAGCAACATGATAAGATTTCTCATGAAAAATGTCAGTTGACCTTTGAAGTTGATTATTATACGTTTTCTCCTACTCTCTATGTGGTGTGTATCATGTATTAAAGAAGATATCTCACTGCACAGAGTGAGAAGTACAAAAGCTTTTTCTGTTGTGGCTAACTCATGTCCTGAATCTGCCTTCTTGGTGTTTATGTTGCAATCTGTTGCAGCTTCAGGGGGACTATATGGTGAGAATTAATTACTGGGAAGCTAAGATTTTGTTATAAAAGTATTCATAGCAATGTGAAGAGGGTGGTAAAGAATGTATTGCTGTAGAAGCTGCTCTCTCACATGTTTGTCTGCTAACATGTGTCTAATAGGGAGCTACAGTCCCTCCAGCATTACAGATCGTCTACCCCATCTTCACCCCAGCAAAACTGTAGTGTATTTTGGGAGAGGGGCGGAAATCAAAATACTTTGGGATAAAGTAAACAGAGTGGAGTGATGTCAGTGTTTACATGTGCTTCTCTAAGTAATGGAGATCGTGGCAGTTCTGTCAAAATGTCACTGTGACCTAACTAGGAGTAATGTTTTTGTTACCTCTTTCCCTTACTGCTTGTCCTGCTGTGGAAGTAAGTATGGGACATGCTTGATCTCTGTGGGAGATACCATAGATTTTTCTTGTAGTTGTTTCAGACTTTCTTGTCTCTGACAGTGATGGATCCTTCACTGTTGTAGCACACCTGAATGACAGAGCTACCTAAAGATGAATAGCCTTAGATCACACTAAGAAGTAGTAATGCCATCAAAAGATTTATTCTTCTCAGGGTTAAAATTATTGTAGTGGGATTAAATAATACACTCATCTAGCCTAAAGCAGCTGCAAAACTATTGTTGTGTCATGTCAGCCAGACTAACAGTGTTGTTTTTGGGTTTTAGATATGTTTGTCATAATATACCTATGAAGTGATATAGTTGACAATTTAAGTGAGTAGACTGTGTCCAGAGTAATGTAAAACACTTTATTGATTTGCGTTTAGTGTGAAAAAATGTGTATTTGTGAAGTACTTTAAACCTTCTGTGTGCAGAATAGACCTTTAAAGGTGCATGCTAATATGTACTGTTATTATCTCAGAGATACTCTGGGACACAGAGAGACACATGGTTGAGGGCTTAATCTAATACAGCTGTGTGCTCTTGCCTGAGGTTTGAGATTATCTGTACAATAGTAATGTTTTCTTTTCAGAAATTGTGTGGGTATAAATAAGCCTATAACCACAGCATCTGTCTTCCTTCTCACTTGGAATAAATGAGAACTGAAGAAGCAGAGTCATACATTGAGTTGCATATGTGGTTTTATGTACCAGAGCTATTTAGATACTGAAAATCCTTCTGGAAAGAGGTGGGTGAGGACCTGATAGTACAGTCTTCAAAATCCGAATGGGTTTGCAAAAATGGTTGAGGGCCCTTTTGCACCCTTCAAATTTTTCAAACTGGAGGACATAGTCCTGAGGCTAATCTTCAGGATCCCTTATGTAAAGAAACATCTCTTCTGAAAAGCTGCAGCTCTGTAGGAGTACAGCCTAAGTCCATTGTAGTCTGCTGCCTTTGACAGTGTTTTGGCTAGATGTAAGCTGCTTTGAACTGAATGTTGGTAAATATAACAATGTGGTGTTACTCTTGTCTGTGAGGAAGCTCTGTATGATGGGCTGCTTTGTTAGCAGTAACAGCCTGTGTAAAGTTGAGTTTACACAAAGGATAAGACAGTTGGAAGTCTTGAGCTATAAAATATGAGCACAGCTAAGCGCAGTGAAGATTCTTGAGCTAGCAAGCTGAGCATCTAGGTAGCCTTTTATTGCAACATTTCATGTAATGGGGTAACTTGCCTCTTGGTTTTGTTGAAAATTACGCACTCTCTCCCCCACTCCGAAAACACAGCTGTGCTCAAAGGTGGCAATACTGAATCATTAATACATATCAAATACTTGGTTTCTGATCTTGCTGTTTGTGTTACATAGAGCTGGCGAAAATTAATCAGCAGTTTTCTTCTGTACAAGGCATGAGAAAAAAGTAACTTACCTTTATTTTAGAGACCGAACTCTGAAATGCAGAATTGGAGGACTTAGGAAATGGAGCATGATGGCACTGAAAAGATTAGTAGTGTGAACTGAGTCCTTAAAGTTCTCTGTTACAGCTTCCTGAAACAAAATTGCTCTGACACCAGGCTGGAGGTTTTCTCTTATGTCCATTATGACAAATCAGATGCCTGTTATTAAGAACTTAAATAATGCAGAGCCTTTCTGTTCTGCTCTGGGTTGGAAACTGTCGTTCTTGGGCTTTGTCTTAAGACAAATACCAGTCTTTTAATAGCTTGATAAGTAAAAGAGGAAGGGATGAAGAAAAATTTTTTTTGTTTGTTTCATTTCTGATTGGGTTTTGGTTTTTTGTTTTTATTTTTTTAGTTTATATGGTACCAAGCACAGCAGCATTCTGGCTTGTGTTGGGAGCTTCTCAGTGTGACGATATCACCAGCAGTACTGTGCCCTTGCTAAGCCCCTTTAAAAGCAGTGATGTGAGCTTGAAATACTCTGCAGTCTAAGACACACAACCCCTACCCCCCAGTCTTATCATTTGTTGCTTCAGCCTTCAGATTTATTTTTTTTTGTCAGTTCTTGTCTTGCAGCTGTGGAGTGTAAAATTATTTTTTTTAATTTTTGCTAGTTGGATGGTATTGGGTTTTAAAGTATATGACTTACAAGAGACTAGTGCTTAAAGTCATAAAACACTGGTGGCTCTTTTTGCTGTGATAAAGGGGAAGCAAAAAAAAGATGCAGGTATTTGAGGGCAAGGTAGCTGAAAAGGTGAGAAACATGGGGAGGTGGTGGCAAATGAGCTCTGCTTTGAAATCCAGCCGGGAATTCGATTTAGCTTTTGGTTTACAGAGCCAAGTAAAGTTTTACTTACACTTTCCTGTCGGAAAGGGATGCTCTCATCAAACTTTCCAGCTGAAAGATTCTCCAGGTCCAGCCAGGGAACAGTGGGATGAATACCTTGCCCTCCTGTGCAAATGTATCTAAGCTGATGAATTTGTGTTGTTTTGAAGTGAACTACAGTTATATCAAGGGTTAAAGCTCAAGTTTAACTGTATAAACACCCTGGTTGCTCTTGCCACAGATTTCTTTACTGAGTAATTTCAAGTGAGAACCAGGGATGAATGCAAGACTCTTTTCTCAACCAATAAAATGGTCTTGAACTAGAAAAAAAGGAATTTTTTTCTTTTTTCGCTTTTCAGATCAAACAGCTCTGGAAGTGACTTTCAGTAGAAGCAAAAAATAAACAAACTACATGCAAGCTACCAAAAATGTATTCCAAAATTACTAAGTGTGTATTAAAATAACTGATTAGAGGATAGCAACTTGCATTAGAGGAAGGATGAATTCATTGTTGCCTGGCAGAGAAAAGTATTAGGCACATTCTACGGTGTTTTATTGTAACAACTGTGTATATCTCAGCATATATTTATATACTTTTAGTTTTAGAGGGCAGGGCTTGTATGCTGAGTGACAAACTTCCTTTATGTGGCCATGCTGCCGTGCTAGTGGGACTGTATAATTAATTGCACCTGGACTGTTAATGATTCCATTGTTTTTAATAGTCTTGCAATCCTGAGAAAGAGAGCTGGGGGTGAATGGAGCAGATGAACTGCTGCACTAAACTGTTAATTTGATTTTCATTGTTACCTCAGGAAACTTACCAGAATGTAATAATGCTGTAGCTATGGCTCAGTGGATGCTTTCATTGTAAAGCTCTTATTCAGACCATATAACAAAAATGTCTTGGATGACTTTCATGCTGTGTTTCAGGTTTTGTGCCTAGTACATGACAGGGAAGGGTAGGGCCGAAATTGTTACATTAATTGATATATTTTGTTCTGAACTAGCTAACAGAATAGATTGTTTACTAAAGGTCACATGGAAATCCTTTAGCTCAGTTGGGTCTTTATAGTTTTGATGAGTAGATGGGCTAATGTAAAGCTTCTGGGTGTGTTTTAACTTGCCATGAGTGGTTTCTCCCCCTTCCTGTTTGTTCAAATACTGGTGGTGTTAACATATTATCCCAGTGGAGGACACATTCCAAAGTTAAAGATGTCATTGATTTCTTTGGAGCAGCTCTGCAAGGAGCAGAATACTTCATAATGAATTGACCGTACATACATTTAGAAAGTTACAGACTGATCACAGTCAAGCAGCGAGGAGGTTAGCTTGGACATGTGACTTGCTCGCCATTGAGGAGCAGTGGCAGTCATTGACTTTCTTGAGTTTACTGAACCACAGGCTGTGTGGGTTCAGGGTTGCTGAATTACGCAGAGGGAATGTATATCCATTCACACTGACTGTTGCGTGGAGCTATGTAAAAGATGTGTAGATGTAGTACTTAGGGACATGGTTTAGTGGTGCACTTAACAGGCTGGGTTAATGACTTGATGACTTGATGATCTTAAGGGTCTTTTCCAACTTCAGTGATTCTGTGGTTCTACGAAAGACAACATGAATTAAAGAATATCACAGAATCACAGAATATGCTGAGTTGGCAGGGACCCCAAGGATCACTGAGTCCAGCTCCTGGCCCTGCACAGGACCCTCCCCAAGAGTCACACCATGTGCCTGAGAGTATTGTCCAAATGCTTCTCAACTCTGGCAGGCTTGGTGCTGTGACCACTGCCCTGGGGAGCCTCTTCCAGTGTCCAACCACCCTCTGGGTAAAGAACCTTTTTCTAATATCCAACCTAAACCTCCCCTGACACAACTTAAGGCCATTCCCTCAGATCCTGTCACTGGTCACTGCAAAGACAAGAGCAGTGCCTGCCCCTCCTCTTCCCCTCACAAGGAAGTTGTAACTGCAGTGAGGTCTCCCCTCAGTCTCCTCTTCAGGATGAACAAATTCCCCTCAGCCGCTCCTTTTCTAAGGGTTCCCTTCAAGGCCTTTCACCATCTTCGTTGCCCTCCTCTGGACACTCTCTAACAGCTTCATATCTNTGGACACTCTCTAACAGCTTCATATCTTTCTTATATTGTGGCTCCCAGAACTGCCCACAGTATTCAAAGTGAGGCCGCCCCAGTGCAGAGCAGAGTGGGACAATCCCCTCCCTCACCCAGCTGGCAATGCTTTGCCTGATGCCCCCTGGACAGGGTTGGCCCTCCTGGCTGCCAGGGCACTGCTGGCTTGTATTCAACTTGCGATCAAACAGAACCCCCAGGTCCCTTTCCATGGCACTGCTCTCCAGCATTTCATTCCCCAGTCTCTCCATACATGCAGGGTTGCCCCACCCCAGGTGCAGAATCCGGCCCCTTGTTGAACTCCCTATGGTTGGTGATTGCCCAGCCCTCTCATTTGTCCAGGTCTCCCTGCAGGGCCTCCCTGCCTTCCAGGGAGTCCTCTGATATCCACACTGGTTTACAATGCTATCACTATGCTGAGTGTTTCCTTACCTCCTGAAAAATGCTTTTGTGGTCTCCCCTGGTTTGCTTCCACCCAAACTCAGCATGTGTAGTTTTAAGCTCTCATCAGAGGTAATAACTAGTAACTGAAGATTGCACCAGCTGCAACTTTAAGGGTTACATTGAGACAGCGGTGATCCTACAGGGTAAAGCAGGGTAAAGCTGTGAGGGGAGAAGGATGAAGAGAGTGATTGGGGTAAGGTATAATGAAGTGCAGTGGGGGAAAACATTCTCCATAGTGTTCAATAAACTTTATGCTTCTGTTATTTGTTATTAACAGGACTGTTGAACACAAATTGAAGAAAGTAATATATTAAAAATGTGCAAAAACTTAAAAGCACACTGTCAGGCACTTTAGGTGTAAGCTTATTTGAGGGTGAGGAAAAACACGTCTGAACTTTGGTATGTTGGTAGCCACTCAAACAGCAGGGAGGTGCAAACCCTGCTCTTACAGCCCTGTGTTACCTCACCTGTGTGCTGCCCAAGAGAGCAGCTGTGCTAGAAACTGGGGCATTGTACCTTGTGCACAACGGAGGAATAGCCTTGCAGTTATACATGCCCTGGTGACTTACAAGCAGGTAGAGACAGGTTTTGTAGCAGTAGGAGGTAAAGCATCTTCATTCCAGCTGTGCTTTCCCAATAAGACTCTCATAAATAGTATGTTTTTTTGACATGATAATTAAATTAAGAAAAAGTAAATTGCAGAAACTGCAGATGATAAATGTAGATAAGTCATAAGTCTGTCAGTGGAAGACAGAATTGGAATTAGCAAACTAAACATTTTTGAGAACCTGGACTTTAATCCAGGACAAGTTGCTAGTGTTTTTCAAGGTAATGGTGTCCTAGTATCTTGCCTATATCTAGTTGCAGTTACTGAAATCTTCCATGCTTTTTGAATTTTTTTAAAACAAATAAAAATCCCTGCTGCTATTATAAAAAAAATTATTTTAATGCTAGTGATCAACTTGTTACTAATGCCTTTCCTTTACTTCTTTCCTTTTGAGAGCTTTAATAGACTGTGTTGCAGAAAACTTATTTTGACACTAAGACTTCATGTGTGCAGCTTCTGGAAAAAGGATCCTACAGTTGCTGCTGAGTCTTATATGAAGATAGACTTTTTGCAGACATCTTGTTCTGCAAAACAAATGAGGAAACAGAAAGAACCTTACCTGCACAAGAAAGTACCACAAAGCAAGGGGAATGAATTCGAGGTGTGAAATGTTGAGGACAGCCTTCACATTGTATGTGTTTTGGAGCAAATGACTTCAGATCAACACCATCCTGATTGCAAGGGTTGGTGACCTGGTACACTGCCAGCTGTACAGGACCTGGGTAAGCCTCAGGGTTTGTTAGAGCTTCTAGGTGCCTTGGTCACTTGGGTATTGATTGTGTTGCACGCAAATCAGCCCTGTTTAGCCACCTGAAGTTTGTGGTTGACATCTGGCCAGATTTTTCTAATAAGTGTTGTTCATCAGGCAGCAGTTGATTCATGGACACTTTTTTCTGCATAAGCTTAAGTTGAGTGTGTTTGCAAGAGCTGCCTTTGGAGCTTCAGTTACACTGTAAACATCAAATCATTTCAGCTGAAATGTCTGGGTGTGGTGTTTCTCCTTAGTTATTACTCCCTCTGTCCTCATTGGTTATTGTTGATGTAATGTGCTTTTATGAGAGAATTAACAGGTGGTTGGTGTGTTAATCCTTTCTGTTTAGGTTTGAGTTTGGTAATCCACCTTCTAGATGTCTTGCCTAAGTTTCTGTCTGCATTAATTTTTTTTGAATAGGAACTACATGTGGTTAGTGTTTCGCACTATGTTTAGGTATAGTTGCTTTTAAATAGATTTGCCCATCTCCTAGGAGACAAAGCAATAGCACTATGCATGATTTGAATCCTTAAAGATGCTGTAAGTACATAAACAAACACGTAAAAATACATAGTCTTCCATATACTTTAGCCGGTGTCGACAAGTAGAATGGCTTGGTCTGTTTTCACTTCTGATGGTGCTGCTAACAAATGCCTCCTGCAGTTTGGTATAGATAACTGTACAATGTCTCTACTTGCTCAGATACTATCCAAGTAAAGCTAGTTAAGCTGCTTCAATAAACCTGTGGGCAAAAGACATTCCCATAACAATAGATGTTTGTTTAGTTATGAAGCTAGGATTTGAGGACTCTGCTGAAACCACACAGTTTTAGTGCATGCGTGTAGGAGATAATTGGTCTTCAGTGGGTTAATAATACTTATATACTAGAAATCTTCAGAATAAGCTTTTTTCTTTTTGATGTTGCAGATCATATATTACTAGATGCTGTACATAAAAATATATAGTATGGCTGTATTCATTTCCTTTAGTGGTGGACAACTATAAGTCTTCTCTTCCTGCAAGATTTTTATAAGCATAAGCATATGCCTTAAAGATCCAAATAATGTAAGTAGAAGTGGCAGTGAGGGTAAATGACTTTGAAGGTTTTGTGCTACAGACATAGCACTTAAAATACTGGTGACTGCATTTGCAGGAGGTGTAGTAGAAGACCTTCTGAGGTTTGAGTGTTGTCCTATACATTGGTGATTGCTTCAGTGCAGCTCCTGAGTGTTTGAAGTTGTAGCTCAGCACTATGCAATTAACCACTAAAGCACGTGGCGGGCTTTTATAGCAAGACTTCACCAAAACTATCATGGTCTGGTTGACTTTGCTGTGCTCATCATGCATGCTAGAGTGTTCTTGCTTATTGGCTCTTACTTAAGTGTTTGTGGTTGTGCAGACATGAAATGTAGGGTCATGTAAAATAGCGCGAGGTAAAGCCAGTCTTGGATGGAGGTAACACAGGTGAGTTGAGCCTTCATTGCTTGGCTCTTGGTTAGACGTAGATGTAATGCTGCTGTTTTTGAGGCTTCCTAGTATCTGGCTGAAATTGTTTAAGGGAGTGAAGTTCTGTTTTTCCTCTCCACTTTCCTGTCCTCTGCTATTAGTAACTGAAGGGCGTCTTTGCAGAGTTTGGTCTTGATGGCTGCAGGCACAATTTGCTGGGGGTGTCTGTAAATAAAAATAAAAATCTCTGTTGCCTGGCAAAATGGCAAGCTGTCTGCCTTCTTCAGCTCTCTAAAGCCGGAATACAGGTTTGGGCCTCATCATGTCCTTACTGAAGCTCAGCAAATGCAATGGGTTTACGGAGGTGTTGAAGTCCTTCTCAGGTGCTGTTGTTTCCCTTCAAAAAGTGCAGTTGTACTGGGTATAGGTGGCCAGGTGCTGGCAGCAGGGTGCTACAGAGGTGCCCTCTATGATGAGCAGGGCAAAAT
Source organism: Sclerurus mexicanus (assembly GCA_013396755.1). Classification (NCBI taxonomy): domain Eukaryota; kingdom Metazoa; phylum Chordata; class Aves; order Passeriformes; family Furnariidae; genus Sclerurus; species Sclerurus mexicanus. Next base: position 7,155 of record VWZF01001534.1, on the reverse strand, counting down.
TGTGAGGAGGAAGGAGTGCCAGAAAGGAGCTGTTACGGGATGACTCCAGTGTCCATTCCCAGTTGCCTTCACTGCCTGGGTGGAAAAAGGTAGAGGAGTTGGAAATGAAGGAGTGAAATTGAGCTTTGAAAAAAGTAGGAGTTGCTTTTAATTAGTATTTGTTTCTCATGAGCCAGCTGTCTTTTAATTTTGAGTAAATTAATTTCCCCTAGGTTGAACCTACTTTGCCTGTGATGGTAATTGGTAAGGGATCTCTCTGTCTATATTTTGATGCATGAACTTCTTCATCTTATTTTCTCCCCTGTCTTGTTGAAGAGGGGAGTGAGGGAATGGCTGGGTGGATGGCTGGCAGCTGGCCAAGGCCTCAACAGTTTATGTATATATTGCATTTCAAAAGCTCTCTAAAAGGAAATTGTCTGAAAAACAGTTGTTACATGCATTTAGGTAGATGTAGCTCTATGCACTTTTGGCTGACACAGATTGGCAGCTGGAGGTCTGCTCAATTTGCAAATATATATATTTTTTTTCTTTCCTGAGTGTAGCTCTATAAGTTTTTGCTGGGTTTACAGTTAAATGCATTTAACACTTCAAACATCAGCTTTGGAAACCAATGCTTGTCTCTTGGCTTCCCAGCTCTAAACTTACTTTTTTTTCTAAATGTGCCTGGTGGTCTTGCTATGTAACAATGCCAAGAAATTACTTCAAACTTGTGGTAATATCTGGATATCTTATGAAGAGTAAAGTTGACACAAGGTAATATCTTGTTTGCAGAGCTGTTGGAAGTGGCTGTTGATGTTGGTTTCCAAATGATCCTAGTACTGCCAACTGAAATATGGAGTGGGTTTGTGTTTTGTTATTTGCAATAGATATGCAGTTATGTCGCTACTCCTTTAGGGAAGAGCTGTGCATTATTTCTCTATGAAACAGTATTTTTAGAAAGTCACTTAAGGTAGGTGTAAAATGTTTTTCTAGCTTCCCCCCCCCCCCCCCCCAAAGTCCCTGCCTGTATATAGGGAAGTGGGTACTGCTGTTGCTGAGTTCTGTAGAGCTGAACATAAGTGGGTTCAGGTATGGGACTTTTAACAGCTATCCCTGTAGCACTACAAGCTGTGTCTGTCTGTCAGCTGTCACCTCTTCAGAAGAAAAATCCATCATTAGAAAACTACTAAGTGTAAACAGTGGCATTGATACTGATTTCATAATATAGTGTTGCCTTTGAACTGGGTGCATCTCCAAAGTGAGATGCACTTTTACTATGTGAAAAAGTAAGACTGTTCTCTTTTATTTAGTGAGGATATCAAATAGTATTATGGCTAAGGTGGAATAAATGAGAGCTTGAAAAAATTTTATTATCTGTCACAATCTCCTTGTTATTACTGGAGCCTCACTGCTGCCTGTTGGTTCATCTGGGTAAAGGTATAACTTCCTTTTCTACTATAAGGGGACAAGATTAGTCTAGTAAATGGGGTCAGTTGAGAGATCTTTAAAAATCAAATCAGTATTTTTGTTTTTTATTTCAATATATTTTTGAAAAAAAACCATGTCGAATTTGTTTAAGGTGGATGTTATAAGTATCTTAAGAGTAGGAGTATGTGGCAGGGGAACATAACATTAATTAAAATTTTTTTTTGACAGTATTTTTAGCTGTATAAAGAAAGAAAGATTGCCAGAAAAAGCCTTTCATGGCAAAAGTTGAGGATTTGCATGTTGTGAAGCTGGATTCACTGGTCATCTTACTGCCAAGCATTTAAAACTTATTGGTCATCTTAAATCAGTCAGTCTCATTAATGGATATTTGTGTATGAGTTTAGGATTTGAGTTGTGTGGAGGTCAGAATCATGCTGTAATTTTATAGGGAAGATAGAGAATGCGATGACTAATTGGGTTAAGGTATTTTTTTCTCTTAACAGGTGTGCTCTCAGGAAAGGTAAAAGAAAGCCATCTGTTTTTCCATTGTTCTCTTGATTATAACCTGGCTTTCTGCAGGAGGGCAAGGGCAGGTTTGAAAGAATGTTGCAGTGGTGTGCTAAGAAACCTGCAGTATGGGACTAGTGTTGGGGTTATCTGTGGTGGTGTGCAGCACGCTGGCCTGAGGTTGTCCAGTTTGATGGCTCCATTCCATGTGCATGTGGCGTGATTAATATATGCAGTCATGCACCTGGAGTTGTGATTTGCTGCCTTCATTTTGTTGCTCTGTGCCTGGTTTCAGCCTCCAGCACTTACTAGTGTGGCTGATTTATCAGCTGTGTTATAGCCCTGGTTTAAGCCTGTACAGAATTGGTTTTGTAGAGATGGATTTTTTCCTTCCCTGTATTTTTAGTTTATTTTATCCACACTAGTTGTTGCTACTTTTATCTTCTGTGGATGGTGGTTCTTGAATTCAGCCACCAATGCTTGTTTCCATAGATGAATTAGGTAAGCTTTTTTCTAAGTAATAGTATTATTTTAATGATGCTTCAGTTCCAGAGTGCATGTGTTCAGTTGGATGCTAAACTTGGTTGTCTTTATTTAAAGGTGAAGCGGTAAGTACTTTTTACAAGTAAAGCAAGAGGTATTTTGACTACTTAAAAACAAAGAGGAAAAAAGTAGTTGGCTAAGTTGCATTGACCTAATTTAATGATTTTATGGAATATGGCTAGTTTAGCTGCAATGTCAGTAGCAGGTCCTTACATACATACCTGTAAAGTAGATTTTTGAGTGGAAAAATTGCTGGTGCTGGCAGACATACTGCTTTAAAACTGTTTACAGCTGTGTGGTTGTATGAGCTACTGAAAAAAAAGTATGGGAGTCTGGAACAGGTTGTGGATTTAGCTTTTTTGGGATTTGTTTGGAGTTTTTTCGTTAATTTTTGGAGCTATCCTGTGCACTGTATAATTGCTTTCCATAATGTGGATTAGCATATCACCTCTGTATTAGTCATTTTGTCTGCTAAAGACTACCATGCATAGAAGTCTTTTCATAGTGGCATTATGCTTCTAGTGAGACCTTGTTCATCCTCCTCTAGTCTCACAGTCTGAATCAAAACACTTTCTCCTTTCTGCCTAGCAGTAGTTTTGTCATGTGTAGACCAAGGAGGAATGCATTTATTATCTGCATTCACTGTGCTACAAGAGGATGATGAATTTTGAATGCAAGTCAGTCAAGTTTTAGTTCTTGGTAATAATACAGACATTGAAATCTCTGCTGCGGTTTTTTTCCTTTGACAAGTTATGCTTTCATTGAAAATAGGCCATAGGAGAGCAAAGGAAGCTAGTGGTAAAATTTTGCTGACAGCTGATAACTATTTTTCTTCAGTTAATGCATTTACGGAAGGCTCTTGAGAGAAGGGCCAGTTGGTACTAATGTCTAAATGCAACATCAAAATTTTTTAGCATACCAGTAACTGTCTTGTTACTGTAAGGGTATGGTGTTATCTAGAGTAAGAACGATGTATTGTAAAAAAAGTGTCTACACTGAAAGCCTGCTGCATGAATAGCATCACGCTGACCTTAAATAGTGACATTGGTGGGCAGCTCCTTCAAAAAGCTGCTGAAGGAGTCTCTGCTACTGCAGATTATCAGTACTCTGGTATAGCTGCTATTTTGGTTTTCGGTTGCTTGAAGATAATTTACTATTATCACTGTTTTTGAACTGCAATAATTTAAGAGAAGAGGGGAAAAAATATGTCCATTTTGTGTGACCTAACTGCAGGAATTCTGAAAATTCTCTTGCAAGGATTGTTGGCTGGGCATCTGTGGCAGTGGCCTCAAGACTGTCAGAAAAGAGGAAGAAAAGTTTGATGGAGTTTCATCTGTTCAAGCTGTTTTTAGTTGAAGAGACACTTTGGTTATTTGAGTTACTGGGCATCTGTCAAGCCAACAGCTGAACAGAAGATTTTTCCAGTAACTTCTCTTTTGCATTGCAAAAAGAATACCTGTAAAAGAAGAAGCAGGAAAAAAAGAGACTGCTTATAAAATTTCTGAGTTCTCTGATTACCTTGCCAAATTTAGTCTCACCATTTGAGAAGGTGTATTGATGTCTGTTGACTGAGCTTTTGCTTTTCTTCCTTATCTGTCCTTTGCTTGTCTGAACACATCAGTTTTCTTTTTTAGTGTCCTTGTTCAGTATCCTCAAATTAAGACTTGGCAGTGCGTATGTCACCTGAGGTTTTGGACAGTGGTACTGGTTTCGTTATATGCATACTAAAGGGAAGTAAGTGTATGGCTGTACGTGGAACACATGTTGTAGCACTGCTGTTTGTCTAACATATAGTAAGTGCACCAACTTCACAGTGGGGCCAGACTTCTATTTGTGCAAACAACTGCTATCTATTCTACACCTAGTGCTAACCTCTTTTCATAAAGCATTGTGATGCGCAGCAGATGGAAAAGATTCATATGCATGACTGGCTAATGGAGCAGTGATATTCCTGGAATATAACTCTCTTGCTTGGCCTCAGTTGAGAATTCTTAAAACGAGTGAATACTTGCAGTTGAAAAGCACTGGGACAGGTTCCTAAACTACCATTACCTAGGAGAGAACTGAGCCAAATTACAGTGTTACGGATTTCTCCCAATAATCAAGCCATTTTATCTGAGACACTGTGGTTCAAATTGTCTATCCCTTGGTGAAATTCTGACTGACTCAAAAACTGAAAGTATTTCCAGAGTGGTCAGGGTAGCTAGACTCAGAAAACCAAAAGAAAAAGCAACATCTTTCATCTCTCTTAACTTTACAACAAGTCTATTGTGAATGCTGCTTAGAAATTCAAGTTCAGGATGCTGCTTAGAAATTCAAGTTGGAGGATTCATGAATGCATGTGAAAATCCTGGAGCTTGGAAACATGATTAATCTCTGCATAACATCCCACTTTCTCATTCTGTCAATGTGTATTCTGGTAGAGAGAACCACTGAAGTGGACCCTCTGTGGTACAGAGGAAGTTGAACTATGGACAGCCTGTCATTAGCGTGTCATTAACCTACTCTCTGACAGTAATGGTGTTGTCCCAGCATGTCCAGGCTGTCACCACTAGTTAATAGCCTTAAAGGTCATAAAATCTCTACTGGATACTCAATTTCTCTGTGTGTGTTGAAGAAGTGTGTGATAAACTTGCAGGAATCTGGGCCTGCTTTCCACTGGCTTCCTTTCTGAAGGCAGAAACTGTACTGTTCTACTTGCATTGTTCATTACAGCCTGCTACAGACTCAGGTGTAGGTATCTGTTCAGCTTTCAAACTTCTCCCATGATCAGAAACTTCATTCAAACTTCGTAACATCCTAAATTGAGATTGCAGGGATTTTAAGTCAGGATAAGAGCATCTTGACTGTATGCTTCAGATCCAATAGATTTTTCAAGTACAGGCATTAGGTTAGTATTGGATCAGCATAGAAGAAGCTGGTTTTGGAATCCTGTAAGGGCTTTGAACTGGAAGCCAGTAAGCATGCATAGACCTGGCTGCTGAAAAGACTTGATCCCATGTGACTGTGAAGAAATTTATGCTGGCAAGATTTTAAAGCCATAATTACTTCCCTTTTGTATTGAGATAGAAGAAAGCATGGTTAGAATCCAGTAATCTGCTTTTTTTTAGAGACAGATGTTATCAAAATAACTTTTTAAATATTTGTCTAGCTTAATTGGAAGGCCATAGAAAATTGTGTGATTTGCTATTCCTAGTTTTCCCTGTCTGTTTTGATGATACTCTACATTAGGTTGCTATTGAATATTCTAAGCTATTGTACTTGTTGCCATGTTGCATCTGCCTGTGAGGAATTTGTTTGATCATTAAGTCACTGGGGGTACAGCTCTCTGCTCTTTTTTTTTTTATTTTATTTTTGAAGTAAATGATTTTGAAGCTGAAGTGTTTCAAGGTATGCTGCTACTGGCAGGCTTCTCAGATGTAGCACTGACAGCATTAAAATATTCCTTTAAAGCCCTAAGAGCAGGCATCAGTAAGACTTCAGTCTTGCACCATTAATTACCTGTTTAGACCCTGAATTTCCCCAACTGCAAGAAACTCAGCATTTTTGTTTTTAACTCCCCCTCTTGCAATGTTATGCTGTTCCATATTATATTGTTGTGAAGTTAAAATTTGATGAAAAGGTTTCTAGATGTTCACTAGAGGATGAGTTACTTGGAAAAGAGGACATGTAGGTTTTGGGTACCAAGGAACAGTTTAGTCCAGAGTCTACAGTATTTGTGGAATAATCCTGCAGGCAGTGTAACCAAATGGAAGTGAACTGGATTTCCTGCATGATGGATTACACTAGATGAACAAAGGCAGGAGATCTGGGAGTCCGTGCTAACAGCAGGTATTTAGACTCTCTTTTTAAGATGTGCAAATTTTGAGCTGCAACACTTGAATATTAGCTTCTCTTGATCTGACAAGTTGAAGTTCACGCTTTGTTGATCTCTCTGCAGCAGCACGTGACACCAGAAATGTCACAACCACCTTGTTAACAGATTTATGTTCTTCAGTTAGAAAAAAATATGGATAATCCAAGTGATGCAACCACACAAATGTGGTCCCCTTCTTGCTGATTAATGTCAAAAGGTAAATTGGTTATCCTGTTTCTCTTGGCATTCTGTGTGAACTCTTAATGATTTGTTAGCTATTATAGTGCTAGAATTAACGATTAAACGTGTTATGTACATGCCTCATATTTAATGTTAGGAAACACTTGGTGTATGTTTGGTATAAAAGACAGCTAAATACGCATATAGAAAGCTACCTTTGTGTATTCAAAGTTAGATTGGAAGATTGTTTCCCTGGTATTGAGTAGCATGTGGATAGATTATTTTTTTTCTTTTTTTTTTTTCTTCTTTTTGATGTTGATTTGTTAATAATCATTTAGTGTATTTGCCATTCTAATGATGGGAAGCCTAATAGGGGGGAGAAGACAATTAGAAAAACAATATTATTAAGAAAGAAACTTACTGAGATGTCGGTGTGGTAAGACCAAGTATCCAGGAACAAGTAGAAATAGTATAAAAGCTTGCAATTTTTATAAAGTAATGCAGCTTACTTGTCTCAGGGACTTCTAATGTCTTTAACCCATGCTATTGGACAGACATCTCCTTGCCTCGCCATCTCCTTGCCTCGCTGGCTGGCTGCTGCTCCAAAGCAGTTAAATGTCATGTGTATATTTCTGTAACCTCTGCTCTAATTGCCCACAAAC
>VWZF01001533.1:436848-501169 GCA_013396755.1 Sclerurus mexicanus | reverse complement strand
GGATGGGCTTTAAGTCCCTTCCACTTCATTCTATAATCCTGTGGAACAAAGCCGTCAACAATTTTTCTTATCACCTTCCCCCCCAAACAAGGAAGAGGATGAAGGCTGGAAAATGGGACCCAGTAATTTCCTCTCAATACTGGAGGAAGGAAGCAGTCAATACAAAGGTCAGTAGGAAAAGGTAACAATTACAGCTGGAATGTTCCACTAATCTGAATGTCATTCATATAAGGTCAAGTGGGCAGCTGCCCAAATACAGAACATTATAGAAATGAGGACATTTGATTAAAGAAGTGGTGTTTAGGAAGGGAGCCTTCCAGAAAATTCTTGGGAATCTGTCAAAATCGTTGAGCTAATTGTTCATGTTTCTGTGGGTGAAAGTGAACAAACCAGAAGTGCTTCAATATACATGCAAAGGCATTGTTGGATTTTCTGAGGGCAACAAACGTGACAGCTGAACAGCTAATAATTCAAGAGCACAACCCTGTAGAACAATCTTCAGCATCAATGTTTTTGTACCCCTGTAACTCTATCAGTCCTGTCTCCTCCATGAGAGAGAACCCATGGATTCCTGCACCTACACCAGCTACTAAAATTCATTTTGACTAAATGTCTTAACAGGAGGATCTTTTCAAGCAGAGGCTTGAAAAATGCTGCAGAAGTAGTAACATGCTTGCTTTTTGCCAAATGTGTGAAACAAACATAGCCCAGACTTAGAGCTGAGGGAGCACCCAAAAGTAGGGACTCCTCAATAAAAATAGGAAAAAAAAATTATGAAAGGGCATTTTGTTCTCTTTCAGATCTCTTCTATTCTCTCCCCTTGATAGTTCTGGTCGTCTCTTAAAGTGTGCACCATAAGTAAGAAAGCCAGCCTGGAAGCCGTGCACTTGTCTGAACTGGAAATGGGCTTCTTTTCGCTGGATTTCATGCAGATTCTATTCTAATACAATGTGGAAACGTGTCTTTTTTCTCTCCACTCTGCAGAGTTAGTGCCTTGCTAAAATTCCTCACGTGAAAAGTCCCCGTTATTTCCTCCTCCTGACAAATTACTGGCGTCAAGTTCTCTGCCTGGGTTGGGCTGGCTGGGTTCACAGAAGTGTCCAACGTGCTAAACGTGCTTTGCCTGACCTCTGACCGGCAGCAATTAGGGTTTTCTTACACCTTATAAATCACAAAGCAGCCTTACGGCTAAAAAGGAGCTTTTCATCCCAGACTCTGCCCTCGAATGCAACGTCAGGACCCCACTGAAGTCAGCAGGAGTTTGAGATAAGGATCAAATTCATCCATACTTCTCTCCTTGGCCGGCCAAGAACACCAGTTGTGCTTTTCTCTGCGCTCAGGGTGAAATGGCACCCGAAGTCCAAACCAGCCACAGCAAGACTGGGGTTCCCCCCTGTCCCAGGGCAGTGGAGGCCTGCCCTGTGTGTTGGGGTGAAGCAGAAGGAAGGCAGGAGGGGTTTGCACTGTAGGGAACGTGTTTGGCTGTAACCTCCACACAGGGCCTTCAGGCAGCGCTTCCCAACACAGCAGCGAGGAGTGAAAGTGCCACAGAGGTCAATAGGTCATTTCGGTGCAACAGAGACTCCCAAATTTCACAACTATCCCAAATAAGAATAACTCAGGGGGTTTAGCTGGGGATGTGGGACACATTTGTCCCTCTTTCTGAACAGCAGTGCTGCCATTGCCAGCTCTGAGCCCTGCGAAGGTACAACTTCAGGGGTTACCTGTGCCGGCTTTTCACGGGAGGTGAGTGCTGAGCTGGGGGGCTCCAAAGGGCAGCTCTCAGCCCCTTACCTGCCTGGGGAGCCCCCACTGCTCTCCCTGCCCCTGGACTGTGCTCCTGCAGCCTGGCAGGGGGAGCACAGGTGCCATTCCCAGTATGTGCTGGCAGCACCTGCTGGGATAGGTCACCTCAGGCAGGGCAGGCAGGGGCAGCAGCCCCCGGTGGCACTTCCAGGCTGAGCCTGGCATTCCGAATTTAACACCCACACTCATCCCCAGCCAGAGCTACTCCCTCAGCAATAAAGGCACATGAGAAGGAACCATTCTCTGCACAAAGCACAACCAGAAACCCTCAGAGAGGAAAGTGCTCTCGCAGGCTTCAAAGAGTACCTGCAGTTCTGCCTTGGGCACAGTGAGAGTCTGGAGCTGTGCAGTTACACTTCAGGTGGGTTTTTTTCTTCCCTCCCTTTCTCCCAGTGACCCGAGTCCATTTGAAACCACATTTATTGTTAATTCCTCCTGGCAGCACAATCCCCTGCACTTGGTGCTGTTTATTGCAGGACACAACACTACCCGGGCTGTTCAGAATTATTGTACTTTTAGCCTAACCACGACCTCCAGAACCAAATCTACAACAACATCTGACCAGAACAGTGTGATTTCTTGTATTTTTAATTTTAGCCTGCTTTCATTTCAGTAGCAGGACTATGCATAAAAAATAAGTTTGAGCTTGGTCTTTCTACACTGGGAACTTTTTCTATTCTTATGTAGAAATAAGTGACCATCAGCATTTGCACAGAAGTTCAGATTTATTAATGCATAAACCTTGATAACATCACTAAAGGGAGTTTGATCAAGGTTTGTATCAGATGCCTAGAAAGGAATCACTGCAGTTCCTTATAAGGGTGGCCAAAGTTTACCTAAAAAATAGTAACCAAACAACAAACATCTTTGTTTTGTCACACACGCACAACACTTACAACAAAGAAAGTCTTCCCATCCCCTGAAACTGACATTTTATGCTTAGGTTACTTAAATATTTATATATATATTTTTACAAAACCAAAACCATATATACAAACATTACAGTTACAAACTTTCACTCCGTGTTTTTTTCCTCCTCTACCAAGCCAGAACCGCTGCCTAAACCTCACTGGAATTCATGAGGGCTTTTATTCCCCTAGAGCTGTATTTGGCAGTTTTTCTAGTTGCTAAACTACGTTTGCCAAGCTCCAAAACACTTGTTTTAAATGATGTTGCTGGAAGCAGCCACTTTGTGTGTGACATATCCTTTCACACTGGAATAGCAAGAGTTTCTATTTCTAGCAAATGTGAGCAGTCTGAGCCATTCCCTGCCTCTTCTGGGCTTTGTTTTTGCAGTGCCCTGTGCTGTGAGGCAGCAGGGTGCTATTTTTCCCATTTTACAGATATTTATTTATTTACAGTTGATATTTATGACTTGCTCAGCGTGATGGAATATTTGAATTCCATCCAAGTACTCTATACCCAGCCTTTAAGGTGTGGCACTATTATGCATTTCTAGCCAGGCATCAAAAGATTCCAACCCTTTGGCCAGGAGGTTGGAATGAGCCCCTTTAGGAAAAGCTTCATGCTTTAAATAAATATATTGCAATTAGTGGTCACAGGGTGTTCTCTGAGATTCAGGGGTGTTGGAATTACCTACTAATGTGCAGAGCTGAGATGCTGAGGCTGGGAGTCGTGGAGTGGGCTGGGGGGTTCCTTTCGAGCCCTGAGCTAGTTATGCATCTAAAATAATCCCCAAATAATTTTAGAAAAGGTGACATAAATTGCACTGCATACACACAAACAGAAATAGCTCCTGGAGCTGGATGACCCTGCCTGTAACAAAACACCAGCCAGTGAAAACATAACTTCCTTAGCCTCCTGACCTCCCTTTAAAATTAACTTTGAGACATTCTGTTGATCTATAAAAGAATAACAGAGCATGTAACACCTTTGAGTTATTGATCTCTTTACTAAAATTAGGCACCTCTAACCCAGTGGCTGGTATAACACTTGGGGTTGCCAGGTAAGGTCTGTGGGGACTGTCACTGGTTTGCCTGCTGTGGGTATTAACCACTAATCAATTTACAAAATGACAACAAACAATTATGAAAAAACAGAATAGAAATATATGGATCTCCCTATGAAAAATAAATACCTAAATCCTGCTAGTCCTGTGAAAACACAGCACTTGCAACCTGTTGACCCAGTCAGGAAAGTGTTTAAAAATTCACATAACTCCTTATGCTTAACTCCCCTTTCCCCAGGGCTGGAATTCCAGGCTGGAGGAGGCACCTTTTAACTAAGGCAAACCAGCTTGGCCTCCTGAAGTATTACATGACATCTGCCATGCCACCTGATGACCCACAAGTAATTTACAGACATTCACGTCTCTACTTCTGGGTTTCCTTCATTACCCAAATATCCACTGTCCTGCTCCATCTCCACCGTTTTTAGTTACCAAATTAACACCATTCACCTGCAAGAGCAATTCCCTGTGTGTAAACCCACAAATACTCTGCACAGAACTGGGCTCGGAACACTTGGAGCAGGTGGAAATAGCAGCAATTGTATTGTATTAACTGTGCTGAAACCTCAACAATCCCCTGTGGGTACTGGGAAACCTTCCTGAGGTTGCAGTGCTCTGGGCATGGCCGTGGGTACAAGGATGAGTGTCTTGTACAAACCAGCCACAGAGGAGCCCACGTCTCAGGGTGGAAAGCTGTCACTTTACATCATCTGGAAACTGAATTAGCACATACTGCTGGAGATGAGCTGTCATTTAGGCAGGCACTATCAGGGCTTGAAATGCAAGACACACATTGTCTTCCTTCAAATTAGCACAAGAAGTGTAGAAAAAGGGAGGCGTTTCCATTAAAAAGGTACTTTGCTGATACAAGCTCAGATATGCACTGAGCTCATCAGACTTCATTTAGCTTTCTTTCTAAAAAGCAAATTGCACTTTCCCTCAACTAAACTGAAGGGCTGCACCTCAGCATCATTAGGCACCTTGGCATAAATAGGTTTTTGGATCACCAGCTTGCACAGGCTTGCTTTGCCTGGACATTGAGTCTCCTTATTCCTTATCCTTCACACAACACCTCAAACCAGAGTGGGGTGGGTCTTGTCTCCCTTTGGAAGGCACTTTCTCTGCCTCTCGATTACTGCATCAAGCTTGAAGTTCCCCACAGTGAAACCTCTGCGTGGCCCTGCACCCCCTGTGGGTCAGATCCACATTATGGCTCTGGCACACTCCTTGTCCCCTCCCTCTCTCCCATTTCCATGGGCCCAGGGCAGGGTTTTATCCCTATTCCAGCGCCCCGGCCCATATTTCAGCCTCCTGGGAATTGCTACAAGGGCCAACTCACCAGTTTGCAGCAGCTTTAACTTAGCATTGGATAACTGAGCAGAGGGACACCAGGGGAACCTTGTGGTTTAAATTAGACCCCTTCCTTTGGTCCCCAAGGAAGTCCCTCATCATGCCAGCCAAGAGACACTCGTGGAGAGCACGGCCTCGGGGCAGGAGTCATCTTTGTGCCTTCTTCGTGGCAAGGATTTAAGCACTGTGCTATTAAACAGAGGAAAATAATGCCAGCATCGGGCACAATATGGTTTGGCTGAGACTGTACTTGAAGATCAACACCACTCCGGGCATTCAGCTTCACAGCCTCAGGATCCCATTATCCTCCTGAAATCTGATAGATACCATTTTGCAGCCTAAGGCAAAAAAAACCCCTTAACCTCCAGATTTACCAATCCTAACACACACAACAGGGCTCTGAACTTGGTACGGGTCCCTCAAGCCTGCTACTTTCACACAGCTAATAATTTCACAAAAGCTGCCTCCAACTACCCGTTTTTGCCTCCAGGAGCAGTTGGAGAAAGCAATGGCTTTTGTAACTTTTCCCCCTTTTTTCTTTCTTTTGGAGAACAGTCTTTTGGCAGAACAGAGACAACGGATTGGATTTTTTCCAGGATCACGACCCGGAGCTGATCAAAGAAGGGAAGCGTGAAGAAGTGGAGGAAGAGATCAGAGTGCAGGTGTGCTTACAATAGGGAGAGGACACTAATCATGTGCATTACCTGGCTGTGTTTCTCTCCAGCTGTAAGAGCTGGCCCTGGCACAGACCTTCCCTCCTTCCAGAGTCCCTTCTCCCTGTTCTTTGCTTTAACACTTGTTTAGCAGAGGTGAGGTGGCAGAACAGAAAACTGAGGAAGATTCCACTGTGTTTGTCTGGACAGGTGGATAAATTGATGGAAGAGAAACTGAGGAATCTCAAGCTGCATGTGGATGGAGAGAAAGCTGGCACTCAGAAGAAAGGTGGAAAAGCTGAAAAGGTAAGAGCAGCAAGGGGGGGATTCAGGGTCAGACTCAGTTCTCTGCCAGGAACAGCAGTGGGCAGTGCAAACCCACTCAGACACCAACATCAAGGTGTCCACCCTAAGCAGGCTCTGAGTCTCAGTGAGTCTCAAGTCAGAAACACTTAAAAATCTATTCATCTGCAGCTGTTTTCAACACCTTTTCCTTTAGCTCTTATTCTTTAACTTTTATAAATAATGCTTAGGACAAGTTGAACTGTTCTAGAGGTAAATCATCACAAGGTAGAACAGATTTTCACCCTCGTGAAATCCTCTGATACAGTCAAACAGGAAAACCCGTCTTTAAGGTGTCCAGGTGAGATTAGAACAGTTTTCCCAGGAAGACATGGGTCTGGAGGCCAGTAAGTTTTCCAGCTGCTGACTGTTTTCCTCTTAAATAAGGACTAGTTAATGTGTTTCAGAACACATTAAAAAAAATCCCTTTGAGAATGTTTTGGTGTAACCTTTCATTCATCTCTAACACCACACACATCACAGGTACACATTATGTTACTACCCACAATTGAAGGTTTTGGGAATTTGTAATTAAGCCAAGTTTATTTCGGTACATCCATAGGTTAAACCCACTGAAACAAAGCACATGTCATGTTCACATCTAGTTCCACACCATTACCACCTGAAGAATTCCACAGCTTGTGGTTCCCTGAATTCCTTACCCAAGCTTTTCAGCCATAGATCATGTCAGTGCAAAATAACTCAGAGCTTACAGACCCCACCATTCAATCAGCAGATCCACTTAAAATCCTCAGGGCAAATAGCCAGCCCTAATCTCCTGTTGTATTTCATTTCTGTAATCCTTTTAGCATGAAAATACTTGCTGGTGTTCAACTTCTACACAAATTATCTTCAAAAATGCTCTTTCACCTGACAAACATTGTGCAGGGACAATCCGAAACCAAAAGACTGGAGCGATTCTGAAAACCAACCCCAACTGGATTCCTAAACCTGTTTCAGAATTAGGGAAGCTTAAAATATACAAGCAAAATACTGCAACAGTCTTCCCAAAGTTGCCACGGGCAGACATTTAGATCAGCTGGTCAGTGCCCTGCTGCAAACATCACACTGGAATTACAGAGCTTTATGCTGGGGGGTGGGTTGGGCTTTTTTTCTTTACATATAGTGTTGGAATATATTGGGGTGGAAGGAGATTATTTAACTTCTATTTTACCAGATTGTGCCTGTAGCCTAAGAGAGCGAAGGGGGGAAGAGGAGAAAGAAGTACTAATTAGATAATACAAATTCCTTAAAGATTTTATCTAAAAAAAATCCCTCCCAAACCAAAACAGTCCCTTTTGAGGGGTGGGGAATGGAAGGAAGGATCCAGTGGTAGTCAAAACACATCTTCCCTGTGCAGAACTATTTGAATTGTCCAGTGAGCATCAGCAAAGGCTTTTTCCAATTAGGATTTGCATGAATATCTCAGACAAATCAGCCCAAGGTGTGCCTGCCTGTGCACACCTTTGGACCTCAGACCTGCTTTAGCAAAGTCTGGTCTGTCTGATAAGAGTAACATGAGCTGGAAGGTTTGGGGAGCAGCTCATTAATTTATTATTCAGCAGAAAAATCTCTGGGTTTTCAAGGCACGTGTCACCACATCCTGGGTGCCACATGTCTCCCCCCAGCTACGTACAACATGAAATAACAGTGGGATTTTCTGGTAGCCATGAGCACATCCCTTCCCCCCTCCAAAAAGGGATATTCTGCACAGAAAAGCAGTTCTCTAGAGGATTCAGCACTCCTCAGGGAAATCAGACCTTTTCCCGCACTCTGTCAATGGGGAATGGGCACTGGAAGGGTCATTTCTTTAGGAGAACTCTTACAAGGGGAATTCATGTCTAGGCACAGTCAGCCCAAATTCCTGATGCCACATTTGGCCACCCCCTCTGTTTTAAGGAGGGATCTCTTGTATTTTCTCTGCAGGGAGACACCACAGTAGAACCAGGGCTTTTTGGCCAGGGAATGAGGGTAGATGTCCTCTGCCCTTTCAAGCACACCTGAGGATAAAGTGGTTTACAACTCTGAAAATTTCTGTCAAGTCCATATTAAAAATATTCTGCCTGACCCTCAGGAAATAATTTGAGTTTGAAATCCTTGAGATTTGCTTCTGTGGGGAATTCAGTGAGGGCATTTTGGACTCTAAAAGGAGAGCACAAGGAAGGCAATTTCTCCCTTGCAGTCAGTGTTTCAGACATCTCAGCCTTAGATAAACAAGATTTACCAGCTCCAGGCGTACCCACGGCCGCTCCTTTATTTCCAGGCACTGCACTTTCCAGGCTGAACTTTATCACTGACTCCCAAATCTTCAAATACCACTTACTGCTAAAAGCTGACACTTAACCCTACACCAAGAGCTGCTCTTGCTGCTCCTGAAGATAAGAATCCCACTTGCCACCTCTGTGGAAGAGCGAGCTTGGGTGACAAGGCAAATTGCTCCTCTCATGGGTCTCATTGGTCTCCAGACCAACAGGCTGCTCTGGAAACACCAAAAGTAATTAGATTGCACCTAAAATGGAACAAGCCACACTGCTGTCATTCGAGACACAGATCCTGTGCCTCTTTCCAGGCTGGAAGCTCCCACTCCACAGACTGTCCCACCCTTACAGCCCAGCACTGACAGTGGATATAACATATATTTGTATATAGAGATATTTTCCTTGTTAAGAGACACACTGTGCTGGCCTCTGATTCCTCCAGGCAGCTCCTGATGCAATGACTGTCACAGGAGAGGGGGTGAGGATACAACAAAGAAATGGGGTTCAGCTCTGCTGCAAATGACATTTTTCTTCAGTCTGTGCAGTGGCAGCTTTTCGCCTGCCCAGCCACAGGTCACCAAACTGGGACTGCAAGCACCTGTATAAGGCCAGGCTGAGGAAAGACTTGAGGGCAGATTGCCTCCTACAGAGGAATATGGCACTTGCTGACATGGAAGTTACATTTAGGAGCTTATCAAAGTGCTTTTTACCAAGTCCATTGTGCTGCTCTTCCTGTTCTGCTCCCCAAGGATTTGTTTCCAATCCAACTGCAGGTAAAGCAATGCATTGGAAACGAACACACCCACACAAAGGTGCAGCCAGATTTCAGAAAAGAACACTAAAAAAAAAAAAAAGGCAAAAAGAGGGGGACATGAGAACCTGAGTGCCTAAAAATTGCTTCTGCAATAGGCCTTGCTGGCCTCTCCACGCAGCTTTGGAGATGCCTCTTTGATGAAACTGGGCAGAAGCAAAGAAAACCGCAAATGGCTGTGACAAAAATACTGACAGCAGTCTCAAGACTTGACGAGCAAAGCCACAGAGAATGAGGCTGGATCAGACCTGAGGAAAGGCTGGGTTTGTGGACTGTGGCTCCCAAACCCCGTTGGATTTTCTGTAGCTGGTTTGGATTAGCACCCGGAGCTCTCAGCCAGCTCTGGGGGCTGTCAGCTCCTTGGATGCTGCACCTAAATCCAACAGCAATTACAGATCAGAGCCCCTCATTTAGCAAGAGCTCATTAATCAGTGGGAACATCTTTGTCTAAGGGCTTTTTCAGTACAAGTGTCCAAATCTTCTTGCTTTATCTCAGCACTGCCAGAAAAGACTTCTCAAACCATGCACAGTGCTCACCTCCCATCTAAGCATCCCACCTGATCCAAGGAATCCACTAAAACCCACACAAACTGCTGTTTATTTCCCTAAAATCACAGGAGCACTTTCCTCCTGTCCCTTTTCCAAGACCGAGCCCACAAGAAACACAGAGAAGGAGTTCTTACAAGAGAATACAGGGACAAGGGAGAAATGGCATCAAACTGAGAGCAGGTTTAGATGAGATATTAGTGAAAATCCCTTCCCTGTGAGGGTGGGCAGGCCCTGGCACAAGGTTGGGAGGAGAAGCTGTGGCTGCCCCTGGATCCCTGGAAGTGTCCCAGGCCAGGCTGGATGGAGCTTGGAGCAACCTGGGCTAGTGGAAGGTGTCCCTGCCCGTGGCAGGGGGTGGGATGAGCTGGGCTTTGAGGACCTTCCAAACCAGGCTGTTCTATTGCTTCTGTTCCTTGGTAGCAGTAGGATCCTTGTGTGACCACAGCCAAAGGGTGACACAGATCCTGCAGTTCCACTGTGGGACAGTTCCCTTCAGTGAGACATTTGGGATACCCTCTCCCTCTCAGTGCCATTCCAGAAGCAGACACTCTGCTCTGGAATGAGGCCTGGTTTGCTCAGAGCAGGCTCTGAACTATCCAAAACATTTTCCTGAGCCCACAGAGCCAGACAAGAGACCACACTGAGCACAGGGGACTGTCACCTGCCAGCTCCCAGCTGATACACTTCACTCCATGGGGACGATCAAAGCACAAAATACACGAGTCACAGGATGGCTACACAGGAGCTGGACTGACATTTCAGAGAGAGAAAGCAGGAGATTTCCATTACAAATGACGAGCATGTTCACATTCATTAAACATTATCATTTTCTAAATAAAAGCCATTCCCAATAAGACATTTTGGAGCCAGGCCATTGTCTACAATTCATATCTCCCTTTATCACATCTCAGCCTTTGCCAAATTTCCCACAAATGCTGATGTTAATTAGGAAAACACATTTTTCCCCTGCATAGTTCATTTCTGTTTTGCTCTCCAGTTACTTCACTGGTGAGGCTGCCTTGAGGACAATACCAGTTGGCCAATAAATTCAGCATATGCTTAGTGTCTTTACATAGGTAGGAATGAGCTTTTCATCCCAGTCAGACCTCAGGATACGTAATTTCTGGCTTGTTGGAAGAAAGGTTAAAGAGACAAAACTAGATGAACAGCAAAAATAAACCGATGACAGTCTCAATATCTCCTCAGTTGTTAAAACAGCACATGCTTTCTTCTTCCCATTCCTTTGCTTTCAAACAAAATCTCACTGGCACATTCTGAGGAGCATTTGCTGCCAAACTTATTTCTCTGGAAAAAAAGCCCCCAGTACAGCTCTGCAAATACAGAGTTGTTTGCATTATTCTAACCCAAAACTTGAAAACCTCCCCTTTTCCCAGGTAGCTTACTCATACAGTGCTGGCTTTAGGTTACACTTCCATCTGGATTATCTTTGTGGCATCATAAACACTGACAGGTGATTGAACCACAGGTTATTTACACTGTGTCTACCCTTGAAAACTGGAAATTCATCTGTTTCTGAGGATTACTGATCCATCCTGTAAAGAAACCAGCATTTTCCAGATAATTGGGTAGGATTTTTTAACTCAACAAGGCAGCCTCCAGAGCTCTGCAGAAGTATTCACTATCATAAAAATAATAAAGTAAACGACTGTATTCCCAGGAAGGCGAGCATAAACTTTTGGAAAGAATAAGCTGTCTTGTTCAACTAAGCATTTAAGCACGTGCTTAAATTTAAGCTGTTGAAGAAATCCCCTGGTGCACAAGCAGTGCTGTGTAAATAGTTCCACTGAACTAATTCTGCAGAACCGAAGCACAGACACCAGTGGTGGGCACTAACACGGATTAATGATGCCCTCCCTACTACTAATTATCCCCAACCATATTTATGGCTTCTGAGCTGTAATTAACAAGGGGTGGCTTGACAGTCCTGAGTCACAGCTTTCTTATTTATGCTTTCCAGGAGTTTTTTTGCAACATGTAAAGAAACCAGTCACACAAGTCAAAGATCTTTCCACAGTGAAAGCGTGGTGAGAATATGGAAGGAGCAGGTCATGTTTTTTCTGACCTCTTCAAGCTTCTTCCCTGAGGCCGGAGGAAAGGGAAGGCAGGAGCAGGTCTGATGGTTAGGAAGGGAGCCAGAGCCTCAGGAGGTTTTCCCCTCAGGGAAGCTGCTTATATATTTCACTTCAATATAGAAAGAGACATAAACAGTCTCAAGAGCAGCTACTTGGACCCCACACCCTGTTCCTTCCTGCTTCCTTCTTAGGTAAGGGCCATAGCCCCTCACCCGCAGAGTTGTGCTCCTTAAAGAATCATGGAATCATCAGGGTTGGAAAAGCCTCTAAGCTCACGGAGTCCAACCCTTAACCCAGCACTGCCACCACTAACCCATGTCCCCAAGTGTCACATCCACAGGGCTTTTAAATCCCTCCAGGAATGGGGACTCCACCCCTGCCCTGGGCAGCTGTGCCAGTAAAAGAGAATGTGTCTAACACCCAGTCAAAAGGAAGGAGAGTTGTTTCTCCCCTTGGAGTAAAATGGCCCTGGGATTCTTTCCTCTGTGGCCTCCCGGAAGGAGTGGGAATGCTGTTTCAGGATATGCTTTTTGCCTTTGGGTTCCCTCAGTAACAGGGGCCACATTCCAACACAAACATGTGCTGTTCTCACTTTGCTTGAGGACATTCCAATCTATCCATCAGTGCTAAGATCACTAATTCCTGCCTGCCTTTGTGGTCCTCAGGCAGGTAAGGCGTCCATGAAGAAGAAGATACCCGAGCTGGAGAAAGACCTAACTCCTGACAGGTAAAGAGAGCCCCTGTTTGCAGCAGGTTTGCCATTGACCGGCTCTTCCTCACCTGCAGCCACACCCTCCAATTAAAATCCCCGTTCTGCAAGGACACCCCACCAGGACCAGTCTCCACCAGCTTCAGGCAGGTTAATTCCAGTTGGCAGAGCCAAGCACGTGTAACATTTAGGCAGGATCTCCGCCCTGTGTGCCCCTTCCCCTCCTCTCTGCAGGTGCAGCAGCATCTGGCAGGTTTGTGGGCTGTCAGATTCTCCATCCCAGCTGAAGCCTGAGAAGGGAGGCTGCAGACAGGCCCCTGTGCTCTATAAATCACCCCTCGTGGCTGAGGCAGAGTACACATGCCATAAATCAGTCTGATTTATCAATAAGAGTTCTGGCAGACCTGTACCCTTGCTCTTTTAAGCACCCTTATTTTATTTGGAGGATTTGGGAGGATTTCTGCTTTTGACGTAACATTTTCAATGAGCCTATGATGCTATCACCGACAATCCAGCCATTTTTCACCTGTACACACCATCCAGAGGTGTCACCACCGGGACCTGCTGCCCCAGAGCCAGCTCCCAGGAGAGAACAGAACCAAGGGAACCACACTGAATCCCTGCAGGAGAGCATGGGGGTTCACCCCTCACATGCCGTGGGAGACCTGCCCTCCATCAGCTGGGTGCTGGCACTACACACCCAGTTATCTCTAACAAAAAACTCTCCAGGCAAGTATTTAAAATACACATCTCCTGGACTGTAACAGAGCACAGCCACTCAAAGAGCAGTGCCAAAGTCCAGCAGGGGTGCATGTAGTCCATGCTTTTGAAATTACCCTTGCACATACCTGCTTTTTATATGGAAACTTAACACACAGCCAGCTAAATACAAATTTTCAGTGGCTGATTTTCAGTCAGAGTTTATCTGGCATTTTGGCTCCATGCTTTGCTCTTCCCTGCTGAGCATCTCAGCAATAACCAAGAGAAGCTCAGGTTCATCTCTGCTTTGGCACAGGGGGGTTTAGTCAAAGCCTGGTCACATCACACTTACTTGGGGGAAATTCAGGACATGCATCATTAAACTTGCACAGTACAAATAACAAGACAGGAGAAGAAGCCGTGCTCCCAACAGAACTGCCAGGTTAGTCCCATTCCACCTTCTGCCTGGTTTATGATGCGTTCCCAACATAAAACCACTGAGAAAGAAAGCAAGAGTCAGAGCAGCAAAATCAACGGTGTTGAAGGTGCATTAAATTTTGGATTTGCTTATTACTGCTCCTGTATCAATTCTGCCACTAACACTGCATAAACATAAAACTGCTCAGCTGAAATGGAAAAAAGGCTGCAGCCCTCAAATTATACCTGTAGTTTTATTAGCCAGGTGAGAGGCACTATTAAATATTTTTATCGTAGCCATACAATACTTGGGATGTCCCAAATAAGATCGGTGAGAAAGACAAAATAAACCAACTCAGATATTGAGAGAAAAGAAGGTGAAAAGTGTACAAAACCAGTGGAAAAACCTAAAAAGACAGAAATCAGTTTTGTTTATACTAACAGTATAGCAAGAATTTCCAACAGACTTCCATTTTATGCAACCCTTGAAGCAGTGTCCACCTGTAGAACCTAGAGCCAGAAACACTGAAATTAATGCTTACAACTCCAAAAGGACACCCATACCAATAAAAAACTACACATAAATGTAGGAGTATTAAATCCTCAGTTATTGGGAGCTACTTCCAGCCTCTAATGGGGATAGGAAGAAACTGTTCCACTGGAGAGCTTTGCCCATTTTACAGAACCCCAGAATGGGGCGGGTTTGAAGGGACCTCAAAGCCCAGCTCATTCCACCCCTGGCCACGGGCAGGGACACCTTTCCGTAGCCCAGGCTGCTCAGAGCCCTGTCCAGCCTGGCCTAGGACACCTCCAGGGGTGGGGCAGCACTTCCACTGCCTGTTTTTCCCCTCTCTCCTCTGGGCACCATGACCCTGACACTGCAGCTGGCGGATCACTGCTTGCTCTGAGCGAGCCATTCCCGCTGTGTTCCTGGGGAGATGAGGCTGTCTATTGCAAACACAATAAATTCCAAGAAGAATTAATGAATTACTACTAATTGGAGGGCTAAGTGAATAGGTATAGTGGTGTTAGGTTTGCTATTATTGTATAATTTAAAAATAATTTCCCAGTAATTGATATTAATGAATGAGTCTATTACACAAGTCATAACTGATCCTGTATCACCTGGAAATGGGTAAATGCAGTCAGCAGGAGAGGGAGAGATGCCGTGGGTGAGGTAATAAAAGATTCCTTGCCATAACACAGAAAATGGTATTTATTGATTTCATATCGATGGCTCTAATCACCTTTACCTCTGAGCTACAAAACACATTTATAAAGCTGAGGAAACAGAAATAACTCAAGCTGGCTCAGCTTTGGGAGGACTGAGCTTTTACTTCCAGTGCCCCCCAGTTTCTGAGTGATGTCTCTTGCCTGCAGGACCATCGATTCCCTGTACCAGGAACTTGCAGAAGGAGGATTACTGATCAAAGCCAAGGCTGTGAATCTCTCTGATTACATTGGTCAAGTACACCTTTTTCAGCTACTTTGAGATTTGATCTCACCAAACCCTCAGCCATTCCATGGTCTCTGACCCCTATTTCCAGTCAGGAGGGAGCTCAAGAGTAATTGTGTTTTCAGAGCTTTCAGACTTGAATGTCTAAAGCCACATAGGCAAATCAGGTCTGTTTCTGCAGAGTGCTCAGTGCTTTTCACTTCTGCTACGGAAACCAGGACCTGTTTGTAAAGCTGCTGCTTCTCTCCAGGCACTGACACCTGCAAGCCTTGAATGGCTTTGGGTGTCACAAGCCACTCTGAGGCAGAACCAGAACATCCTTTCAGGAGCCCTGGCCAGGCACTGGAAAGACAGTACACGTCTAACAGACCAGGGGTCATAATGCACCCTGAGTATTTCCCAGAGAAAAGCACAAATCTCCCCTCCAGCTTTTGTTCATTCAGCAGAGAAGACTCAGCCCCTTCCCTCCACCTCCCTGGCTACCCATGGACTCCGAGTAGTGCTTTGAGGCATATCTGGCCCCTAATTTGAGTAAGAATTGTCTCTGCCTAGTTCTGCATTTCAGAGTCCTCTTGCCTGGTTCTTCTTACCTGCAGCTGCAGTCAGACATGCTTGTCTATGCCCTACACAGAAAAAAGAGCTAAAAAACCCCAAAGCTACATTTTCAGACCACAGAGGGGGTCTGACACCACCTCCAAAAGCATTTGGTGACATCAATCTTAGCAGCAAAACCACTCCAAGATTTAATTGTTCTAAAGGCCATAATTTGAATCAGAAACCATCCAGAAGCACCAAGGCACTGCCTGTTAGTACAACACATGTGCCAGCCAGAAAAGCCAGAGTCTCTTGCATCCCCTCTAAATGCCATGTTATATAAACTCTTAGAAGCGCCAGTTCAGCCTTTAGAGCCTTTGCCCATTCTGTTGAAGGCATAGTTAACAAGTGTCCCATCCATTTTTTGCTCGTTAAAAATCCTGAAGTGAAGGAAGATTTTCATTATTCCTTTGTCACGTCTGCCCAACAAACATTCCCCACCACAGATGTTCTTAAAGCAGCACATCTTAACCAGTGAATAATAACAATGAACAGCTGGTAACATCCTGCTTGGGAAGAGATGGCTCTGGGCCATCTTCCCTCGACCCTGAGGTTTGAAGCTCTGGCTTCCCTGCAGCATAGAGGAACACAAGGGCTGCTCCAGGTTATCCTGTCAATATTCCCTTCCCAGTGGAAGATTCTGGGCATGGAAGTGCAGAGCCTAAAGTCACCTGGCTGCCTACATCTGCACAGGTGAAGGCCCAGACTGCCAGAGAACCAGCTCTTCCCAGCTCAAAACGCTCTTGTGCTCCTTCAGCTGCCACCACAACATACAGAAAGTGTTTAAACCTGGTTTAGAATCTGGAACTAGCTTGCCTTTTTTTTTTTTTCCTTTCTTTTTTTAAATCCAAACCCCCTCCCTTTAAGGGTCCAAGGACAAGGTCAAAGCCTGCAGTGAAATAAGTTCTCATCTGCTCAGCCTTCCAGGGCTGAAGCCTAAGGAAGGTCCCTTCCAGTTCCTGGGGAAAGGACAAAGAGTGGAATTGAGCTACACAGCCAGAAAAGGCACTGAAATGTCCCCCCCTCTATGACAAACCGACATCACTGAACTAATTTTCTTGGTGACCTTATCTAAATTAGTCAGAGAATATCCACTGTGATTTATGTTCAGTTGCAATTAAACCCTTTGATGCCTTCTAATTAAATCTGTGAAGATTAATTCCTATCCAGTTCTTTTGATTTCTCCTTAAATAAAAGATAAAACCTGAAATGAATTTTATTCTTCAGAGGGGAGGGGGCAGTTGCACCAGGGCTTGTCTGCCTTTTTGCCCCCAAATTACACCTCCACTTTCTCTTCCAACCACTGCTAATCTGCCTCTGCTCCAGAGAGCTCAAGTCCTCTCTCTTTTTATCCCCAATAAAACATACTATTATTTTTCAATAATATTCACCATAATGACACATCATTTATGCTAAAAATAATCACTGACAACATCACCACTAGTTTTCCTGCCTGTGGCCCATCTTCCTGGATCTTTGTTCCCTAACATGTCTTGTATATGGACTTTGACAGGGCAAGCAATGTGATTATAGCTCTGTAACAAGAGCCAAGGCAAGATTAAATCCTTTCAGTTCACATCAGGGTTTTTTAGTTTTCTTGGGTTGTTTTTGTGGAGGGTTTTTTTGAGGAAAAAAAAAAAAGGTGAACTGCAAAAGCAAAGAGCCCCACCAAATGAGGTGACACGTTTAGACGTCTAACACGGCGAGGAGCTGAGCTGGGACACAGCCAGGGAAAAGCTTGTTAAAATTGCTTCTCCCCCTTTTGAAATCCTTGTGAGAGCCTGTGGTTCACTGGGATTCAAGCCCCGCAAAATCCCAAATCCAGAGCTCCTCTGCCAGCAGGGTGATTTATGGTGCTGCTAATGATTCTTCTCCACAAAGTTTCTTTAAAAGGTTACTCTGCTGAACAGGCAGCCCACAGGCTGGAAGGGAACATCCACAGCCTGTCCAGCTTCAATTTTCCTTTGCACTTCACCTTTCCCAGGGCCACATTCCACAGCACTGTTGTCCCCTCTGAGTCCCTGTCTCTTGACGCTCCTGGGTCTGCTGGGAGCGTGTTAGACCTCTGTGGTCCATGGCAGTCCGGCATTCCTTGAAGAACACCTTTTTTAACAGCTCAGTGTCCCATTTATTAATGGCAGCCTCCTCCCTGCAGGCCACTGGGGCAGCCTGAGGAACCAGCTCCGTGGGACAGGAGCACAGCCCCTGCCCTCGCCCCCCGATGTCCGCCAGCTCGTGGCCCTCTATGCAATACTGCCCTTAGGTAAGAGCACAGCGATTCCTGCACGGGCAGGCACAGTGGTTTCCTTCCTGACAGAAACTGCACTTTTTACTGGCTTGGACAGGGCTTGATTAGTCGCAATCTAAAGCGTTTTGCAGGCTAATTGTTTTTCAATTAAGCCCTCTGAGTGAAGGCCGTATCATTTTAATAGCGCATAAAGGAGCGAGCACAGCCAGGTATCGCCTCTCCATCCCATCCCTGTTTGCATGGCAACAGTTTGTGAATGGCAGCACATAAAAGGAAATCACTTGGGGAAGATAATAGCTAAAACAAGCTCCAGTGATCAAAATTAATCAAGTTAAGGGAAGGGCTAAGGTTGCAATTTACCTTTTACAAGCTGGCTCGCGTTACTCAGTGCTGCACAATGCAATCATTGAAGGAATCAGTCTGAATGCGGTTTGTGCCTCGCAGAGAACACTTGTAAATGCCCGTGCAGTTTTAATGCCAGACTTAGCCAATATCTAACAAGGCTTTGCTGGGTCAGGTTGTTTGCTTTTAATGTAAAATCTATCCCATATTTTACTTGGGAATGGCATTAAGCCAAACTCTAGTGATTGCAAGAAGTGCCTGTCTCGAGGGCCTGTATTCAATATTTCACTTGCATCTTTTTCCCATTCCCGACTGGATTTTTTCAGCCTCTACTCAATACTTCCCTTCCTGATTGGATTTCAGGGAGATTTTAACTAGGCAAGTCTTCCCCAAGGCTGTCATTGTCTGCTCATCCCCTTTTGAGGGCAAGACAGTCTCCCTGCCTCCCATCCTGGCAAACGCAGAGCTCCTGCTTTTCCCTCCCCTTCACACACCCTCCAGGGTGGTCAGCCTGGTCTGTACCTATGTGTCCTGTGGCTCTCCTGGGACATTCCCTGGCTCCCTATCCCCAGAGCAGGCTCCATGTGTTGTGGAAAGCCTGGAGCAACAGCTTGGAGCTCCGGTTTATTCAGGATTCAGGGAGGGTCAAGCACTCCTACTGTCCTGCAGTCCCATTTGAAGAGCCAAGCTAACAAACAGGATTCCAACAGCACCTTCCTGAAATCTCATGGGGTTCTTCCCACCCCAAACACCCTCAGCTGGTTTGGGGTGAGCCCCTGTGGATGGGCTGCAAGTGTGACCACAGTCAGTCAGCTGAGCGAGCTCAGCAGCCCTCCCCGTCTGCACAAGGCAATGTGGGGTTTCACATAGCCCAGGACTCCTCCAAGGTTATGTTTTAGCATCATTTAATTTAGGAAAGTCAAGCCCCAAGGCACCACCCCCCCCCTCGAGGCAGGAAGGAAAAGAACACCATAAATTTTCTGCCATTTATACAATTGGTAACAATTCTAGGGAGAAGAGACCCTGACCAAAAAACAAAAGGCATTTGGCAACAGCAGTTTGAAAAATGTGTTTGAATGGAAAAAAGGTATTACATGAGCCAAAAAAAGGTACAGGAATGACTTCACCTTTGGGGTGATATGTTACGGATGACATTTTACTTAATTGGTCTCCAAATTAGTTCATCATTATATAATTGTGTATTGCAGAAGTGAAAGCTTCTCTCAAAATAGTCACCTGATGGCAAAGAAAGCCCCAGCTTAAGTGGCATTAGGAAAATCATAAGCAGCTGAAAGGAGAAATAATAGTAGAAGATATACTTCATCTTTAACCACAGAGGAGTCTGCTGCTCCCCTCATAATAAATCTATGTGTAATAGTAATAGATTGGTATGGAATGACCAAATATTAATAAAGCCTGGGTGGCTGACAACTTCACTACATCCTGCACCGTGCTGCAATAATGGCATTCATCTCTGCACTCTCACTCTCATTTATTTGGGACATTAGCACACAGAGAGGCAGCCTGATTGGATTTGTTTTAAATACCATCCTTACCCAGCTGTCCCCCTGAACCCAGAGCACTTTCCCAGGCTGAGCCATGGGCTCCCTCTGCAGCACATCACCTTTGGGGCCAATTTCCCCCAGCACGAGGGACACTGCTCTCAGACACCTCCAGAAGAGATTTTTAAATATGTGTAACCACCACCACTGCTGGCACAGGACATCTTTAGGCATCGAGGCAGTGATGTTACTGGATTACCAGGGGGCATGGATAAAGCATTTAACATTTCCTGCTACTTCTACCTCTGGAGGTTCCCCTGTCCCTAATTCATATGGTGACAGCTGCAGGAAAGACAAGTTCCATCACCACTGACTTCCTCAGTCTGTCTGTGGCTGTGTTTTCCCAACACTGGTGTTTCTGCTGAGCTTTACCAGGTGATGGATCATATTTCCTACAGCCCAGGATGAATTTACCTGGAGCAATCATGGTGACAAGTTTAGAAATGCTGAGCAGTCATTGCTGCGGGCACAGCGACCCTGGCGCTCCCTGAATAAAGTGAAGGGAACAGAATGATCCTGCTCCTGCTCTGAGCAGATGTACCATCCCTGCGCTGCCACATCCCCCTGCCACACTCCAGGCTAGGGGCTAACACTGGCTCCTCTGCAGGCGAGCATAGGTGTGCTCGTGGGGAGCTCAGCAGTGAAGCATTTTAGAGCACACCCAGGCCAAGTGACAAAGCAATGCTCACTGAGCAGCAGTAACATGGAAGAGGAAAAATTACCCCAAAAAAGGCAGGTGAAGGAAGAAGTCAAAAGAGAAAAAGTAAAGCACACAGTAACACCTGGTCTCAAAATCCCTTTTTTTAGCTCACATTGATTCAGAGCTGAATTTTTCCCATCAGAAGGTACAAATAAATCCTCTGGGGTCACAGCACTGGTTATACAGAACTGAACTCAAGAGCACTCATGCCACAGTAAGGAAAGAATTCATTCACATAATAAATTATGTACAGTGAATAAAAAAGGAAGAATCATTCCATTACCTTTATGGCAGACTCAAATGAAAGCAATAATAATGCCTTATGACTTTTTACAGGTTCCCAAACGGTCCATGAGAACGCTCCCCTGGTGAAATCCATGTTACTGGCTGGACCTGTGGGTGTTGGAAAGAAAATGTTGGTCCATGCCATCTGCACAGAAACAGGAGCCAACCTCTTCAACTTAACTCCTTCCAACATTGCTGGGAAATATCCAGGCAAGGAGGGCCTCCTGATGATGCTTCACATGGTTCTCAAGGTATTGTGTCTTGGGGAGTCCTCTACAAAGTTGGTTCAGTTCATCACATCCTTTGTGGGACAAACAGGGAACCGAACTGCACTTCCTCCATACTGAGGAACATACACAGCTCGGGCAAAGCTGCTCAAGGTCCAAAGGGCTGCCAACCCCATTTGGAATTCCTTCCCTGCCTTCAAGTGTTCAGAACATCAGCAGGAATCCCTTCATACAAAGGGTTGTTAAACGTGGGAATGAACTGCCCAGGGAGGTGGTGGAGTCCCCACCCCTGGAGGTGTCCAAGGCAAAACTGGACGTGGCACTCAGTGCTGTGGGCTGCAGGACAAGGCCAGAGGTTGGGCTCAACCTTAGAGGTATTTTCCACCCTCAGTGGTTCTGTGAAAACCACTTGTTGACAGGCAGTGTGTGAACCTCTGCAGAGGATTTACTGCCCCTTGAGAAATCACTCGGAGCAGCCACATTTTTCACATTAACATTTATGTGAGCTTTGTGTTACCTTGAATATGAAAAGCATCATAGATAAAGAAAATTCTGTTCTCTGTTTATATGCACATCAGCCAGGAATGCTTGCCATGCAGCATTTAATCAAATGCTGGGCTGGGGGCGGTCAGAAATTTCCTCTCTGGGACTGCTGCTGCACAAGAGCTCTCTCCCCTGTACTGCTCTCTGTTTACCTATCAGCAAGCTTTTCAAAGGAAGGAATCCTAGCTCGGGGTTACAGGAACAGAAATGTACAAGAGGTTTGGAAATGAAAGGAGGGGTATGAACTGTGAAGAACATATCCCAAAACCTCTCCAGGAAAAAAAAAAGGGGGAAAAAAAAAGGAAAGAAAAGGAAAGGAGACACTATCCTGGCAGGATTTCTTCCCCATTCTAAGTCCTCAGCATTCCTGCTCCAGAAGGAAGCTGGTAAATATTTCCAGACAAAAAATAAATGAATACATTAAAAAAACCCCCACACACAGCACATGGACTAGGAAAAAGCCAAATGCAGTAATTTTCCAGTGCCAGAGGCCTACTCAAATTGGCTTTGCCCAGGATTTATCAGATGTGTTCCATTAAACCCAGTATTCCCGGAGGTTTTGTGACAGGTGCCTCCATCCCCAGAAGGGATGTGTGTCACAGCTAACAAAGCAGTCCCTGAGGTCGGAGCAGAGCCCAGGGAAGAGCTCTGATCACGCACCTTTGATGCTGCAGCACCAGCACGGGGCCCGGCACTCCCTGACACAAGTCAGGGCCATTAGGTGAGCTCATACTCCCTCTCCTCTGCACGTTTCACCCTTCTCCACTTTGTTTCTCTGCCCTCATCAGTGCCAGAGCTCATTTCTGGCTGCAGGTACAGCACACACCGTTCCTTGCTCTCACATAGTCCCCACTTCAGCACAGGAGAAAGGAGGGCAGCCTTTTTACTGCTGGAGAAGCTTCCAGATGGAGGTCATAAGGGGGTTTTTCTTAATACATGGATGAGTATAATATATACAATAATTGGAACATATATAAAATGTGTGAGTCTATCTATACACATTGATAGATCAGCATATACACACAGATAATGTATATGAGGTACATAAAAAGCCTTGCATTTTTCCCCATTACTTAAAAGCAAATGGAATCACTATCCAACCCCTCCCCAAAATCACAGGGAGCAGTCCAAGCCGACTTCTCTGCTTTTTCTCTTAAAAAGGAGCAATGACACTTGGGTGAACCTCCGTGAGTGACTGGGATGGAAGTTGCTCCCAGTCACTCACATGGAATAAGGGCTGTCCAGGCACTTGCTTATCTCAAGGTGCCTTGTTCCAGCTGTAACAGCAGAGCCAACAGCCCTTGCCAAGGAATACACCCTCTGCATGCTCAGTTCTTCCCTGGGAGGGTAGGGAGGCCCTGGCACAGGTTGTCCCCTCCCTGGGAGTGTCCAAGGCCAGGCTGGACACGGATTGGAGCAATCTGGGCTGGTGGAAGGGGTCCCTGCCCACGGCAGCGGTGGGATGGAATGAGCTTTCATGTCCCTTCCCACCCAAGCCAGTCAGTATTTCTGTCACAGCACTGGCCTGTCTTAGCACCATTCAGATCACCTGCATTCCATCTCCATTCCCAGTTCCTTTGGTTGTTTCTCCTCTCCCCACCACCTTCTGTCCCCATGGCCGAGTCACCAACATGCTCAACCTGCTGCTCGTTTCAGCTCAGATTCTGTAGGCTCTCAGAGCCAGCCTGGAATCAGTTCTCCATCCGCACACTCTCTGCAGTTACAATCCACCTTCTTTTATTCCTGACAATGCCAAATATGCCTCGTTTCCCTGTCTCCAGCCCCCCAAGTCTCTGCCACAACCATCCCCTCCATTTGTCCTGCCATCAGTTCCTGCTTTATTACAACATCCAGTGTTCCTGCCCAGAATGATATTCCTGCAGCTGGGAAGGAGGAATTCCATGCAACAGCAAGGAGGACCACGCTGTACCCACTGAGCCAGACTTTCCTCAGAGTGCACAATGGGACAAGAGGCCACAGACACAAGTTGCAACAAGGAAAACTGTGTATATATTAAGGAAGTAGTTTTAGGAGGAATTGAAAGATAGATTCCTGATTTGCAGGAATTTACAAACACAAGGGCAATATACATTGAAAACAAATTCCTTGACAAGAGGGAATTAAACGGTGGTACTTGCCCCCCAGAAAGTTGATTTTTCCCTGTGGTACAAAAAGTCTGGAGTAAACTTATTTGGATTGCTGCAAGACTACGCTATACAGTGGCACCTATGGCAGACAAGCCATGGGAGCAGTTGGCACTTTGCAGCTGGCATGGATTTAATGTTTACAGCTCTCAGTCTGTTATCTGACACTCCACAGTGCCCTGCACACACACGATCACTGAAAATTCACCATCACACACTTCTGGTCAGGTTTTTTGGAAACAGCAATTGTGACTGTTGTCAAGCAACTTTCTATTCCAGCTTCCCAGAATTGCCTGTGTAGAGAGTTAGCCAAGCAGAACATGGGCCTTCCACTTAAAGCTGTAAGTGAATGACAGGAAACACAACAGTTCTTTCCCTGTTATCTTACGATCCATGTAACCCCCGTTAAACACCAGGATTTAGTAAATAAGGATTGATGGTGCTCAGTGATGAAGGGGAGGTCACCTTGTGCTCTTGATTACCTGTCACATCTGCAAACAACAGAGTTTCTGCAGTGAAGGGACACTGGAGAGCATAAAGTGACCATTAGGAAACTTCCCTTCCAAAACTTGAGTGTTGGCTGCTGGCCGCTGTTTCGCGGGAGACGCCCTAAACAAGTGAACAGCATCGGGGGGAAAATGAAACTTTAATTTGTTTCAGATGCAAGAGCCAAATTCTTTGTGTCCCCCCCCTCCCTTATTTCAGGGAGGAGACTCAACAGAGACACACCAGCCCTGCTCCAGGAGAGGCTTGTGTGCTCCTCAAGGCAGGCATTTCAACATCAGGCAGAGGAAATGACTTCTCATACCAGAACAGGAAAACACCAACATTTCAATCTGCCTATTCAAAGGAAATGTAAGGGAGATTGATATTGAATGGGAAAACCATTGAAAGGGGCTGCAAACACCAATCCTGAGCACTTGTGTTCTCCATAAAGACACGGCAATGCCTGCCAGGTCAGCTCTGCTCCAGAGTGAAAGGAGGGGATCTGTCTCTAATACAGAAGTGCTTCCCAGCAGCCCCCAAAACACAACTCACCCTTCAAGCGTGAACCAAACACTCTGGAATATTTCAATTAAGCCCCATTTCCCAGCCTGAGCTCAGTGGAGCTCTCTGCCAGCTTGTGCCAAGCAATGGCTTGGCTGTCCCATGTTCCCACCAAGGAATAAAACACCACTGAGGTGCAACAGTTCACAAAAAAGACGCAAGGAAGGGTCGTGAAGGATGCATAGAAACAAAACCAAACCCAGAAAGGACGAGGGACAGGGTAGAGTGCACAACTCCACAACACAGAAGTGTAAAGTGCAGGGAGTTCCTGAGCCTCAAGTGCCAGGCAATAAAAATGACAGGCACTGCAATGAGGCAGCCGTGGGGTTAATCACTAGCAGAGGCAGAAACCCCCTCTCAGGGGCTTCGTCCCCCTCCAGCAGGGCCACAGCAGCACACAGAGCACATTGTACCCAAAGCCACACGGGGGAAAGTGTTATTAGTGCAACGCTGACCGGGGAAAAGGTTGGGCAAGAGGTGGCCAGGAGGAAATACCAGCAGGGAAGCTGTGGCTGTGTTTCAGCAGCTCAGGGGGTGCTGAGCAGCCAGCCTAAGGAGCCAGGGGTTCTACAGAGCAGCAAACAGAGAAACATTCACCACCATCAGTGTGGGGGACTCTTCTCAGGCTGTTTGGTTGTGCTACTTAGCAAAAAAGTCCCCAGAAAGGGATATGATGGAGTTTATTTACAATTAAGAGCTACAATCCCAGTGCTTGGAAGCAGCATAATTTAAACCTGCAGGAATCATTTTTTTCCCCCCCACTGCATCAGGTTCATTTGCTCCTAACCACTGCTGTGTTGTCCCTCCAGACAGGCCATTTTTCTGGCACTCTGCAGAACCAGGCACAGCTTACCCTGGCTGATCAGTGACACGAGTCTGTGTGTTTAGCATTCCCATGCCACACAAGACTCTTCCATTACATGTGAAATGTGGGAACAGTACAATTAGTCTTTCTTCCAGGCATCCAGAGCAATTCTTTTCTCTTGGTGCTGCTCAGGCTGTTGGAGTCCTTAGACCCTCGAAGTGTTAAATATTGCCAGTGCTCAAACACCCAGGGTTATTTCCGTGAAAAAGCAGCTTTACATTGTGTTCCTCTAATGTTAAAAATTAAACTCATCCTGTTGGAAGACATCATCCATAGTCATTTCTACCAAACCAGAATACAGTGGCATCATCACTGCAGCACTGGAATACTTATCTGGGGAGGCTCCCACTGATAAGGTTTCCTCACAGGTTTCAGCATTTTGCTGCTCTGAAGCACTTCTGGCTGTATAAACTACAGAGTACTGAGCAGTTTCCAGCCATAACTTGAGCTTCCAGAAAGTCTTGGACTTGTTAAAATAAAATCCAATCAAATCCTTCAAGTTTGGAGGAGCCTTGTGCACATGTGCTGGGCAAGAATCAAATTTCTGCATTTTCAAGTGTAACAATTTAACTGTTAAACTCTGGCTCTCAAGTTAGAAAAGTATAACCCAAGGCTTTCAAGAGTGCTGTTTGATCTTTGATGGCTGTTGACAGGCAGCTGGACGAGAGGGGTTTGGGTTTTTTTAATCCATAATGATTTTCCTGAAGAGCAAATCTCAGTGTGGGATTAGAAGGGTTAAGGAGCCATCTGCTGGCAGCTCCAACAAATTGTGGAATTGCAGCAAAGCCAATAAAATTTCAATTACAAATTAATTATGTACAGCACATTTAATTATCCATGGATTCAAACTGTCCATGGATAATTCAAATGAAGCACTTTCACAGGGGGATACACAGCCTGCCAACAATTTAAATGAGATGCCCATGGATTCCGTGTGTCTGATCTGGCTCTAACAGAAGAAACAGCCATGCCCAAACACAGTGTGTTGAATTTGGTCATACTGATGTCTATCAAACCAGAAAAATCACAGAATCCCAGAATGGTTTGGGATGGAAAGGACCTTAGGGGCCATCTTTTTACACCTCCTGCCATGGGCAGGGACACTTTCCACCAGCTCAGGTTGCTCCAAGCCCCGTCCAACCTGCCTTGGATACTTCCAGGGATGGGGCAGCCACAGCTTCTCTGGGCAACAAATACACGCAGACCACTTTCTACATTTAGACCTTTGCCTCAAGATGGAAAACACAGGAAATTCTCTAAGAGCTGAGACTGAGGTTATTCATTATATTTCCACTTACTCGGTGGGGAAATAAAGGGGACAAAAAAAGATGACAGGTGTGACAACAATGAGCATTCTTCCTTAAAAGTGCAAATGCAAGTCTAGTCTGATGTAAAACTTCAGGCTGCACTTGAGAGGGCTGCTAACAACAGAAACCATGTGGGAGTCAAACGAGGAGGATCTGCACCTCCCTGCCTGTGGCAGCCCCACCAAAGGGCAGCATGGTTCCCTTTGAGGGGCATGAGGAGAGTTCAGCCTTCGCCAATAGCTCTTATAGACCCTGCAACCCTCCCCCATCACACCCCAGTGCAGCAGCAGACACACAGGCACTGACCAGGCTCCCCAGGGCAGTGGGCACAGCCCCAAGGCTCCTAGAGCTCCAGGAGTGTTTGGACAACAGGACAGGGACAGGGTGGGATTGTTGGGGTGTCTGTGCAGGGCCAGGGGTTGGACTGGATGGTCCCTTCTGATCACAATATTCCCTGATTCCATGCGAACAGGTACATGGCTCCCCACCTGCATCACCCACACAAAGCAGAGACACCAGAAGGGGACTGTTCTCCCTAGGAAGCAAAGCCACAAGAAAGCTGATCCTTGCCAGCAGCAAGGCACTAACAGGGTCAAAACCACAAAGTGTGGAGAGAGCACCCCAACAGTAGCAAGTGGGTGCACACAGTGAGCAGACAGCCATCACCCAGCTTAAACCTCACTGGGGAAAGGCAGGAGTCAAGGAGAACAGTCTCCCAGTGCCTCATCTCCCTCCTGTCATCCCCTCCAAGCAGGCACAGAGCAAGAGCAAAAAATGGTTGTTATCTCATGTTTCAGAAGGTAAAAGTCACCATGAGGAACATCAGAAAGCCCCAGCTGATAATCCCTCATTAGCAGTGCTGGGTTCAGCACAGGGCTCTGAGTCAGAGCTCCCACACCTCACAGTCGGTGCACAAAATGCAAATGCAGCTCCTTAAGAAACTGCAAGAAAGTGGGTTTCTTTCCACAACTTGAACTACACCCACATTTTTTAATTCCCTGTCTTAATTCCACCAAAGATACCACTTATCCCACCTCTGCCGTGTGATCTGCCACCACACTACATGTCTTTCCTCAGCTGTCCCAAGGCTGTTTGGACACCCAGGGCTAACACAACCCACCTGCAAGTGCAGAGCAGTAGGACTGCCTGTGTCTTCCACAGGTGTCCCAGCCAGAGGATCCCAGCCTGGGGCTGCTGCCCAGCTTAGTTCAAGCACAGCCACAAGCTCACCCTCCCAAATAAACCTTGTCCTCTGCAGGCGTAGAGCACTGTGTGGAGACTTGGGAGTGTGCCACACATACCTCTGGAAATAGCTGAATAGGGGATAGATGGAATAGCACCTGGCCCTGAAATGGCAGGTATTACTGCTGTCCAGTTTTAACCTGTCATTTATTTCCAGCTTGTGTACCCAGCACACTCCCAGAATAAGAAGTTACCCTTCAAGCTGTACATGCGGAACAACATTCACAGAACTGCCTAGTCCAGACATCAGTTCCTGAAGGATTTTCATGTTACCTTTTATGATATGTTGGTTTTATTTTTTACATTCTCATTATTAACACTAAACATTTGCATTCCTGCCTTCCAACATCAGAAAAAGCTCAATTTTCCTCAGTGCACAGGAAAGACAGAGACTTGTTGGGCAGAGCCCAGAGAAGGCCACCAAGGTTATCAGAGGGATGGAGCACCTCTCCTTTGAGGAAAGGCTGAGAACAATTGGAATTGCTCAGCCTGGAAGAGAGAAGCTCCAGGGTGACCAAACTGTGGCCTTCCAGTGCCTGAAGGAGCTACAAGAAAGATGGAGAGAGACTACTGACAAGGGGGAATGGCTTTCCACTGCCAAAGGGCAGGGATGGATGGGATATTGGGAAGGAATCCTTCCTGTGAGGGTGGGCAGGCCCTGGCACAGGTTGCCCAGAGAAGGTGTGGCTGCCCCTGGATCCCTGGCCAGGTTGGATGGGGCTTGGAGCACCCTGAGCTGGTGGGAGGTGTCCCTGCCCATGCCAGGGGGTGGAACAAAAAGAGCTTTAAGATCCCTTCCAACCCAGGCCATTCTATTACTCTGTAATTCAAGTGTTCTGAACTTGGAGGTACCACTTCACATATTCTAGGACTGACAAGTTACCATAAATAAAGTGTCACATGCTGAAGATGGCATTGTTTCCACTTCACTCCATCACCAGCACAGCAAACAAGTCTAACAGCCTCATCTACTATTCTTTTTCCCTGTCTTAAATCCATTTTTACTGTACAGACACACACACACTTGGTGCTTTTGAAAGGTGTCCATAAAAATGAACCGCGGTGCTGTGAAAAACGATGTTCACAACCTAATCCTTCCTGCACTGTCAATCAGACAGGAGCTTATGATGTACGCAGCCTATCGATTTTGTCAGCTTCCTTCCTGGAAGCAGCAGTTTCAACTAGAGGGAATTAAAAAAAAAAAGGCAGGAGAGAAGAATGCTCACTCTCTCTTTCTCTCTCGTTACCCATTGACTCCTCAAGCCATCACTTTTGTTGCTGAGCAAACTAACATGGCTCTGGGAGCCACTGGGAAGTGATTAAAATTTGGCAGCAGAACTCCTAAACCCCGGGCGTTTCTATAGCAATGGGGAGGAGAGCAGGACGTGCAGAAGGCTGTAGCATTGCTGCCATCCTGCTGTGAACCAGGGGTATAGTGCCTCCAACCGTGGAGCCAGAAAACCCACTGGAAGACACCCCCTTGCAAAGTAACAGCTCCCGTGTTAATTCCTGGGCTAACTGCAAATTAAGTGCTGGGGTTTAAGCGTGACAATTCCATATTTTGCTTAAAGGTCAGTTCCCTCACCTCTCATGCTACAGCCATGTCTTGCCTGGCTCTCCATCCTTATCACCCTGGGCAAACCAAAGTGGGATCCCACAGTCAGCCTAAAGGTGGACCATCCTTTGCCACTGAACTCCAAATCCAGGCTTCCCTTCACAGAACTGCAGCTGAATTGGGTCTGAGAAATGAAAAATAAGCTTGGCAGACAAAATGTTCCATTTTGGAGTGGGTTCTTAATGTGAATTCCCAACTAGAAACAGTTTGGTTTGCCAAGGGTGCAGAGCATGCCGAACATTCCTGGAAAAAAATAAACCAGACTAATTAAACTGCTGAAATCCAGATTCAAAAGCGTAATGATGGGCTGCCAGGTATGAAATTGTAGCCATTTTAATCAACTTCCAGCCTTCTCTCCCCCATCTTCCCTCAGGTGGGAAAGCACTTGCAGCCTTCGGTCATGTGGATTGGAGACACAGAAAAGATGTTTTCTAAAGCGCCGCCGAAGGGAGAGGACGAGGTGAGTTTCTCCTTTATTTCAGAGCAGGTAATTTCTCCTGTCGCATTACATCCCTCACAAAGGCATAAGTGAATTTCTTAGCTTAGCACATACCACTATGACCAGACCTGCCAAAGCCTGCTTAATAATAGCTGGTCTCACTAACATTTTTTCCCCCCTCTTTTTAGAGAGTCTTGTGACTTCTTAAGAACCCCCAAGAGGTCACAATTCTCTCCTCCACCTA
This sequence comes from Sclerurus mexicanus, assembly GCA_013396755.1. Taxonomy (NCBI): domain Eukaryota; kingdom Metazoa; phylum Chordata; class Aves; order Passeriformes; family Furnariidae; genus Sclerurus; species Sclerurus mexicanus. The sequence goes on along the minus strand of VWZF01001533.1, from coordinate 470,653 downwards.
TCCTTGCTTTATTTAAAAATAGCCCAGTCACTATTCATCAGTGCACTGAAAAGTGAAAGAGAATAATGGAGAATTTCAAAATATGAGGCAAGAAAAGTTAAGATGAGCTTAAATTGTTCAGCTCTATTAATTTGAGAAATTGCAGGGACCCAAAGTGAACAATAAAGTAACAAGGATAAATTTCCACTGCAAAAACAAAGAGCCTATATTAAATAGTTACATTTACAGATTGTTTCCTTTGGGCTCCCAGGAGTCCTAATGCCATTGCTTCCATTCCTTCCTCTCTAGAAAGAAAATTAAAGCACTTCCCAATAGTCACAGCAACAAAACTACCCCAATCCTGACTGCATTCATTTTGCCTGCAAAATATTTTGCTTTTAGAGCTCTATGAAAAAACAAACCTCTTTTCTCAGTGTAACTCCGTACATTTGGGCTGTGGGGTGGTCACATATTTGGAAGGGCAACAAAATGTCACCTTGGATGGGGCTGTTCCTTCTGCAAGGGCTATATGAGGTGATGGGTGTGCAGTGACTGATGCCCTTTGTGGCCCCCACAGTGAGGGGTAGCTTTTCTCTTGGGCTCAAACCAGGTAGAGCATCAAATACGTTATGGTAAACCCAGGATGGTGTGCAGCTCAGCCACTCCTAGATAAACAGAGGGGCCACCTTCACAATTCACCCCACTTTCCTCCATTTAAAACTTTAAAATCAAGGTTCCTACAAGCTCATCAACACATGTTGTAACCAACTCTAGATCAGCGGGAATCCATAAACACAATTTGTCACCAGCAAAAGAAACAGTTATAATTGCTGAGGATAAATTAGGTTTTATTTCCACAGCAAAGACGTGAAATAGGAGTCAGACAAGCATTCTAAAAATTCTCTGCATCTCCCACCATAGTCAGGTTTGATTCCAGCAGAAAACATACTGCAAGCCAGAAAACACCAGGTCTCATTTAAAGCAACTATTATCTTCCATCAGTCATCCCAGGGAGATGGCATTCCTGTACCCCCACCCACCTCCAAACCCAAAATAATTTGATGATTTTAACTTTTCTGGCCATACTGATGTTTCGGAGAAGATTTATACTTCAACACACAGGAACAGGAGGAAAGTTTGAAGCCTATAAGTAGCAACAGATATATAGATCACAAAGAGTAATTTGACCAGTAATAGAACATATTAATAACAAAGTAAACCCACATTTCAGTCACTGCTGTGACCAAATCTCCCTGACACAGCAAACATGGCAACGTTGGCTAAAACTCCTAAGGTGTATATGTAGCAGCAGCTCTACCCCAAAACTTGTGGGATTTCTTATAGATGTCCTGATTTTCCATCCTCCACAGCTTTTCCTCCTTTCTGCAGCTTTCTGTGCAGACAACAGAAAAACTGGCTCACAAAGATTGTTCCTGCCATGTAAATTACTGCCTCTCATGTGAGAGGGTTTGCAGGACATAGTTTCTTCCTTACTAGTAATAAGGAAGACTGACCTGCTATGAAAGTTCTGGTTTTTCAGGGAGCTGCCTGCTATATTGCCAAATATATTAAAAATAATGGAATAAATAAATCATAAGGTGATCTAGAGAGCAAAGTTCTCAAGTGAGTGTTGGTGCCTTGGATGTTAAGCCTCAATTGTTTCTGAAGAGGCTTCCAAGTGCTTGGGCTGCTCAGCTGCGCAATCCTCACCCAGTTATTAGTTTTATTTGATTAGGCTTCTCCAACCAATATTCACTTGAACATTATCAAATATAACTATCCAATAACAGTTTTTGCTCAATACTCCTCTGTTCTGTAAGTAGTAGTTGAATACGTGTTAGAAAGTCAAATAGTAAATTATTGCAAAGAGCTTCTCAGAGCCCCAGCAAGTTAGAAATCCCTGCAGAAATGAGGGAGTGTGCTTTCCTCATTTAAACCATGGGTAGGAGCCAGGAACCCATGAGCTCCAAGAGCTGGGAGGATTCCAGACTAGCTTACAGTTTTTCTACTGTAAAGGTTTGTCAGGTGTGCAGGTCCCTGCAATATTTCTCCTTGAACTGGAAATGAGCATTTCCTTCTTTAAACGTATCATTTCCTTCCTGCCTTTCTCCAGCACAACCACCCACAAGCCATCAGGAACCAAGTGCTGGCCTGACTTTGAGGAGGCAGGATTTTCCTGCTTGGGTTGATATCTAGCCCGCTTATACCAAAATACCCCCAAATCCTGTCATGGGCAGCAGGTGCAGCTTCACCTGGCTGGCTCGGAGCCGCCACGGTCACTAACACCCCTCTCCTCCTTGTATTCACATGTGCCAAGCGCAGGTGGACTGCAAACGGCTGGGGAAGATGCTGCCCCAGTTCCTCAAGGCTCTGAAAGCCAAGGACAGGGTGCTGCTGGTGGGAACCAGCACCCGGCCCTTCGAGGCCAATATCGGACCCTTCTGCAAAGTTTACCAGAAAATCATCCTCATTCCTAGGCCTGACTACCTGTCAAGATTCGGCAAGTATTTCAAGTCTTCCTGGTGGTTACTGCTGCTGGTTAAAATCCGTGTTTGTTGTCTGGTTGTCCTCAGAACAGACCTTAAACCCAAGTCGTGCCCCTGCTGCATCTCAGTTTCTGAAAATTTAGGTTAAATTTTAGGCTACTCCAAAGAGCAAATACTAAAAGTGGGAGTTGGGAGAAGAATTTAAAATACTCTTCAGCAACAATTAATATTTTTCCATGAGTTTAGAGTGCACCAAGTTCAGCCTGAGCTGTTTGTCCCCCTGTATGAAGGGTAAGATTCTATTCCAGTGCACATTTTCTATTTTAAGCTCTTATTTTTTAAACAGGAATTCTGAATTTGTTTCCAGTTTGAAATTCTGAGTTTCTAGTTTCCATACTCTATACAAACAACAGACTTCTGTGCCTCTCCAAAACAGAACCATGTCTGGAAGACTAAATTTTGTCACTACCAAATTCCAGGTTTTTGTGCTTATGAGAGAAATTCCAGAGGAATTCAATGTTTGGTCTATCAAATATTTACAGTGATAGACAGGCCCTTCCAAATTTTGACAAATTCACAGAGACTCCAAGCTTGAAGGGGGAACAGTGGCTTTTATTAGACCAATTTACACAGAAAAAAAAAAGAACTCCTGGAAATGCAAGTTTGTTTTCAGATTTTAATCACCTCCAAGTCTGCAATAGCTCAGTATTGACTTGGAAGAAATGCTCCAAATTAAGCTTAATAATGGGAATCAATTACTACCTGAAAAATGGTATTTTGTCCCCATCCTTCACAAGCAACTGGTGGAAGGGCTTTTGTTCACAGAAATATAATTTTTTCCTGTGGTTTAATCACTGATATCATGTGTGTTAATAACACTTTTCTGGGTGCTCAGGAGCCTGGATGAGGTAACTTATGAGCAGAAGGGCAGTTTAAGTTTAGTTCATATGGGTTAATATGAGTAAAAGCTTTTTGGTTATTCAGAATGACAACAAAACTTCAAGTTAAGACTCTCAGTGGTGTTTTATAATACAAGTATCCCCCGTGTAGGAAAATACACTGCTCTGACAGATCAGATCCCAGAGGAAAACAGAGTAAAGGAAAACAAATACATTTGGTTCAGGGACATTGTTACACAACGTTCAGGGATATTGACTGCGACATTGCCCTGTCCACACTGTCACCTTATTGCAAAAACCCTACAAATACTTTGTGCAGCCCAGTTTCATCCTGCCTTTCACAGGTAGCCAAGATACTGAGGTGATGCACGTTTGGGCAAGCTCAAGACAGATTTTGGCTGCCCAGTACACTAAATCTCTCCCCCATTCCCTAATTTTCCCAGTGTGGATGGGAAGTGGTCTCTAAGCAAGAGAACATGTGTTTCATGTTAGGTTATAACTCTGATAAATTGCTGATGGAGAAGGGACATGAATAAAACGTGTTGGAAGGAGGTGATAGCAGCTGAATTTAGCTGTGTCCACTTCTGGGGATTGAATTGTCACATTTTGGGAGTCTCACCAGTAACTTGGAGTCAAAAAAAAAAAAAGCCAGCTAAAGGCAGTCCAACTGCACACTTAAGAACACCCCAGAAAGTTAACTCATGGCATTTTAAAGCAGATTAAACTTGTAGCTTTAATTCTGTAATGTGGTCCCATTTAAGGCAGTGGCTGACTTGTTCTTTAGCTCACACCTTCCCTGAAGTTCAATGAAAATATATTCCTCACCTTCCAATCCTGTCAATTTTCAGTGCCTGACACCCAATTTGAGAAGAAACTTGTTTTGACAGAACAATAATGACATAAATACTCATAACCACAGTGCACAGTTACCTGTCTGCCACCACAACCCTCCCTTTTGTTACAGCCAGAACACTCCAATCCATGCTCAGTGGAAACAGTAAACATACAGTGAAAATCATTAAAGTGAAAGATTCACAGTCCTATACTGATTTCTTGCTATTAGTCACCTAGCAAGTCACTGCCCTGTATTGCACAGGGTCCCACCTGCAACAGGGGCTGCTGCACACAATACATGGCTGCACACAAGCACTGCTTGGAGTGGCGTGCATCAATTCCTCTTTTATGAATTAGTGATTCCGCCAATATTTATCGAGCCCAAACGTAATTCCAGTGGGAGACTGCAATTTGCTTGAGTGAAAAATGTAGAGCAAAGCTGTCAATAGTTACGGGCATGGGGCTGTGGTATTGACGTTGCAGTCGAAGGGAGGATAAAGCAGGTCTGCTCCAACGCAACTGCCCTGACACGCAGCACCATCAGCCTCCCACCCAGCACTGTCATACTGCACACCAGCAATCAAGCACTCAATAGTCGTAGTTATTAATAAATTCTTATAATTCTTTTTTTTCCCCCAGATGTTCTCATATAATGCTTTAAAGGAAAGCCTGGGGAGATGGCATCAAAGTGGTGCTAAGTTTCTCTGAAACAGACCCTTACTTAATATAAACCAAAAGATGGTATTATTCCCATTCTACCAAAAGCAAAATCTCAGCCACTTCACAACCATTAAGGAAATCTTTATGTCATGGAGGTTCACAGCTAAAAGATACTTGAAAGGTGAATTTTTTAAGTAACAAGCAAAATACCAAGCACAGAAATTTACACCTGGCCCTCACAACTGTGCCTGCATAGCTGGGAGTCTTTGGCTTCCAAAGGAGACATGGAGTCCCCACAGCACCCTTTGGGTCAGCAGGAGTAACCTGGGATCAGGGCCAGGGAAACAAACACAGGCTGTTAATAAAGGTATTTAGTTCTGCCCATCCAAATGGGAACGCTTTGGGCAGGTTCTGTGGGTACACACAGGCACCTGTAAGCAGCTCGTTCTATTTTTTACACACGTATCCACCTCACTTTGTGTGCCTTCAATGACTTTCTGAAAAGTACTGACTGGTACCCAACAAATGATCAGTAATGGTTTAAGAACACATGTGTCTAAAAGCCTCTGTGCTATAAAACCGGAGATGGAATGAACAGCTAACAAGAAAAATATGAATCTTGGCTTTCCTGACTGATGGCCCTTATTTACCTGTTTCAGTTTCAAAATGCAAAACTATATTACTCCTGCTTTCCTTAACTTTTTGTCTTTGGCATTCTCTCTTTTCCCATGCCCTGACGAGCAGAGCTATGGAAGCATTTCATCCTGCAGAATGGTGGAGCCTTCTCCAACTTGGAGAACCTGAGCTCCCTGGCACAGGTGTCTGATGGCTTCACCCAGGGACACATCCTGGAGGTGGTGCAGACTGTCCTGAGCGAGCTGAGGCTCCTGCAGATGCCCAGGAAGCCACTGAGAACTGTGGAGTTCGTGACTCCGCTGGCCAGACACATCCCGGTGTACAAAGAGGAGGAGGAAACATTTGAGGTGATTTTCAGAGCTCTGTTGTCTTTTATCACCCTGTGCCATGTCCTCGTCCAGCCACACCTCATGTGGAGACTGCTCGTTCTGCAGCACATCACTAGTTGCATGGTGACGGGTGGCTCGAGGTCACCAAACACCCACCTCCCCCAGTGGGATGTGCCATTATTGTGGCACCACGCCGGGAGTGGTGCTTTGGTGAACCTGCTGCTGGCATCCACCTCTTGGACAGGGGGGCCTTCACAAGCACAGACAAATCACAGGTGCCATTAGTGCCATGCACTGGTTCTTCTCCTGTCAGAGCTAAGGTGTCCGGCCAGCCTCGCTGTGTCACCCGCAGCAGGCAAAACCCCTGGACATGCAGTGTCCACAGGGTGCTCCACACAGGGATCTAGATCCAAGTCCTACTTGGAAATCATTTCAAACTAGCATTTTCTTACAGGAGTTTTACTTTCAGGGTTTAGAAGAATTAGTTTCTGCCTCAAACTACACCCCTCTCTCCCTGCTGTCAAGTTATAAAACTTAATGCATTTGAGGTGTATGACATTTACTGGCACAGGTTGCCCAGAGAAGCTGTGGCTGCCCCATCCCTGGGAGCATCCAAGGCCAGGCTGGATGGGGCTTGGAGCAACCTGGAATAAGTGGAAAGTGTCCCTGCCCACGGCAGGGTGTTGGAAATACATAATCCTTAAGGTCCCTTCCAACCCAAACCACTCCGTGGCTCCGTGATTCTACACACACCCCAAATACAAATGGATCATCCTGCAAACAGCTCCTTTCTCCACATGTAGGATCAGTCCGCATTTCCCTCCCCTTCTCCAGACCAGGATCATCTTTATGGAGTGGTGAGCTCTGCTTTCACTGTATTGCTTTTTGCTTTCCTATGGCTGGGAACAGTTTATGGAGCTGAAGTACAGCTCTGTAATTCACCTACTGTAGTGACTCCAGTGCAGCTCAGGGGCGGCTGGACTTGAACAAGCTGGGTGTGTGCAACACTCAGCAGCACTGACACCCCAGAAAAGAGGCACCAGTGCTTGTCTGAGGCCCTTCAAGCCTCCCAAACTGCAGTGAAAGCCTTGTCCTCTGAACAGAAAGCCCAGCTGTGCACCAAGAGCTGCAGGCAGCCCACACCAGGGGCTTTAAATGGGATAGGGCACCCATGCTGCAGCCAGGAGGCCCCCAAACAGCTCCCATGCCCACCAGAACTGCTCCTAAGCCCTCCACTTTTCCTGGCTGGGAGATTTCCTTGCACCCCCCCAGCACCCCACACAACAAACAAGATGCATTTTCTACCAGCTTTGTCCCAGGCTCCTTCCCCTGCTGACCTAATGACTGCATATTTCTCCTAGCCGTGCTGAATACTGTCCAGTTTCCATTTAGAGCCATTTGGCTCACTCAGCACAGGCACCATTTGTGNCCATCCCCTCCCCCCCATGCTTCCTATCTAAACCAGTGTCTTTCCTCAGGGAAAGGCTAATGGTTCAGTGGTGCAGGAAAGGGGAAAAAAATACTCTATCACTCTCAGCTCCCAGTAGCAATCCATTTGTACCCCAAAACATGAGAGCAAGTATTTAGTGTAAGCTTAACTTGAAAATATTATCCTTTTACTATAAATGTGCCTGTTCTGTACAGCACAAAATGTACAGGCAGCACTTCATTCTGAACACAGCTAAAACGAGACTGTCCACAGTGTCCCATGGCAATCATCTCCTTGCATTAATTACAACCCTTAAGAAAGTATTCCCTTCTGTCTGTTGGAATTTTGTTTCCCTTAAATGTCACAGAAGCTTAGCCCAGCACCTGTAAGATGGCACAGGGGGAGGGCATTGTCAAATGGCCTGGTGCATTAATTAACTCCAGTATCTCCATCCCTCCTCTCACAGAAACCCCTCTTCCCAGGCTTCCAATCACTGCCACTTCTGGGCCTTTTCCCTTGCTTTGCTTTGTCCCTTATTGAAGTGGGGCAGCTGAAATACTGTATTCAAAGTGAAGATTAGCCCTGTGATGAATCTTTGATTCCTCTTCCCTGGAAGCATGAATCTCCCTGTTCGACATTTATATTCTGCCAGTGTTCCAAAATGAATATAAATAATGCAAAATTTGTGTTAATGTGATTTCTTCATTCCATTTACTCAAGTTTCTGCCCCAATTATACATCCACATTTTTTTAAATTATAAATTAGTGCACCAGGGTGCTTGATACAAGTCTTTACACAGAAATAATTGTAGTCCTAGAGAGACAAAGCCAGCTACCACACCAGTTCTGCCTGGCAGCGGCAGGAACAAAATCACAGAATTACTTGTGTTGAAGGAACCTCAAAGCTCATCCCATTCCACCCCCTGCCATGGGCAGGGACATCTCCCACTTTCCCAGGTTGCTCCAAGCCCCGTCCAACCTGGTCCTGGGCACTTCCAGGGATGGGGCAGCCACAGCTTCTCTGGGCAATGCTTATATTACTTAAAATCCATCAGAAAACCCGTTCCAGAGACTGTGGACATCATCCCTCACACAAGCAAACATTTTAACTCTGATCACTCCCCTACTGCCAGTCACTCACATCCCCAATTCAGGTGCTAGTAGTAAATCTACTTTTATTTTACCCATATTTGAGGAGCTGATTTCATTTCTCTCCTGTAACAGCTCCACCAGTTAAAGACTCAAAAGCAGCCTATTGGATGCCAACAGGCAGGTTAGTTTTGTGCACAAAGAATTGGGAAGAGAACAAGGAAAGACCTCACAAGTCTCTTGGCTCTTCCTGCCACCTGCAGCAGAGCCCTTTGCCAGTGACCCAGAGCTGGCAGTGAGGTGCACCCACCCAACAGCACTTTCCACCCCACCAAGCTCACAGAAAGCTGTTGGCAAGGTTTTTGTACTCTCTCCATCTCCCACTTAAGGTCTGGAGGATGTTTTACCCAGGAGAACAAAACTGGAGGGAAAATAAAATTTCTGTGGCTTCATGGTCAGTAACACAGGAGACCAGAGACACCACGGGGTTCTCATTGCTTCCCCCAGCTACTGCTGGGGAAGTTAATTCCTTCCAAAAGTCACAATCACCACCTTGTCCTTCTTATCCTGCTCATGGGATGGACCAGAAACAGCCACCTCTAGACCTCTGCCTGCTCCATCCCCTCCCAGTTCTGTGTGTCCTCCCAACACAGGGGTAGGTTGGCCCAAGACCCTCTGTCAGACAGCAACATTTAATTGCCCAGCCAATCATCCTGAGGGCCCAGGGGTCCCTCCCCAGCACCACCCCTCACCTAGCACATCTAGATTTGGACACACAAGAGGTTGGATGATGTTTTTGTCAGTGGGGACGGGGTGCTCAGCTAATCCTGATAATTAGAGCAGAGACGGCAGTGTTAGGGCAGCCCAGCAGCCAGCTGGATGCTGGACCCCTGTCAGACACCTGCTGCCCGTATTTAATCTGCAGGATGCCCATCAGCAGCCCTGTCTGGAGCCCAGAGGAAGCCTTTGAGGAGCCTGACACCAAGAAGGACTATCTGGGGCCAGGAGAGGAACATCCTCTCCCAGCTGCTTCTCTTGCTGCAGCTTGTAACACATACTGGGCAACTGGTCAAGACAAATTCCTACAGGTTGCCTTAACAGGCTCGAGCTGAAGGCAGCATTTTGGGTGGATCACATGAAAAAGGCCAATTTTACAGGATGCCACATTGGCAGGGAGGTTGAAGATGACAAGAGCCCAAGTGAAGAGCAGAGGAGACAGTTGTGGCAGGAAATGGTGGCTTGTGGTCAAGAAGGAAGGCATTTTATCAATCACGTCAACACCTGGTGGCATTTTCATCTCTGGTGTGGGCAGGACTTTGCTGAGAAAGGTTCTTGTACAGAGAAAGAGCAATTCCTACCCACCGCTACCCTTAAAGCACCACCTTTCCCCCCACTTCAGTTATGTTCACATGGCCTAGGGCTGCCTCATCAACATCACAGTCCAGGAGCTCAGCAAGTCTGCAGAGCAGCTCTACGAGAATCATTTACAAGGCCTGTGAACAGGCATCTGAAAGCAATAAACAGGGTTTTAATGTTCAGGGTTCGTTTTGCTTCTTAAGCTCACTCACTGAAATCAAAGCTGTCTGGAGTGATTTGCAGGGCCATGAGAAGTGTGTGATTTGGCTGTTGCCGAGTTCAGAGCAGAGGGAGTTTTGACAAGAGCTATATTCCCTGGAAACAGGATGATCGTGGAAGGTCTAACCTTTCCAGAACTGCAGCAGCACAAATGGCCCAGCTAAGTGTTCCTGTTAATGAGACCCAGTTTCATCAATTGCTGAACTTCTTGGAACGATAATGTTCTCAGGAGATCTGAGGATTTAATTTCAGCTTCTCCACAAACCAGCTTGGATTTTAAGAGGTTTGGGGTTTTTAAGAAATGCTCCATTATACCAGTAAAGCATTTAAGTGGTCTTTCCTTTGTTGTTTTGGTTTTTTTAATTATTATTTTATTAAAACAGTCACATGCTTTTTGTTTCTCCAGGCTTGGTATGCCAAGACACCACTGGGGAAAGCCTGGAGCAGAGCACTGGCAGAAAAGGAAGCAGAAAATGGAAAAGCAAAGAAAGGAAAAGGGAAAAAGTAACTTCCGTGAGAATTTTGCATCTGGCAACACCAGTCACAGCTCTACTTCACTGGAAAGGGGAAGACATTAGGAGAGCAGCCACGGAAGAATAATACACCTCAGGTATCACAGAAAAGAAAACCCCTTTGCGAACAAATTTTAAAAATGTTTTAAAAAACCCCATGAGACATCAATGTGACACGCAGCTCTCAGAGGATAAAGAGTTAACAACCACTGACTGGCTCAAGCATTATTTATTCTAAGAGATTTTAGGGGGCAGGAGGGTTCATTACTCAGGACTGTAACATGCCATCAACTTTTAGGCCACACTCATTTATTTCGGCAAGTAAGTCTCCTTAAAAATTGATGCCATGTTAATGTCTTTCATTACTTTAATATCCTATATGCTTTATAAAACTAACTGCTTTATATGTCTGTAGGTCTAACGCATTACAGTTCTCAATAAAACTATTACAGCTATAAAGACTGCTTTTTAATTGGGACGGATTAGGAGACACTTAATGCAATCTCCCACAAGCTGAATATTTACACAGCTGCACAGGGACCAGACTTTCACCTTTTGATGCCTTATCATGGACAAATTCATATTTGTGGGTGTTACCAAAGACTATGAATAAGCAGAACAAAAGCAAAGTTCATTTTGGGGGATGTCCTGAGAATCTATTTTGCCACAGAAGGCAATACCTAATTATCTTGTTTGCACAAAGAGCAATGTGTTTGTTGCTAATGTACCTTGTTTGCTTACACATCAGCAATCTGGGGTGTGGCAAGCTGTTTATAACCAGTGCTCAAGACACTGAAAAGCTTTGGGGAATCCTAGTGACACTGATGGAGCCAGCAGCACCTTTATATCAAGCACAGGATCACATCGACCAGGATCTTCTATAAATAAGAGCCACAAATCTGTTTTCACCCATAATCACAGCATTCCTGCTTGGACTGGACAACAGGCTACTGGCAATACCTATTTACCAGGAAACACAAGGCCCACCATCCCCAGGGAGCCAAAGGGTCTCCCTGTGCCTGTATGGACAGGCTGGGAGGTACAAGAAGGGCGGCACTGCCATAGGAAGCTGCTGGGAAGGGGATGGTATTGATCCCCTCCTGCTTCCAAGAGGAAATCCAATGGAAAAAGATGCTCCTGGCAACAGGAATGCGTGAGACAAAAGGTCTGGGGGGGATTCCTAGAAGTGACTAACTGCACAGAAAACAATTCAAGCAACTGGGAACTGGACGGGTCTGGTTGTTCTGTGGGAAGAACGGGCTGCCACACTGTCACAATACGCAGGACAGAGCCACCCCAGGTTGGGCTTGTGGTCCTCTGGCTATGTTTTGCTTTCTTGTACAGGACTCCCCATGACTTCACCAGCTCCCCAAATCTGGCAGCATGCCCCAGCTTTATAAAACAAAGCACTTTCAACTTCATCCTTGGGCGGGAAAGCCAGTGCCTCCACAGAGGTGGCAGGGCTTGTGTTACAAAACCTCATCTCTGCTCTCATCCGCAAGGAAACTAATTTGGATAATTCTGTCCTCAATCTTGCCGACAGTGGAACACTCCTCTCCACAACAGCTTTGACAGCAGAACGTGATGTGATGAAAAGACCACATTTAGGTGGGACATAAGCAAGCCCATTAACTCGTATTTCAGCAGGTTCAGTGCAATCTCAATAGCAAAGCAAGGCACTGACTGGCACCATCCATCTCCAAGGCATGACTGCAGCCCCATCCAGGGGGGATGCTGAACCTCCTGCCACCCCAGGCATGCTCACAGGGCACAGACCTGCAGCTCTCCTCCTCTATTCACCAGTGTGTGGGGAAAAGCATTGGGCAACCCATGCTGTAGGTGCGGCTTGCAATGGTTGGTGCTTGCAGTGTAAACCGCATTTCCTTTTTTCCATGGGAATCTGGAAGCCACAGCTGGGGGATCTACCAACAGCTCTGTGAATGGAGGAGGTGACAAAGTGGCAATAAAGGATGGTGAGGCAACCTGGGCTAGTGGAATGGAATGAGATGGGCTTTAAGGTCCTTTCCAACCCAAACCATTTTGGGATTCTACAAAGCAGAAAACCTCTGCCCTCTGTAGCTGCTAAGCCCTCGCTCTCCTCAGGAGAGTCCTCTCACAAGGGTGTGAAGGGAAGAATGAGGAGCAATTTTAATGCTATTTATAATTATTATTACAGAAAGTGCAGCTACTTGAAAAATGAAGCAGCTGCATCAAGCAGAGCCAGCACACAGTAATTTCAGTGTCAATGGCTGAATTACTGCATTAAGTGGCCCTGGGTGAATCTCAAAACACCGTCCCACTGTGAGGCTGAGCAGTGCTCTCACAGGAACACCTCTGGAGATGCTCCTCCAGCATCTCTGCAGATATCTTTCACCATGGAAAGAGCTAGAAAAGAAGGCTGTGGCTTTGCTAATCCCAGCACAGGGCAGTTCCACTCCTCTTTCTACTCACAGCAACCCCAAAATCTGATGGAGGAGGAAAACCCCCTTGGCTACATCCTGATCCCCCCTTAGTTTCCAGCAAGAGGTGAGTTTTGAGGGAAAGGGGGGCCAGGCTGGTTTGCCTGCTGCTGGGAGGTAATCCAGCAGCACCAGCAAAGTTGAGAGAAGAAGCTGTCATGCTCATTTATATATGTAAGTGATCTAGAGAATTATCAGCTAAATTATTTAAATGTCCCATTACTATTAAATTACTGGGCATTCATTGTAAGAACAGTCATAATACAGTAACTAATTTGGTATTAATGTGAATGTCAGCATTTCATTGCAGTTATTTTGTACTTCATCATAAGATAATTTACCAATAAATTAATTGGCTTAATTGCTTCCTCCAAACCCAGGAGAACTACATATGACATGACTTTTTAAAAGTCTTCATGCTCAGTCCCCATGTTTCTGCTTTAACCACACCAAGCAGGAATCCACATTGAAACACCTGAAAAGGGAGCAACAGGTGACTTTGCTCTCCCAGGAGCAATAAAGTCCTGGCATGACTGTGCCCTGTGGATTTTAATGTGCTTTAAATACAGCCCCCAAGGCCACACTTGGAGCAGGAGCCCAGGACTCAGGGCCAGCTCTGCGGGGTGCTGGGCAAGGAGCACAGCCCCAGCACTGAGCCCCCACCTCAGGCAGGGGATCCTCCTGGGAGCCACTGTCACCCACCTCCCCATGGTACAAGTTCCCCACATCACCTTTGCCTCCCCAAAATAACAGCAACCCCCAATCCAAACCAGCTGGGCAACCACCAAAACCAGCCAGAGCAGAGACTCAACATACAGACAATGAATCTGCACCAGCTGGAAGTGCCAAAAAGGTGCCATAATGGGGATCTCAGGGGTGTAGTGGATACTCCCTGCTCAGGTGAGATGTCTGCCAGCAGATTTAAACCCCACCAGTACACCTGAGAAACACAGGCCATTTACCATCATAGCATGAGTAGGAAACAAAGCAAGTGGAGCCAAGTCACGAGAGAGTTTGGGTTGTTCAGCCTGGAGGAGGCTCTAGGGACACCTTGCAGCCCCTTCCAATGCCTAGAGGGGCTCCAGGAGAGCTGGAGGGGGACTTGAGACAAGGCATGGAGAGACTGGACAAGGGGAAATGAAATGGCTTCCCACTGCCAGAGGGCAGGGATAGATGGGATATTGGGGAAGAATCCTTCCCTGGAAGGGTGGGCAGGCCCTGGCACAGGGTGCCCAGAGAAGCTGTGGCTGCCCCTGGATCCCTGGGAGTGTTGAAGGCCAGGTTGGATGGGGCTTGGAGCAACCTGGGATAGTGAAAACTGTCCCTGCCCATGGCAGAGGGTGGCACTGCGTGAGCTTTAAGGTCCCTTCCCACCGAAACCATTCTGTGCTGTATGATGGGGAAGCAGCTCCAGACCACCCTACAGTACCCACCACCCAGGCAGGGAGGAGCCACATCAGTCTCTTTGCAGACCCCAGGCACCACCCCTGTTGGCATCCCCGCAGGGGACACTTCTCCCCGCTGGCAGGGAGCTCCCAGGGATGCAGCTGCCCTGCAGTCAATGCTCCCACAACGTGCCTCGGGCATTATTAGGTCCCTGGCTTATGCCAAAGCCCTTTAATCAGACACTGCAGCTCCCGAGAACAGCAGTGCCCTTGGTTCTGATCCCTGCCAGCTCTTCATGAGCTATTCTGCCTCCTTGCCTGTACCAATTTAGAGATGGGATTATTGGGAGTGCCCCTGCCTTCCTGTGAGCTGATTCCTCCAGCACCAGGACTTTTACCACCAGCACTAAAACTCTCTGGCCACAGCAGTGGGTCTCCCAGAGCTCCCACCCTCATTTTCCCAGGAGCTTAGGGAAAGTTTATGGCTCTTTTCTTCTCCAGGAGATGGGAAAAAGCCCCATCGAGAGCACAGTGGGCAAAGACAGCTATTTCCTCCTGTTTCTTCCTTTAAATGGTTTTTAATACGTTAACAGGACTCTTTTGCAAAGTGCTGGGAACAGCTTGCACCGGGCTCAGCGCTTTGGCATATGCTCCTTCAACCGTCAAGGAGAGATCAACCTGACTGCAAAATGCCCCTAAATCTTTATTTGTACTGATTTTCCCTGCTCCTTGGTAAAGATGCATCATGCCAGGCTGGCAAACAGACCACCTCCAGGTGGGAACAACCAGGGGAATACACCTCCCTCCAGCAGCCCTCCCTGAGGGGAGTCCCAACCACACAGCACCTGTGGGAGCTTGTTATTGAAGTTGCCATCAAAATTAAAAAACAAGCCAACATTTCTCAGCAAAACCCCCCCAAATCCAGTAACACAAAGTGAAGCTGACTGTTCTATTAACTCCCATCCTGCATCAGCAATTTTCTAAAGTGTGGAAACATTATAATTGACTTTTCTGCTAGTAGCAAAATGTCATTTTTCCTTAATACTCCCCAAGTCAGTAACGCATTTCAAAAGCCTCCGACGCCACTACCACAACAGGACTTACAAATTAGCACATTTTTAGCTTTTCATTAAACACAATACCCCCCTAAAAAAGAGAAAAGTCTCATCGTATTAGGGTTTCTCTCCTCATTATTGAAAGTACTGCGACTTTGGAACTTCGCGCAGCAAATTATAATGCACTCAGCCTGGGTCCATTGTAAATCAGCGCTTCAAAAAAGGTGTCATGTAGTCGGGCCCTCTTCAAGCACTGAAAATATCGGAGTCCATTTGAAAATGCCTTCTGTAGTCTCTCACTAGCCTTGCAAATCATCACAGCACCAGGTAGAGCTTCCTTTTATTTTTTGCCTCATGGCATCAAGCCATTTCTATTCCGACCAGAAAAAGAGGATTATTTCTTGCTGGGATTTTTTAAAAAAACTAACAAACCTTACACCTAAGATAACAAGCTGCATAAAAGCACCAAATCATTTCAGGCTCTTGCTCAGCTTTGCACAGTGTCCAGGGGGCTGCCCTCAACAAGGAGAGGGGGTTTTCTCCAACCAGACCCTGGGATGCTTTATAGGGACCACCACTAAAACCTGGCAGAACCTGCAGGGTGCCCACATGGCTCTGGCTAATTCCCAAGCTCCATGACAAAAAGATACTACCCTGAGAGGACACTCTGGAAGAGGGGCTGTTTCTTTCACAGAGCAGACCAGCACCAGCCCCTTTTTACCTGCCACTGCCTCCTACAAAAGCACCAAACACAGCCTCAGTTGTTACAGCCCTCGGCTGGAGACCCATTTCATGTCACAGCAGGGAAAATAAGAGGGGATGTGCCAGCGTGGGAGCAGTGAAAGGTTCCCACCCCACTCCCAGACCCCCCAAACCAGGTGCCATCCCATGGCAGGGCTCTACTGCCACCTGCCCAGCAGTCTTAAAGCCACAGGATGGGAAATGCAAACTTCACACCCTTCCCCACTTCCCTAGTGCTCTGAAAAGTGACTTATCCTATCCCTAAATCTCCTCTGCACATCCTCAAACAAAGCCAAAACGACAGTTTCATACAGGTTGGACTCTGCTCTCCTTAGAAGTTTTTAAGCTTTAAGTTGCTCAAACTAAGAAAAATCATCACTAATGAGACAACTAAACACAACCAGAAGCAAAGTGGGAGAGAAACCCAAAATAAGGCTGTTCTGTTTTCAAGAGGAGAGCTCCAAGCCAACAGCAAGGCAAAGGGCATTTCCAACACCCTCTTCCAGCTCCCTTTAGGGTTTTTCCTTGCCACAGCTCCCCAGGCAGGAAAAGGCAACCAGGAGCAGGGCAGGGATCAGCGCAAACATGAGAAGGGGTGAACGGGCTCGCAGCACAGGCAACTGCAACACCAGAGCCCTAAACAGGCACCAGCAAGCAAGGAACTGGACCGAGGAAACCCTGAAGATGAGAGCCAGGTCCCAGCAACACAGAAAAACAACCACAAGGAACTCACCTTCTTGTTCTCTCAGGGTCACGGCTCCTGCAGGAATACTCTGGTGTGTGGTCATCAGGGTGAAAAAAAGACTGCTAGCAGCTCTTCACTTCTTAGCAGCAAAAACAGACCAGCCAGCCCCCAAAACCTGAGGCTTTTATCTGCTCCAGGAATCCCCTGCTGCCCCCTCGGCAGTTCATCTGCAAATGGCAAACTCAAATCACCTGCTGCCCCCTCAGCAGATCACTCATTAATGGCGAACTCGATTGCCCTGCTGCCCCCTCAGGAATTCACTCACTAGTGGCAAACTCAGATCCCCTGCTGCCGTCTCTCACCAGGAGAAACCCCTCAGGAGCTGCCAGGTTGGCAAAGCCAAGGGCAGGCGGGGCACAGGGGCTCAGGTGTTTCTCATCCAGTGTTTTCTCTCACCTGGGTGAGGTCCCAGCACCCACATCAGCCTGTCGCAACATCTCAGCTGGGTTTAGTGCTGGGTAAAGCCTTCTCTAGAGGTTTCCTTCCAAATGTGCAATTTAGAGAGTTAAAATCATGATGATTGCAGACCAAACGTGCCCCAAAGAGTGTGGGGATCTCTCCAAGGTCCTTGCTGCCCTGCTGCCCTGTTCATGGAAAGAAGGAAAGGCCCAGTGATGATGAACAGCCATGTGTGGAGCTGCCACATGTGGCAAGGATGGACATTTCCATCCCAGGCACACCAGAAAAAACCAAAACAAAAAAACCCAAACCAACCAACCAAACAAAAAACCCAAAAGACAGGGAACGAGAATGGGCTGAAACAAGAGGGGGGGAAGGCCAAGAAACATGATTTGGAGAGCAATGAATATCCAGGCATCTGCCATTGAGACTGGTTAAGGGCTGGGTGCGATCCTGTCCTCTCCTTAGGTCTGACTGGAGCAGTGAACAGGCTGGGAGAATAGCAGGAGGAGATGGGAATCATACAATTCCCTTCTAAATGCTGCCCCTCAGCTCCCAAAAAGCCCCTGAGGGGTTGATGGGCAGGGAGAAATGCTGAAATGCTTCAGGCCTGCCTGAAATTTGGGGTCTCAGTGCTGTCATTTGCAAGCCTGATGGAAGCCTGTGCTGGGGTGGTGTCCCCCATCCCACCCCTCACATTAACCTGAAAACACCCAGTGGGGAGCAGCCCCTCGTCTGCCATTGGGGTGAGTTGCGGGGACCACAGGTGTGGACACACATGGCCCCAAAACCTCCCCAGTCCTTACAGAGTCTTTTGTGGTCCACCCAGAGCCCTAAAGCAGGGTTCTGCCCTGAGCCACCATTTAATTTCAGGCTTACAAAGCCACCCCATAAAGCTCCTGATTCTGGGATGTCCCTGACCTGCTGGTGACATCCCATCCCCTTGCAGGCAATGAATCCCTTTTCACAGGGGCACCCCAAAGTCCCAGCCCCCTCTCTGGCTGCCAGAACCACCCCCACGCTCGGTGTGGGGCAGGGGTGGCAGCGGGTGATGTGCTGACAGCTCACCAGGGTGATGGATGGCCCAGGTGCCGCAGAACCGGCTGCCTCATCCCAACCTGTAATTTCCGAGGCGGCGCTTCCAGCCCGTACCCCACCAGTGATGGGAAGAGCGGGCAGGAATGGGGGCAGAGCTGAGCAGGCAAACCAGATGGCTGTGTCATTAAGTGCAGCTGCAGGAGGAGAGGTCGGAGTCGTGATGAGTCGGGCAGAGTCCCCACTAATTAATGCTGACACGCAAAGTTCAGATGTGTCCACTGGTGAGGAATAAATCAATCCCCCAGAAATGGATACAGGCAACAAGGGATAGTCAGGTTTGTTCTCCTGCATCCCACAGGGTGAGTAATTATCTCCATAACTTTCTGGTTAGGGTGTGCTTGGGAAACACATCCTTCCCTCCATAAATAACAGCTACCTTACACTTTCAGGTGTCAAAAACTAATTATGCTCAGGAACAAAACAGCACGGGATGGCGCAAAACCAAGTGAGGGGCTTGTTGCAGCTCGTAGTGCCATCCAGCTCCTCTGCTTCTACCTCCCACAGCGATGACAGGGCTGCCTTTAGTGGAATTTCAGCTCAGGAATGGGGTGAATCTGCGTCACTTTCCATGAACGTGGGGAAAAGGACTGGGGTCTGAGTCCTGAGGTGCCCAGCACTGTGTCCTCACCCTGTAGACATTTATAAGACCCTTTATAGGTGGGCAGCGTGAGAGAGGTGGTGGTAGTGACACATGACACATCCTGCCCCTGGTGTCTCCCATCTCAGGTGGGAATCCTGCATTATGGGCTGTGCAAGGAGCCTCTTCCGCTTTCCTCCTCTGCAGTCACACCCTCTCTCCTCCTGCCCAGGACCACAGCCCGCCATGGGATGCCATGGTGGGATCCACTGGCCACAGGGCCCCTGGCAAGGGTGGGGGTCACTCCCTTTAGCCCCCGTAATGGAAGGTGTCCCTGCCCATGGCAGGGGTGGGACTGGATGGGCTTCCAACCCAAACCATTTGAGGATCCATTTTGTGTCTGCACCCACCGGTGCCGCTCACCCAGAGCCTTTTGCAGCCCCGTGCCTTCCTTTGCCAAAGGGACTCTAATATTTTAGGGTAAAGGGAAAACAAACCCCACAACTTTTCCAGCCCCCAAAACAGCCCCCTCGAGGGTGACTGCTAAAAGTAACCCTGTCTCCTTGCTTTGAGCTGCTAACTAGCAAATGCCATCACCTGGCCTGGTAATGTAAGGGAGACACGTGATGGAGGGTCAGTCTGAGCTGGTTTTACAGCCTGGCACACAAGGTAACATTCCATGAGCACATAACTCAGGCGTTAAGTAATTGGGAGGGCTCCCCTTTGCTTTTAAAAGAGGATGTGCCCCAGGATTGAATTCCCAGGGGATAATTGACATAGCTGCAGCTCTTCAGCAGGGAGGTGGGGAGAAGGGAAGCCTTGTCTTTTTAGCTAGGCTAAAAGTTTTTGGTTTTTTTTTTCCTATAATTGATGGGAAAAGGCAGGAGGGAAAGGAAAATTGTGCACAGTTATGAGAACTGGAAAGAGTTTGGGGGATTTTTTTTATTGACTTATTTACACCTGACAAAGGAGGGCCACTGTAAACTAGTGTAGCACAGAACCTTTCCATATTATATAGAGCTGTTAAAGGGGAATGTTTAAATGTTATCTAATTTCCAATAAGAACTGGACAAAAATCAATGCAGCCTCAGGACAAGTTTATATTTCACCAGGCAGCAGTTTTTAAAGAAGCAGCAGCAGCCCAGCCATCTCTGCTCCTCCAAGTGCATTTCAGGAGTATTTTTAGGGGGGTGCAAAGTGTGGCTCCCCCCTCCCGGGCACAGGGACGTGTGTCCTGGCAGTCCTTTCATCCCATGGCCTGCCCCAGCCACGTAACTGGGCAGTGCTGTCCCAGGGAGCTGGAAATAGAAACGTGGGGCCGTGCCAGGGGCAGGTTGTCTGTTTGCAGGGTGGCACCTGCCTCAGGGAGAGGGCACTGAGCCTCACACCCTGCCAGGGATGGGGATCCAGGGAGGATGAGCGAGCAGTGCCCGGGAGAGCTGCCCTCACATCTCTCCAAGGTAGGTGTGAGCAGTGATGGCTCATCTTTTGGCATAGTAGCATTGCCACCCTGCTTGGGCACCTCTGGGTCCCACAGCCACCACAAGGGCCTCACATGAATTATGGGGAGTGGGGGGTTAAGAAGGGGCACAAGCTTTAAACTGAGGAGGCAGTTTTCCCAGGAAAAGCATTAACAGTGCCATTCCCCACTTCCAGAGGGCAGCTGTAAATCGAGGCAGCGATGCCAGGAGCTCTGCACACTGACACACCTGGACTCACAGAAGGTTTTAAGGGTTTGGGGTGGGTTTTTGGAGCCAGCAGGGTGAGTTATTACGGGCTGAGATCTCCCCGGAGTGAGGACTAAGTTCAGTGGCAGCTGAGCTTGGGGTACAGGCTCGTGCTGCAGCTGTTTCACTGCTGTGTATCGTGCTCCTGCATGTGCCAGGAATGAGTTTTCCTCTTACGTGACACCAGCGCAGGCAATTTAAGTCATTATTAATAGATACACTTGATCTGAGGAAGCAAAATGCTTAATGCTTTGTTAAATGAGGTGTGCTCTGCAAACAGTCGGGTGCAGGGGGAAGGTGAAGATGCTCCCCCTGCATTAGAGATTAATGAGTGCCAGGCCACCGCTAAGGAAATGCTCATCCTCACCCATATTTGGGGCTCTGGGCTGTGCGGGAACATCCCTGCTGAAGGAAGGACAGATCAGGATGGTCCCAGGCTTAATTTGTTGCAGGGAAATGTTTAAATATTAAGCATTTAATATCCTTGGACCTTCAGGGATGCTGTGATCACAAGTGATGTGCCCAAAGCTGTGCAGCACAGCAGTGGCAGGGGAAAGGCTTGAGAGCTTCCAGCCTTCCTCCACCACCCCAAATCCCTGCCTGAGGGCAACAAGTAGTTTACAAGCAGTTGAAACTCCCCCTTTTTCTTCTAAACTCCACCAGGGACCTTCTCCCCTAGCTTCTGGCCAGCCCCAGGATGCCCCACAGGTGTCCCAGCTGCCATCTCCTCTCTGCAGTAAATCACAGCTGCCTGTGCAGCCACATTCCCCCTAAATCCACAGCAATATCGTTTCATCCTGGCATCACTCTCCATTCCTCAGTGGAAACAGCCCTTAACTCGCAAGGGTTTATGTGCCACTCAGCTCCAAGGGGACTTTTCTCTCTACCCTTGCTCGTCCAGGCTATTTTCAACCTCTTCCCTCAGTTAATCCTGTCGCTACCCTGACCCAAGCTGTGAGTGATATATGCAAAGAGATGCTGATTAAAAGGGTGGTGAGAAGGGTCACAGGGTATTTCAACACACTCTCAATGACAATGTAATGCCAGACACACACATACATACTTCCCTAGCAAAACCAGCCCAGGTCTGACAGAGAAGGTCTGGGCTTCCTGCTAAATATAGCCAGGGACGTGATCCCTCCCTTGGAAGGTGATCCCTTTGGCATGAGCAAGGACATGTGAAGGTAAGATTCCTCCACGCCACCATGAAAATATTATAGGGTTGCTAATGAGAGGAGAGGAAAAGCAAGGCAGGGCTGTGGAAACACAACCCAGGACAAGTTCCTGAGGAAAACAATCCCTGTCTGTGCTGCTCCCTGGGTCTCCAAACCTCCCACATCAGCTAAAGGACCTCAGGGGATAAAACATCCCAGAGGATGTTTTTCATACCAGAGCAATGATTTGAGGAGGTGGCTCAGTTCATACCAGAAGGGGGAATGGGCACAGAAAGAGTGGATGTAGCAGAATAGCAACAGGTGGTGAAAGCAGAGAGAAAAATTAGTGGGGCTGGAGGCTACAAACCAACGGAGCAGTTGTGGACAGCCAGGTGGGAATGCCAGCCTTGAGATCAAAGGGAAGAGAGGAAACAATAGGGAAGGCCACCTAGGCTGACCTCAAGTTAGCTCCCAATGTTGCTTCCTCTGAATGGGGACCCCAAGTCAGACCCTCCTGGCTCAGCACAACCCCGTCCTGGCTGGGTTTTGTGGGGGTTTGTGACTCCATACTCTTCCCACAGTCTCCTGGGCTGGAGATGGATGTCACCACAGCCACCCTGAGGAAACCCAGAGGGAAACTTCAGGTCGCTCTGGCAGCAGGCCTGTGTTGGGCCAGGGTTGGCACAGAGATGCTCCAGGATCACCAAAGTCCCAAATGTTTCTTCCAGCCTCAGGTTGACTCCATACAGAGGGAACCACACAGCATTTCAACAGTCCCTCCACCTCTGGTTTAACATGTTCCCAAGATGTGCTTTGATCAGGTTTACTCGATGGGAGAGCTGGGTAGGGGAGGTTGTGTCACCCAGAGCCATCCCTGGAAACGCTCAGGGACGGGTTGGATGGAGATGGGAGCAGCCTGGGCTAGTGGAAGGTGTCCCTGCCCATGGCAGGGGGTGGGACTGGATGGGTTTTAAAAGTTCCTTCCAAGCCAAAACCATTCTTGGACTCCATTCACAGATCCCAGTGGTGCTGCCTGTGGGGTGTAAAAAAAGGTGGCATGATCCATGGCAAGGCTTCCCACATGTTCCCACATCTCACAGCTGCATCAGCAGAGATAAAAAAAAGGGACAGTTTGGTGCCAGGCTTGTTGCACAGCTCACGCTTTCCTCCCATGGACAGGAGCAACCCAGCCTCACATACTTTTCCTTCCTCCTCTTTCCTGACTATTTATCCTATAATCAGTATGTTCTACATCCCAGGCCGAGCACCCTTTTCCCAGGAGATGCTCAGGATGGATCCAGACATGGGGCACACAGAGGTCATCCCAATCTCCTGTGCTCCTCAACCCATGCCAACCCCACCTGCAAGGGATGCCAGTGCTGACCAGGACACTTACTTCTCCTAAAATCCAAGCCCCAGGAATGAAGGAACAGGGTCTGTGGGATGTGGCACAGTCCTCTCATCTCCTCCCCACACAAGCCACATATGGATCCACCTTGGTCTATGGTCACGGCTAAGGCTCATCCATGTTCATCCACATGTCACGCTGGATCAGCATCACACAGATGAGCATGACAATTATGTTGAAAAATCTGGAAAAATCAGGATTTCACGCACACATGTATGCCTCTGTAGGACTTTAAGTGCTTGGATCATTAGACTCACAGAATCAGGGTATTTTCCTTTTTCTTTTATGAAGAGCTCAGCCACTTGATATCCTGGTGAAACTGCTTAGGGCCATAGTGAATTCCATCACCTGCCAGCTTCCTTGAAAAGCCTCCCTGGCTTCCATCCTCTCCCCTTCAGGCAGCAGCTGGTGAAAGCAAAGTTCCCTCTGCAGATCTGACATATCATGGACCAGATCACAGGGAAATTGTTCTGAAGAAGGAAAGCAGCCAGAGGGAAAAAGATTTGCAGATGTAAATATCTTGATCCCAGATAATAAATAAGAGTCTCTGCAAGACAACCAAAAATTCAGTATGAATCAAGTTTTGGTTCAGCCAAAAATCTAGGGATGCATCAAAGACATCCTTAGTGCAATGGGGGTTGGAAGGAGCAGGATGGGTAAGGCAGGAGGCTACAAGCAGCCCTCATGGTTAACAAGGACCTGGCTTTAATTCCTTTACCTGAGCCCCCTTTAGATCTTAAAAATCCAGTCTCCAGATCCCAAGTCATCATAAAATTCCCTGTGATTCCATGATTTTAGGCTTCACCAGCCTGCTTTCCCCCCAAGAGAGAGGGGGCAGCCAAACCAGCCCAGTGTGTCCACAGAGGTCCGGGTGTCCTGGTTTTGGCCAGCTGGTGCCAAGCTTGGAAAAAAATCTGTATCTCTCTAAAAAAGATGAGTCCCTGTCCCTGATTTGCATGTCCTATTCCCCTGGAGTCTGGAGGGGGATGGCAGGTGAGCCAGCACACGGCAACACGGGGATCAGACAGAGCCAACGTGGAAACAGCTGAGTTATGAAGCCCTTGAATATTGGGGCTTTATAATGGAAATGCTGAGAGACCCTTAACTACGCCCGGCGCTACGGGGACTTCTGCAATAACTAAGCCAACTCCCTTGAAAGATCAAAAATTAATAGACATTTCAGACAGGTTTTGAGGTTTCGACCACTGCTTTTCAATCGCAAAGACTTTGCTAAAGTTAGAGACTGAGGAGGTCAAGCTTTAGGTAACACAAACATTTCCTCTTTGATTAGGGGGAGACTACTTTACCTCGCCTTCTTTTTTTTTTATTTTATTATTTTTTCCGTTGAGTAGTAGATTTTAGGTCATCCTTAATTTTTTACTGACAATAAAGAGCAGGTCATTGACCTACATAGAGAGCTATTTTATTTTTCTCCCTCTCGATAACAATGGCCAGAACACCTATGTGCCAGGTTCTTCTGTATTCCCATATACTCGGCAATTCACCATGGGGGCAGGACTTAAAACCTTTGAGCCTCTCAGTGACTGGGATAAAAAAAAATTATCTGGGCTTCCTTCCAGCCATTTGAGCTTCAGAATCCATGAGATTTCAACAAAAAGGATATCAGAGCTTTAATCTAGGAGCTTTTTGAAGAGATGGAAAAAAAAAAGTTCCAGTAAAGTTCAGTCTTACCTTCTTCACTTTAGGAGCTGTTCATGCCAACGTCGGCCTATTTAGTAGAGTTCCTCTCCTTGACCTCTTTTTTACAGCCGAGATAATTAACATGGTGGGGTAAGATGAGTCTCTAAATTCACTGCACTCTCTCCCTGGCGCTCTCCCTTTTCCCTCTTAAAGCTGGCATGATTAAAGGAGTCTGCCTTTATTGGCACCCCAAAAAAAATAAAATAAAAATAATTGAGGGGGAGAGGAAGAGTCTCGGTGGTGTCGGGGAGAGGAGAGCAGGCGTGGGGTGGTGGGAAGGCACATGGCAGGGATGCAGGACGTGGTCCCACCCCCCATCTCGGAACCCACTGAGGAAGGGATGCCAAACGCTACCACATCTGTAGAGTCCTCCTTCAGATCTGTGAGTCTCTCTGAACATCCCAGGTCTCCCATGTGACCAGGGAGAGCCTACCTGGAGAGAATTCCCCCTCTCCAGCCTTCCTCAGAGGGAAGAGGCCCAAGTCAAGCCAAGGGATGGGAGAAGATGTCACCCTGACCTCCAGGCAGCTCGGGCTTACGGCTGAGCATTCACTTCTTCAAGCTTTCCCTCTACCCTGGGAGCTGGAACCAGAGTTATCTTCCAGCTCCGAGCCTGCAGCGCTGAGGGATGGGGGATAAATGGTGGGATGAGTCAATGCAGGAGGCCAGTCGGTGTCCAAGGGGTTCCATGCAGGGATTGAGGGGGTGGAGAGCGAGCACAAGAGCTGCCAGAGACAGCAGGGGGTTTGCTTAGGGGGTATTGGATGAGGAGAGCTCACCCTGGGAGGAATTAGCAGGAAGCAGGAGCCAAGCAGGAAGGCAGGTACCTAAAAAGGCAATGTGGTCAAGATAAGGTTCCCAAATGCCATGGAGATGGATAGACAGGGTGGGCCCAGGCCCATGGCACCCACCAGCTATTCCAGCATCATCCTGGGCCCACTGTCCCTTTTGGCTGAGGGAAATAAGCATTACTACAAATAAAAAAAAAAGAAAAAAACCCAGAAATTTGATAAAAAACCAGCATTTAGCATCATCTAGTGCTAAACTTCAACTTCTCCTCTGTTTAGCCTTGCTAAATACACAGCTTGGAGCATTTGGAGCCATTATTTTGGGAAATCATCCTCCTGACAGGGAAAACCAGCTCCATACTGGGTCCTGAGCAAGAAATAAGGATCCCAAAAGCAGGCACAGGGTACGGCCCAAGGCCTGACCCTGCTCCCTGGAGGTGGGACAACACGGGGGCTCCTACGGATGAGCCTTGCTCTGACCCCAGGGAGGGGGGAAAACAAACAGGAGGCTTTTTCCTCAAGAAAAGTGGGGGTCTGAGTGGGGTTTTGGGATAAGAGTTTTCCTTCCGGCTCCGCTGCCCCAACCTCCTGCTCCTCCTGCTGGTTGTTCATCGCATCCCATTTAGAACTCAATCCCATTTCAAACTCAATCCCACTTTCCCAACCTGGGCATTTTTCAATCCCAGCTGAGCTCCAGCCGGGAGCCGTCCTGGCAGTGGGATGGCAATGGGCACGTCCCGCCCTGGCTCTGTGGATGGGCAAGGAAGAAAAATCAAATCCAAACCATTTTTCCCCGTTTGTTTGAGCCAGGGGCCCGGCACAAGGCAAACCTGTAGCACCACCACCAGTCACCACAAATTTACCTTAACCTCACAAGTGCCTTGTCCAAGGAGGGAGATGTGCTACCCATCATCTGCAAATGAGTTGGGAAGGGTTTGGAAGGAAGTCTAAGTTAGTCAAAAGTAGGTACCAGGCTGGATGGAAAACAAACTTATTTGCTTTGCCACAGTGCCTCTGAATTTCTGCTGAGCTAAACCTAAAACTAAACTACACATATTCTTTCAATATTCCCAAAACGTTGGAGGGAAGGCCTCAAAAAAGCAGTGTACAATCCCTGAGACTTGTTTATGGGGATTTTATTCTAATCTGATGACAGTCAACAGTGTGTTAATAAAAAAACTAAAGAAGCCAGAAATGCCAGTGAAGTGTTAGAGCATATGGGGAGATTTTAAAGGTTAATAAGAGCATCTTCCCAGAACCTGCTATGCCCAGACGTCCAAACAGAAGGCACCCTTTCCATCCACCAGAAGAGATCACCTTATTTATAGTTTCTCACTAACATTCCCTCTCTGCCAAGGGAAAAGCACCCAGGGGGAAAATTCAATATAAACTGACTTGGGTTTCTTCCAACAAGTTGGGCTTTGAACTTGATAACCAAAAAGAATAACCCTTCAGTTAAACAGCACCTGGAAAGGATGGCATTTCCACAGAAGAATATTTGGGATGTCTAGCAGGAGGTCAAGAGGAATTGATCTCCCCGTATTGAATTCTCTGTAAGGGAAAACCCCGGGGCACAGAGAGGATGCTGGGCTGGAGGGACCGGATGCAGCTTCTGGCTTGGCTGGGCAATCCATGTTGTACCTCCTTCACCTGGAAATTAAGGGCAGAGGAACATTCGTTCCCTCTGTCTTACCTGTGCAGGTGGAAATCTCCAGCCTGGGCACTCTCCATAACCAGGGTGATGCTTATGCTCAAGGTCTCTGGGCACAGCCACCTCCTTGCCTGGGAAGGAGCAGGGATGCTTTAAGTGTGATCTATTAAAACAAAAAATAGAACAAAAGGGGATTTTTCTCATGGACCAGGCTGCTGCATTTTTGCAGTGAGGTGAGAAATGTGTTTTTAGCATTCTTTCCTGCAGAACCATCCCTTGGTTTTCCCTCAATACACTGGGTTTTTTAGGTGCCATTATTAGGGTGCCAGTGCTACCTGTGACATTAGAATTAAGCTAATCTGGGGAGGTCCTGAGAGAATCATTACAATTAGGGCTACAAATTCCCTGCTGACAAGGATGGACAAGACCAGTGAATGTGATGGAGTGGCTGAGTGATTTGCTCCACTAATAGATCCCCTCTGACAAAGTTGTACCTCCCAGCAGCAGACAGCAGGCCTCCCAAAAAAACTCAGTGAGACAAGCCATTGCTGGAGAAAGGGATTCAGCCTGTTTCAAAGTAAAAAGGGAATTTTGAAGTAAGGATCTGGGGATTTGGGGGCTGACATAACCTCACCTTGACCAGCTCACCCACAAGCACATCCCCAGCAGATGCCTCTGGTGAGGGCTGGCACATCTGGGACCATTACACCTGCACAGGCTGCAGGAGCAGCCTGGCCACAAAGATCCTGCAGGATTTCTTTTCTTGGCAAACTCAGGCTTGATAAGCACAAGAAAAGCAGCCTAAGGAGGTATTTGTAGACCCTGCACTGCCAAGGACAGCCTCTCCAGCTCCTGTCAGATCCTGGGGGAGGTGATACTGCAGGTCCAGGAAGAGTCAGGTATATTATTATATCATTATTTATTATTGTGTCCCCAGATTTGGTAGCATTCATCTGTGCCAGGAAAACAAACAATGTCCTGGCACTGTCCTTCCTCCTCAGGGCTCCTCTTTTCCCCATCCCTGCTGCTGGAAGGATCAGGCTGGGACTCCACTCCCCCTCAGCTCCCCTTCATTTTGCTTCTGTGTCAGCCCAGAGCTTCACTCAGAGCTCTGGTGACACCTGAGCTAAAAGAGAAGCTTATTAGAGGAAAATTAAAGAGACAGGGAGGGTTTAAAGGTTTATGCTCCTCCCTAGCCTCTGCTCAGCCACTGCTGAGGCTTCCCAAAAGACGGCTCTCCCCAGCTCTCTGGCAGCATCTCTTGGGAAACAGGACCACGTACTCAAGGTCCAACTTAGCTGGCACGTGGGTCTGCCCCCCTCCAAAACCCACCCCGTTTGTGCCACAGCAGGATGCTCAGCCCCTCCAGTGAACCCGGCTGCGGACAGCCCTGTCCGGGCGGTGACATTGAGCCGCAGCAGCCCCGGCGGCTCCCGGCAGGAGAGGGAGCAGTCACTTTGATTCATTCAGACTGGCTGATCACATCCGTTTACTCGCACACACACCGGGGATAAAAAAATAACCCCCCCATCAGGGCATACCAGGCGTCTGCAACCCCCACGCACTGTCAGAAGGATGCAGGCAGGAGGCTCTGATGGGAACGGGTGTCCCCACTTCGCAGCAGCCACGACCCCTCGTTGCACCCGGGCACGGCGGTGTCAGAGGGAGGAGAGGGGAGGTTGCTTGCCTTGGTTTGGTCCTCCTGGGAACCGCAGGTGCTGCTGCTCCATCATCACCGGCTGCCAAACAAACCATCAAGACTCATTTCTACACATTAAAACCACCTGCAAAAATGTTGCTTTTCCGGGTAGGCAAAAAACCGGGACCAGGACTTTGACTCCATGATCCTTGTGGGTCCCTTCCAACTCGGAATATTCTAGGATTCTATGAAACACAACCCTCTAGTCCCCTCTAGGGCAGGAGCCCCACTCAGGTGTTTGGGTCCCTTAAAAGGAGAAGGAGAACTCACTTTTATATCCAAGCAAGTTGGCCTGGGAAGGTGGGACTGTGGTGGGCCAAGGATGGTCGAGGTGGTCAGAAACGGTCGATGGTCAAAGATGGCCAAAATGGTCAAGGATGGTCAAAGATATGGCCCCATGCCCTTGTCAGGGTACCGGTCCCAGAATGGCCCCCGTGTGTCCCTGTGCAGGTGGGAGTTTGCAGGTGGGGCCGGGGTGCTTTGGGATATAAAAAGCTGGGGCAGTGGGAGGGCTTGGGAGGGCCTCCCAGTCCAGGCAGGGAGATGGGACCATGGCATGGGCGCTGGCAATGCTTCTGGGAGGGAGGGAAATGAAAACCCAGCACGGTGTGGCAGCGGGTGGAGTGGGCAGGGCAAAGGGCAGGATGGAGCCAGCAGGGCTCTCAGGGGTCGGCAAGGAGCACATTTTCCTGCCCAGGGAATATCAGAGATATCAGGTATCAGTACATCAGCCGCTGGTGCAGCCGCCTTATGGCTCTGCGTTTCATTGATTTTACATCAAACAATAAAGAAAATATTATCCTGGCTTGTCACGCACCAGCCAAAAATGTAAATAAGAAGCGAGGGCTGCATCCAGAGGCACAAGTGCCTCAGCATGCCACAAATACAGAAAAATCTCCAAAACATTCCAGGAGAAACTCTACACATACCTTACCCCAACATGGGGTTATCCCAGCCTGGACCACAGCAGGGTGGGACAAAATCCAGGTGCAGCAGGTGGATGTTGTCCCCCTCTGGGACCTGCCTGTCTGTCTGACCCTCCCTTTGCCCATGGGTAGGTGCTGAAGTCCTGCACGGTCGTGCCCGAGGTCATCGAAGTCCTCTGCAATTCCTACTCACAAATTCCCGTCTCCCAGGAGTGGGCCGAGGCTGTGCCAGAGGAGGTGATCCAGGTGGGACAACACTGAGCTTTGGCAGGGATGGCTGAGTCCCAAGGAGGAGGCTTTACCCACAGAGAGGGGTTTTCCCCCTGCTCAGACTTCACTTGGGTGGAGAAAAAAACTGTTGGAATAGTCCCCAGAGCCCCATGGCACAGCAGATTCATCCAGCAGATTCATCCACAAAGGTTGGCATCCCTTTAGTTCCATTGACATCAAAGCCCACATCCGTGCCCCAGCCTGCAGTAAAATCCACTCCCAGCATCTGGAAGTGACCCTGGAACCAGAGCACTGCCCAGAAGGAGCCCACAACTCTCATTTTAGTTTGAAAAAGCCCCTTCCCAGATGTGCAACAGGTATGGCGAGCCCCTTCTGGCATGATCGGGGATGGCTCCTGGCCCCCACAGGCTGCGGGAATGAAACCAGAGCCCTTCAGCCATTCCAGAGAGTGGGAGAAAGGATTTTTACTCCACGCTAAGGAAAGGCCAAGGTTGCACAGCCCAATCCTGCTTCATTTCCCTCTCTCAGAAACAGGGTCTCTTCTCCAAGAGCTTTCTGCAGGGTGCCGGTGGCCATGAGAGCACCCTCCCCACGAGGCCAGTTTCTCCATGTGCTTCCACAGGAGAATTCCTCACCCAGCCTCTGCTTGCAGAACTGTGTCAGTGCATGGGCCCCTTAACCCCCAGCCACACGTGGGTTTCTTACCCCTTTCCCTTAGACCTTCATCCCAGAACATCTCCAGCCCGTTTGGTAACCAGGAGGGACACCTAAGCCCGGGTGCTGCCCCTCTCTTTGCAGCAGCACCAGCCGTTCTACAAGTCCCTTTTCCATCTGGCAGGCACCTGCAGCACCTGTGCCACTCCAGCATCCAGAGAATCCTCAGCAGCAGCTGCCACTGTCCCATCCCACCTCTGCCTGTGCCCACGGCTCTGCGGGACTACCTGCTGCTCTGAAGGAGCAGGTCCACATCCCAGAGCAGCCCTTCCTTCACTGCTCGGAGCAGGGCAGCATCCATTTCTGTCAGCAGAGCCAAGGAGCGCCGCTTCCCGTGATAGATGGCTGTTTTCCAGGGATTTATAATGTAACTAAAATGTGCTTTCGGCTGTAACTTTGTATGGATTTTTTTTCTAATTGTGCTTTAAATAGATTATAAAGAGTAATAAAATGATTAGTAGCTGTTAGGAGCCGGCTGCAGATATGAATAATGCTCATTATAGAGGATCCCTGCAAAGCAGGGGGGCTGTCAGGTGTGCAAAAGCAGGCACCACGGCAGGTGACCCCAATCAGCCCACATGGGCATCAGATCCCCTTGGATAGACCTCACCTCTGGAGTGGCACAGCAGCACTGGGACCAGAGGGGCAGCGTGGAAGCCCTCAGCAGGATGCAATATCCAGTGGCATTAATAGAGACCTTGAAAACGACAAAAAAAAATCTATTTTTTTTCATGTAGATGGTACCAAGAAAGTGCTGGTTATTCTACATGGGAGTGGGTGACACAGCTCCCTGTATCTCCTGGCTTCCCACAATCCATGGGATGCACCAACACCTCCCATACCCATCATGCCTATCCCTGTTCCCAGGCTGGCACATGAAAAGGCTGGAAAAACCAGTGGCAACCCAGAGTGAAGGAGTTTGAGCTTTCATTTCCCCCAGTGACTCGGCCAAAGGCAACAGGAGGAGCGAGGATTTGTTTTTCCCAGACCCTCAACCTCCCCAGATTAATTCCTGTTGAACCAAAGCATGTGCACACGTGTGTCCCTAGGAAGAACAGCTGTGTTCATGCAGGCGGCTCTCACACAGCACTCACCAAATCCTTCCACTGCTTAATTACACTCGGGTTTGGTTTTTTTAATAAATATAAATAACTCATTTTGCATGTTT
Organism: Sclerurus mexicanus; assembly: GCA_013396755.1. NCBI lineage: Eukaryota > Metazoa > Chordata > Aves > Passeriformes > Furnariidae > Sclerurus > Sclerurus mexicanus. The sequence goes on along the minus strand of VWZF01001533.1, from coordinate 438,599 downwards.
GGCTGGGCTTTGCACCAGCACCCAGCACTGTACAGCCGGTGCTTGGAGTGCAGGGCAGCATCCCGGGCTCCCAGAGCTGCTGCCTGTGAAGCGTGGAAATGGGGAGGGAAAAGAAATTCCTCCCTCTCCCAGCCTCCACCTGCTGCTTCCACAGTGTCCCCTGCCCTTTAAGTTGTATATGGATGGGCAACTGCATTGCCAAGCCCGCCCCGTGTTCCCAATGACTCCTTCAGAGCTGGCACTCCGGGACTTTAGGGACTGTTTGACTTCAGGGTTTGTTTCGGTGGCCGGAGCAGGGGGTGGAAATTGAAGGGGATTTAGGGAAAGAACCCCATCCTGGCCGAGTCCTCACGCGTTTGAACCAGCCCAATCTAAATTTTGGTGCATCTTTCATCTTTTGTGTGGCCCCCGAAGCGGGAAGAATGGCACGTTTTACATCCGTATCGGGCACGTTTGCATGGAGACACAGTCCCACCAGGCGACCGCGCCCCCTCCCAAAATCCCAAATCCCATATCCATGGCCTCGCTCCACGGGCGGTGGGGGGCAGGGAAGGTGGGAGTGCACATCAAAGCGGGGAGGCGAGGCGCGCGGTTCGGGGGTGCCGCAGAGGCCGTGGGAGGGGGACACGCGTGGGCCGGTGCGCGGCGCCCCGCGGCCCGCAGGGGGCGCGCTGGGCTCGGCCGTCGGGGGCCGAAAGCCCCCCAGAACACCGCGCAAAACAGGGACAGAAAAGGCAAAAATCCCCCCAAAAAAGACTTCCAGGGCGTTGTGGGGGTTTTATCCCCCCGGTTTCAGCCGTTCTGGAGGCGGCGGAATGGTGCTCCAGGCGCGGGGGTGGTGATGGTGCTCCAGGCGGGATGATGATGATGGTGATGATGATGATGATGGTGATGATGATGATGATGATGCTCCGGGTGGGATCATGCTCCGAGCTTGGGTTGATAAGTTCGGCGGGCGGGTAAAGAAGCGTTTGGTTATATATATTTAAATATATATACACACACACCCCCCAAATATATATATATATATACAAATATTTTTTCCTCCTGCCGGCGCCTTGTTTTGATGCAGATGTTATGGGGAAAGGATCATTTTTATTTTTTTTATTATTATTATTATTTTCCAGCAGCTAAAGACGGGAGGTCACATTAACTTCTAATACGGAGACACATAAAATTGCGATTATGCCTGCTAAACAGAACACAGTAGGCTGCTAGTTAAGACAATGAGATTTCCAGGAAGCGATGCATAAATTCTTCAAAAAATGACACATTTTTCACGTTTCATTCCAATTAAATTACTGAGGCAGCTAACACAGCGCTGTGCACGCCATACATTTGGGGGATATGAAGGCTTTTGTGGTTTTTTTTCCTTTCTTTTTCTTTTTTTTTTTTCCTCCCTAAGTCTATCTGGATGCGTGTGTTTTATGAAAGACGTTTAATATTAAGCTGCTATTAAGGAAAAAATGTCAGAGACCTTATCTCCTCGAGGGTTTTTTGTTTGGTTTTTTNTTTTTGTGGGGCTGCTCCTGCTCGTTTTCCCACCCTGCAGCATTAAATCACCGATGGTCCAGCTGCAAAATAATTTCCAAATAATAGGAATTCCCCGCCCTGATGCACACACCTCCCTGTTTGCAAGGAGCCAGGGAGAATTAAGGAGTGATGCGCACCCTCCCACCCCCCCAAAAAAAGGCTTTGCCGTCCCGTCGGGTGTTTTTTCCCCGCACCCGGGACCCTCTGGAGCAGGATCG
>VWZF01001533.1:338185-428030 GCA_013396755.1 Sclerurus mexicanus | reverse complement strand
CTGGAAAGTTATTTACTCCGCGGATTGGGGTCCGCCATTGCCCCCCTTCTTGTTCCAGGACTGGGGCTTCGAGGCTGGAGGGGGGAGCCCCGGGCCGGGGGCCGTAGGAGAAGGAGATAAACAAGCGAGGGGGTTGATAGCTGTCATCATCACCATCATCATGGCTTTCATTTGGCTGCCTAATGAGTCAGATCACAGGCAGAGAGAAAAATTGTCAATCGCCCAGGCTCTAATGAATTTTTTTGCAAATTGTAATCAAGCCAGGCCGTCTCAGCTCGCTGATTAATGAGACCCAGGAGGCCCGGCCAGCACCTCAGCTTTTTATTCCATCCCGTCCTCCCTGCACTAAATTAACAGCAACTTGTCTGAGCTTCAAATTAACTCCCAATGATTAATTCTGATGGGGGGGTCTGAAGAATAGCTTGTCCTAATAGGCACTGGCCTCTGATGCTGTTTGAAATTAATACACTTCCCCTTTGGCTGCCGGCTTTAATCCAAGGTTGGGTTTTGACATCACTATATTTGTTGTTACAATAAATTCCTCTTACATCTGCAGATCAAATAATTGCAGTGCTCGGGGAACGCGGCAGCGATGCCGGCCCGCTTCGCGCAGCATAAAGTCGTAGGGGAAGGAAAGCTGCCCTGCTCCCGTGCTCCTCACCTCCAGCCAGCCTTAGCGAAACCCCTTTTATAAATACATATAGATATTTAGTTTTTTTCCCAAGCCACTGCTGTTCAGCAGCACCGGGGACGGGGGGAGGCGACCCCTCTCCGGCGGGGCTGGGAGGACGCTGCCGCTGCCTCGCTCTTAAATAAGACATCACAGCTTTTAAATCCCCCTCCTCTCACCCCCTCGCCGCAGTGACCCGGCAAACTCACTGCATGCCAGGGCTGCCGCACAGACCGGGCAAACTCACGGCAGGGCGGGCGAGGGGGAACTCCGCTTTCCCGAAGAGGACAGCCCTGCCTTCCGCCTTGTTTCTATTTGTACTGACTTAATTGGTTTAATTATTTCAGCTGGGACTGGCCAGGCTGCGCTTTGTGCCTTTTACCTGCCCCTCCTGCCCCCCGGGGGTGAGGCTGCCCGGCCGACAAGGACCCTTTTGTGCCCGGGCAGGGGGTGCTGAACCTCCCCTCGGGTGGGGTTATCCCCTGGGAGCCTCCTTGCAGAGCATCCCCTACAGTGGGGTTGGCCCCAGTGTCTGGAGAGAGAGGGACGAGGGGGTCTGCACCCCCTGGGAATATCCCTGCCGAGGACCGAGCATCCGCAATGAGCGCAAATTGCCGCCTGGAAGAGTCACCCAGCCCTCAGGACTCGCTGTCCTACGGGATCGGGCCCCTCCGCGCGCTTCCATGGGGCCGTATCCATCTTCATCCACACCGAGGAGAGCGATGGGGCCGGGAAGGGCCGCCAATGCAAATCCCCGCCGTCACCGTCATAAAGCACCCGGCACCCTGACACACAAAAGCAACACCATATGTACGAAGACAACCTGTATGAATTATAAATTGCATCATAAAAATTGATTGCCTATCCCGAGCCTTCGGAAACACGCGCGGTGGGGATCGGGGAGGGGGCAGGAGCGCGCCTCCCCCCCCACGGCGGGAGGGGATGCTCTGCCCGGCTAGCCCGTGTCCCCCGTGGGTGCGAGGTCCCCTCCGTCCCCTCCCGCGGCCGCGGGTCGCCCGCCCGCCCCTCGCTTGCTCTTTTCTCCCTCCCGCTACGCCCGGCCCATAGAGAGCCTTAATCTATTTATTTCAAGCCACTTCATCCTCTCTCCCGCTTTTGTCCCGGCCCCAGCCTCTGGCTTTGTGGCAGGACCGCTGAGGTTTTAAAAGCCCCTTCCCCTATAGTTTGAGGTCTCCTTGGCTGCCTGAATTACAATGGCTAAAACAGGATTACACTGACCTGATCCTATTAAACGCGCCAATCGATCTGTGCCGCCCTCCCTCCGGCTCCGCAAACTTACTCGCCCAAACTTTCCCCGGGGCTCAGCCTGGGAAGAGGAGAAGCAAAAGGCCGCCTTTCCGAGCAGGCCTGTTGGAGGAAGGATGGATGGAAGGTTTTTCTGTTTTGTTGATGGTTTGTGTGTGTGTGTGGGGGGGCTCTTTTTTTTTTTTTTTTTTTTGATGGAGCCACGTGGACTTTAAACCTCTGCTTTAGCTCCCAACATCTCAGCCCCAAATCAAAACGCGGTGTTTCCTTGGTGCCCCGACTCCCAGCTCCGGTAGGAGATTAAGTCACGTAGATAAAATCATGCAGAAGGGGGTATTTTAGCTAAAAGTAAAACGATTCTACAGAACCTACACAGAATTCTATAAAATCTATAGAGATTTTAGCCGCAAGCTAAACCTTTCAGTAAGGGCAATCTCGTGTGGGGCACCCCGAGTGCCGCCTTCCACAAGCAACCCGATGTGGGAAAAATCCCTGGGAACAAGCAGCCTCATCCCCTCGCTGCGATGCCGAGCGTGCCGGAGCCGGGGCTGCCCACGATCCCACCGGGGCCGAGCCCCCCGTGCAGCCCCCGGAGCATCCCCCGCCGTGCCCGGGCTCCCTCTGTGCCCGCAGGACCGTGTCACCGCCGGCAGCGTGTCCTTCACCCCTTGTTTTTACAGAAGAAGCAGAGGGAGAGGAGCGCAGACCTGGCTACACAACGTGTTCCTCACCAGCGGGAGGACGGACCTGGAATGGGCGGCTGGAATTCTCCGCTGCCAGGGGATGGATGCGCCGTGCCGCCTCGGAGCGAGGGCACGGCACCATCTGCGGGGGAACGGGCGCCTGGAATTAATCCCCCACCGTCCCTCGGGAAAATAATTACAAGGCAGGGGAACCATCTAAAAATGGCAGTAAAATATGGGGTGTTTACGCTGACCTGCCAGGATGAGTGAATTGGTGGCAAGGGGCCTGAATGAGTGGCAAAGGGCCGATCGCCGACTCCGGGGGGGCAGTTTTAACGCTCAAATCCTATTAATTAACGGAGCAAAAGACAACCCGGGGACTCCCATTTATAATTTTCTAGGAGAGTGTGATCAACAGTAAGGAGCTGGAGGTCGCAGAGTGAGTGTGTGATGCCGAGTGCCTGGAGCCCCCAGTCTACTCTAGAAGGTACCAATACCCCAAAAATAGCCTCCCCAAAAGGGGCATTAGCAATGATTTAATTTTTAAAAAAAGTTAACATAACCTGGGGTGACAAAAACTGTGTCCGCCTGAGTGTAAGTAGAAATCTTTGCAGTTTTCGTTGTGATGCTGCTCAGGAAGCCTATTCTTGCTGCAAAAGCAGCCCATTTTGGAAAGACTGTGGACGAAGTGGGTATGGCCCCAAAATCCCGTTGAGACACATCTGCCTCCTTTGCTTGGTATTCCCAGAAGAGCCAAAACAAGCCATGGGCATGGTTATACAAATTAAGTAATTGCCTTTTCTCTTTTTTTTTTTTTTTTTTTTGCTGGCAACCTCAAAATGAACCAATCAACTTGTCTGGGCAACAGCAACATCTCTTTACCCCAAATCCTCTTGCAAACATCCCTGAAGCATCCCCAGAGCATGTCCCATCACCCCCAAATTTGGCAGCTGGGGGGATGCACCTCATCAAACATACAGCCCACCCCCCAACTCCTCTATAAAAATCACCCTCCTGCCTAAATTCAGTGCCCTGCACCAAACCTGGAAGACACACAGGAGTTTCTAAGTAGCAATAACTGTTTGGTTTTCCCCCACTGATTGAAACCAAACCAAACCAAACTATCTTTTTCTGTGTTTTTCGCCCCAAAAAAACAAAAGGATTGGGACTGAAACTCTCTCTCCTCTCCCCAAACACCAGGACAGACCCTCAGTATGAAGCAACACTCCAAAAATATTTAAATCACTGCAGAGCCCCAATGGTAAGGCTCAGTGCAGAGTTCCCCAGTCCAACCAGTGACAGCAGCTTTCTGCCCTCATCCCCATCGCTCATCCCTTTGCACAGGGAGGAGGGATGAGAGCAGAGATCACTTGTAGCTGTGCCATGGAGCCCTGAACATACAAATAGCCTCTTCATTGCTAAGAAGCCACTCGGGCTTTTCTGAGCGTCGTTATGGCCCTGGTCTAATAGTACCTGTCAAAAACATTGCCCCTCTGAATTAGACTAATGGTCATTTTTTAGACACACAGCTGTATTTTTTTTTTAAACAGATGCTCAGCTCCTAAGCCCATGGCTGCTATTTCTCCCCCCTCCCCAATTATTTTCATATTTCCCCATTTCCAAAGCGGCAATAAGTTCCCATGAAAGAAGGGTAATAGGAACTCTCTCTCTAAGAGAAATTGTTAATTTGGGATTTATAAAGGACTTTCCTTAATGAATAATAGTTGAGATCTATCTGTCTTCCTGCCTCATTCTGCAAAGTAACATTTGTAAAGTAAGGTGATCCCAATTACTCCCTCTGATAACCCTCTCCAGAGGAGATTTCAGAGCTGCAGCGATGAAACCCACCCTCCTTCCTCTGTGCCCCCAGTGCCATGAGCATCCCCTGCCTCTGGGGCTTTCTGGCTTCATCCAGCTCATGATTCCCCATCTCCCTGTCTGGAATGGATCAGCTCCATCCTCTGAAAACCCCAGGCCAGGATGTTCCACAACTCCAGAGAATCCCAGACTCATTTGGGTTGAGAGGGGTCTTAAAGCCCATCCCTTTCCACCCCTGCCATGGGCAGGGACATCTCCCACCAGCCCAGGTTGCTCCAAGCTCTGTCCCACCTGGTCTTGGACACTCCCAGGGACAGGGTGTTAATGGATAGAGTAGGATGCTCCATCTGGCCCCATTGGTTGTTGGCCCTGGGGAAGTCCCATGTTGGAATTGTCACCCATCATCACCAAGGTGCCAGGTCCAGAGAGGGTCTGCAGCCCCTCAGAATGTCCAGTGCTCTGACACCCACCTGCCTGGCTTATCAGAGAGAGGAAATTCAGAAATGACTCCACTATTGTCCATAAGTGTATTCACAGGGTTGTGTTTTTTTGTTTTTTTTTTTTTTTTCCCTCCTTAAAAGTATGGAGAACCGTTACAGATCAGGGCCAACTAACAAGACATGGGAGGGTCTCTCTGTCCTTTTCTGGGTCATCAGCTCAGGGCTGGATGCCTTCAGGGAAGAGATGCTTTAGCCAAGAGTGGGTTTCTGCCATACAAGTGCCTTCTCCAGCTGTTTTGTCTCCCTTTCCATCCCGCCTCCCTTCCCTTTGCTTCCTTGCTACAGCAGGGAATGAAAGTATGGAAATCCCAGTCTCTTCACTCCTTTGCTTGTTGCCATCCCACACACACATCTCTGTCCCACATCCAGAGATTGGTGGGACACCTGGAGAGCCAGAAGCCGAGGAAGGGAGTTTTTCCTCATGCTTTAAGTCCTCCTTCCCTGCTCCCCAACAGTTGTGAGTGGGACAGGCTCTACCACACCACTAGTGCTCCTCTTTCTCCTTGCCTTTGCTCCAGACAGCCTCCATCAGCTCAGAGATGCTCCAGCATCCAGGGAACACTAACAGCACTTTCCCAGCAAATCCAGGGGAAAAGAAAAATACAGAAAATTTTCCCTTTTTTTTTTTCTAAAAGCAAAATAAAATCCTCTTTTAAATCTCTTTCCCGCAGCTGGAGGGAACTAAGAAGTGCAAGTTGTAAGAGGCTTGCTCTGGGTCACCTCTTCTGAAGGTGACCCATGGACGACACTGCCTTTGGATGCCTCGTCCCTGCCACAGGACTATTTTGGGTGTTTGAGCTCTGTTATGTGCAAAGAACACACTCCTATCCTTGCCTGCAAACATCATCCTCCTGGTGAGCCAGAGCCTGTCTGACCTGAGCACGGTGCTCAGCCCTTTTCTCCCCTCGCAGGGAGGGGATGCTGTGGGTACCACCCCACCCACATCCCAACTCTGGATGCCAGCTCCCAGCGCCGGAAAGGATAGGATCCTGATGTATTTGTTCACCTGGCACAAAGCTCAGCGCTGCCAGTATTAACTGGCCAGGCCGATTAGTGGCAGACATCAGCCAATAAATAAATTGGAACCATCTCCAGACCTGATTAGCTTGCTAATTAAGCTCAGTTACAGGGAAATCTGCAGTCAATCAGCCCGGTCATTACCAGTTGGATCTGCAGAGCGAGAGCTGTGGATGCTGCATCTCTGATGGGGAGAAGGAGGAGGAAGAGGAGGGGAGTGTTCTGGGGGTGGGAAGGAAGGTGGTGCTGAAATCCACTTGCCTCAGCAGCAGTCGGAGAGGCTCATCCATCTGGGGTGATGCCCTGCAGCTTCGGTGTCCACACGCTCTCCTGGGCTCCTGTGGGGTGGTTTGCACTGTTCTGTGTCGCCCACTGGGCTCTCTAGCAGCACTATCCCTCTGCAGTCCCCACACTTCCAAAAATCCACAGGATGCCTCCAAAGACAGCCTGTTCAGGAGGGCAAACACAGGGCTGGGTGGCTGTGTTTTAGTTTTTGGCTGCGACAGGCTGCTTTCCCCCTCCTTTACCATGGCAGTGTGCAGATCTTCCCTCCAGCACCCAGGGAGCAGCTGGGGACCTCCCCAAGATGCTCACGGACATCTCCATCCCAGCACAGCAGCCAAGGGCTCTCAGTGGTTTCCTTCTGCCTGCAAAGTAAGTGTGCCATCCCTTGCATGGCCCGAAGCAGAGATGGGATTTCAAAGCAAGTGTGCAGCCGCAGGATGAGGTGTTTTGGCACTTGGGAACCCCTCTGTCCCTCCTGCTGCACCTCCCCACCCCGGCAGCTGCCCACGGGCACATCGGGCAGGATGCTCTCCTCTCTGCCTTCCTCTCCCTCTGGCAGCCTCAGGCTGCTTGGAATCGCGGCCCTTGCTTCATTAGATCACCATTTCTGGCCTTCGGTTTCCACTAATCCTCCGAAATGATGCGAACTGTTTTGCTCCGGGTCTGTCAGGCCCATTTCATAACAAACACATACTAGGCCCTCTCAGAGCTTGTAGTGTCCAGCACAAAACTATCACGTGTTTTAATCTGCTGAGTTCAGTTTACTTTGTGGGATGCAATTCAGGGCTGTGCACAAATTTTAAGGTGCTCTGGATGCCTTAGAAGCAAGCAGCTACATCACTGTCTGTGCTGCTTGAAAAGAGCAGCCTTTGAGGACAGCAAGGGAGCGAGGGAGGGAGGTCCTAGGAGCTCCACAGCAGGTGGATGCACCACCCAGCCTTGTCACTGCTCTTTCTCCGGGACCAAAACAACCGCTTTCTGCTGCGACAGGTGATCGGGGGAGTCTCTTTGGCTGAGCAGCATCAGCAGCCCTTGGTGCCGGCAGCACCAGGAGGCTCCAGCACACCCCAGGCTGGGCGTCAGGCTACGATGGCTGGACACAGCACTGTAAGAAATGGATTTACGAAGACGATGACGGGACTGGCTGACCCCATTAGGGACACTTACAGCTGACGTTTAGGTTGTGGGTTTATTGCGGTTCACTTCACGGGTTTTTCTTTCAAAAGTTGGTGCTGCTCCTTGTGGGCTTCCCCTCACGGTTGTCCCCGCCGTGGTTTTGCCATCAGTTGTCCGCCATGTTGTCTTCTTCCCCTCACGGTGTTTTCCCGCCTCCCGACCCAGCCCTGGCTTCCTTATTGGCCCTCAGTTCCCGCCTCTGGTGACCGTCATCCCATTGGCTGTCCAGTTGCCTAGTTACAGTCCCCACCCCCGTTTCCAGCCAATCACCACGCAGTTCCAGAACCTTCCCTCACAGCCCTATATAAGCTGGCGCTGCCCCTCAGTGAAGGCGCCATTTTGCTCCCTCACGGTGCGCAGGGTGCGTCAGTCCCTCCGCGCCCCTCGGCCCTCAGGCAGGGGGCAGAACGCAAATAAAGAACTGCTAATTGCTGGCACACCAAGCATGGTTCCTGTGACAGTGTTTATTGGGCAATTAAGGGTTTACTGGACATTAGGGGAGATCAGTGACTGGCTGGTAGGATTCCCAGCCTGCCGTGGGCTGGTGGTTTTCCCTCTGCACACCCAGTGGTTTCACCACTAGCCACGATTCCCTATGTGCCCTCCTGGTAACTCCTGCTGGTTGTGCTCTCTCTGTTTGGAAACGACGATCATAAAGGTCTTTTCCAACCCATGAGTCTCAAAAGTCATGTTCCGGGCAAAAAAGAGAAAAAAAAAAAAAAGGAAAAAAAGTGGATGTTCCCCCTACTCCCGTTATGGGAATCAATAGTTTTCCTTCAAAACCTCTTTCTGACCCCTGTTGCTTTGCAGTAGGATACTTTCTTTTCTTCCAGGGTATCAGTGAATGCCACCAGCTGAGAGGGTTTCAGGGGTACACGGGGGTGGGCTTGGCGTAAGGTGAGAAATGTGGGCATGAAAGACATCCTTAAATCCGCTCCACCATCCCTCGGCACCAGCATCTTCCAGGGGAAGCCAGATCTTAGGAGCGCTGTTACAGAGAGAGAGCAGCCAGCCATGCCCATCACAAAATCAAAACCCACACCCCTTTAGGAGAGCAAAGGAGGGGAGGGACGGATGATTCCTAAAAAAGGAGCACTACTACAGCTTTACACCCAGGGGGAACCCAGAACAAGTTCTCCCACGTTCTAAGTTCACAGTTCAAACCCAGAAGGGGAGAACACAAAGCACCCACCTCCTGCGTTGGTGCCGGCTGGACGCAGGACGGGGTTGGACGGGGTGGGAAAACCTGTCAGGAACAAAGGAACGTGGTTGCTGCTTCACAAAACAGCCATTCTGACCCCCCAAAAAAGAAAAAACCCAACATCCACAAGCAGCCCTGTTGTTTTTCATCCCTCACAGTGCTGCTACAGCTTCCCTGGAGAACTGGGGAGAACTGAGGAGAAGAAAAAGAAAAGGGAAAGTTCCTCCAAACCCCAACCAAACGCCCATGGCAGGACAGAGCCAACAGCACCCTGCAAGGGTAGACTGGCTGGGACGGGCAATAACCCCAGGAATGAACATATTTAGGCTGAGGCGCGAGCAGGAGTAAGGGACACACCCCAAAAGCCCAGATGCCATGTTGTGGCAGATGGGAGATGCAAACTCACCTTTCCAAGCTTGGCCAAGTCTCCTCCTGAGTGAGATCCAGCTGCACTGAGGTCCTGTGACACGTCTTGGTTGGTTTTGACCGTGCTGCCCCTTGGTGTCATCAGCCCGTGCAGTGTTGAGTGCAAGGCCAGGAAAAGAGAGATCCCCAATCTGCTGCTTCTCCCCTGCTTGTCTATTTTTATAATATTCCCCACTTTGGGTCTCTTTTTGAGGGAAATTCCACACTCTTCCCACCTCTACTCATCTCTGAACTTCCCTAATTGCTCTGTTTTGTGTGAGGTGGGACAAGCAGAGGTGGCCAAACCACAGCACTGGTTGCCTCACTCCATGGTGTCCTTACAGACCTTTAAATCTTCCATTTCTTTCCTCATGCCAGGAAACGTTGTTTAAACACACCTCCCCACCTTAATGCAGATTTACTGAATTTTCCCTGCTATTCTCCATGTACCCACTGGTCCCACACTGCTCTCTCACCATCATGTAATTTCTTTCTGCAGCCACTGGGACCACAAATCCTCCTGGAACACAATGGTCCACGCAGGGATTCCTTTGGAGAGTTCCCAGTGGGCTCCCATCACCTCTTGCTTCCCTCCCCATTCCATCTTCAACCTTCAGCATCAGGGCAGTGAGCCTGCTTAGATTCCTGAGTCCTTCTCAGGATGTACCTGGGACGAGACCTTTAAATCTGTAAATAAATGCCAATCAGTTGCCCCCTGCTCAGGGCTTGGTCAGAGGAGCCTAATGGAGAGCCATGATTTCCCTTCAAAGAAGTGATTAGACCAGACCATATCAGGACCTTAAGGATGTTTTATTATTCTTACTTTAAATGATCATTTCAACCAATTTAGCAGATACAGATGTAACCGTTACTGGCCTAATTCCTTGGATCACCTCCAGAGACTCTTAAAGCCAAGGTGCAACATTTACTGCCCTCTCTTCCTTGGGGAGAATAACTGTTTTTAATGAAAGCTCGCATATTTTTGGCTGGGACATCTGTCATTCACTTCACAAGCACTTTCAGAACTCTTAGATATACACCATTACGGTGGGGTTGACTTATTGCTTTTTAATTTGTCAATTTGCACCATTACTGGCTCTTCTGACATGGCAGGTCTGGGATAATCCTTCATCTTTATTACTGGCAGGAGTGACAGGATCTCATCATTTCCAGGAGGAGGAAGCAGGCCCACGGCAGGTGCAGCTCAATAACACCACGAAGACTCAGGCAAAGAACAAGCTGCGACCAACAAGTTTTCTTGTCTTTATTAGAAAGAGACCTATATAATATAGCAGCCTCTCTCTGCAGTACTTTACAACTTTCTGTTCTTTTTTTTAATTATTTTTTATTTTTTTTAATTATTCAGAATACTGTACAGCTGACACAAAAAATCTCAACGCGGAGAGAGAGGAAAGGGGAACATAATACAAACTGGCATAATTAATCAAACCCAAATCATATGAAACAACAAGCAAAGTGAAATGTTTGTCAATTGGTTTAATTACAGTACAAACAATATAAATAAAGCATCATTGAGTCATTGTAAAACAAACTTGCTGAATGAGGTAATATAAAAACAACAAAAGACTTTTTTTTTCTTTTTTTTTTTAGAATTTCCACACTGTCTTGTCATCATTTATACATTACTATTTACAGAAACAAAAAACAAAACAAAACAAAAAAAAACAACAACCCCAAACTTGCTCTAAAGCCTGCCATGTGCTAGGGACCTCCTGCCCCTACCCCGAGCAGAGGTCTCGGGTGTCCCTACTCACCTGGGCTCCCTTCTCCCCATCCCAACCAGAAAGACAAACATCACAAAGCAGAAAAACCTGAAAGACTTGGGGGCTGAATGTAAAATCCAGCCTTTGCAGGCGGTCACAGGTTATTAAGGAATAAAGGAAAAAAGAACAGCTACGCATCCGCTTCCCGATGGTGCTGACGGCGCTTCCCGAAATAAAGGGGGCCCTTAGGTTGAACCTCAAACCACGACCTGGCTGGAAGCAGGGGCCAAGCTCTGCCCTCAGAGAGGTCAGGATACAGCCCAGCTCTGCCCCCCAGAGCTGTTCTGCCCCAGACACGGGCAGAGCATTTGGGACATGCTCAGACCCCACTGAGGCTGAGAGGTTTAAGGCAGCAGGAGCTGCACAGTCAGCCCCCGGCAATTCCAATCCAAGTCCAAAGGCAACACCGACACAAAACAAGTCCCTGGTGTTTTGGAAGACACTCCTCTCCCAAATACCCCTTCAGTTTGTGCACCATCTATGTGAATACAAGTGAAAGGTGCTCTTGACATCGACACAGTAAAAGAGAGCTGGACCAAATGCATCAGGAACCCTGGAAACTTGGTACTTCCACAGAGCAAAGGGCCATGTGCTTTCAGAGGATTTGGACATTCCCTCCACCGATTAGCAAATGAGCTCAGCAGATACAACAGAGAATCCAGCTGAATTTCTAGATATTGAGAAAAAAATGGTTGGAGGGGCTTTCAGCAGCATTTCAAAATAATGGAAGGAGGGGAAAATGAAAGCTCCTCCCGTCATTTCTGCACACTCAGCCATGTCCCTACCACACCCCCTTCCTGTCCTGCCAGACCTGCCCTCTCCCTGTGGATTCTCCCTGACAGGACTATAAACCAAAGCAAAGAAATGGTGGGGCCAACACTCGGTGAAGTGTTCCCAGACTATTTGGCACATGCAAAGCCTTCCTGAGCTCCAGCTGAGGTTTGTGGCTCCTCCATTGCAAAATTTTGGGGCCAGACATTCATGGACAGGAACCCGTGGAGGGAGGGAAGAGCAGCTGCCCTTGGAGCTCATCAGAAACATCTCCCCACTGCCATTCCCAGAGGCCCCAAAAGGCAGCAGGACCTGAAGCATTGCTGGCTCACCCACAGGAGGGCAGCTCATTGGCCGCGTGCTCAGTCAGCCACAGAGCTGAGTTTCAAGCAAACTGATGTAAAAAAGGGCCTCTGAGCTGCAAGACTCTCTCCTTTTCACCTTCAGAATCTCCTTCCCCAGTGTTTCCCACCTCCAGGGCTGGCAAGCTGGGATTTCTCCCCTCAGCCAAGGGGGCCTGCTCCAGTCAGTGGCCAAGCTCAAGTTGAAAGCTGCTGTCTGAAGGAGCTGGATCTCTGGAAAACCTCTGAGGAAGGTATCTGTGTAAGCCCTGAGGTGCAGGATGCCTGTACCTCAGATCCCTGCATCTCTCCAGCTGGTGCCCCCCATCCTGCCTCGTGTGCTCTTGGAAATGGCTGGTCTGACTCCAGCTGGGAAAAGTGCCTGTTCAGAAACATCAAACTGCAAACCCGGCTCCAGCTGTGGATGGTGACTGATGTGTGCACGTACATGGCCACAGAACCACCAGCAGCATGGAGAGCACATCCAGACACAGAGACACACCAAGTGCAAAGCATGTGTGCTCAGTGATGCACCACCTTCACCTCAGGGCTCACAGCACTGTGACTGCACTTCATCCACTCAACTCAACACCTGGGTTCGGGATCTAGCTGCCACATAACAACCCACATTCAGCACCAAAACCCTTCCCCAGCCCTGCATGAGCTCGAGGTTTTCCTTCAGCACAGACCAGACCCGACCAAGCTGTGTGTTGGAGGGGTTTTACACCCTGTAATTTGCGAGGAACCAGGGAAGTGTTTGCAGCTACCTCAGTTCTCAGACAGACCAACAAGCCCACACCAATCTGCTGCGGGAAACGGGGGGTACGCAGAAGAGCTGATGGTGCTTTCACTGCCAGCAAGCAACGTGGTCATCACCCCAACGCATGCCAAGAGANCCACCCACCCTCCCTTCACATTTGTACAGAACACACAGGTAAAAATCACTAGCTCTGAAGCACTGCAGAACAGCCAGTCCTTGGTACTGGGAGCTGAACACAGAGCCAGGAGCTCCCCGCCAGGGAAGCTGAGGCTCTGCCTGCCACAGGACCGACTGCCCTGTGCCCCAGGGAGCTGGGCACACACCAAGAGATGAAGAGCTTAAAACTGCAGAAATGCACAAAACCAGTTTCATTTTATCCAAGCAAAATTCCCCCCCCACCCCGAACGCTCCGGGAATGGTAGGAAATGGTGGGAGTCAATTCCACCCACGTGTCCCCCTGAAATGAAACGTGGGGCCAAGATGACCAGAAACTTGATCTGGCCAAGATGACCAGATGCTTGGTGATTTGAGGCTGAAGATGGCTCTACAAGAACACCCAAAACAACCTCCCACTTTCAAAAATCATGCAATTCCCCTCTTAAAACATGAACTATTCACAGCTCCTGAAAATCCTGGCCAAAACCCTTTTAAGTGTGAGACAGATTCAGTCAACTCAAGGTAAACTGTCCTGAGACGAGACCATCCAATATTTACTCCAAAAACTGGCCCAGGCTAAACAACTAAGCAAAACCTAGAGTATCCTAAATCAACAAATCCACATACCTACAGCTTTGAATGTTTTGCTCTATGACCTCTATTATTTTTCCAAACAGACTATTATTTTCTAATAAAACCATTCAAACCAACCTTTTTGGTAGCTTAGAATTTAAGAACTCAAAACTCATTGCAGAACCTCGTAATTTGGGGTGATTTAATGTTTTTCTGCCATGAAAAGAACTTTAATCTGGAGTGTTTTCATTTTTTTCTGCTATGATGCAAAACACAAGAACATCCAAAAACAGGTTTTCTATGCGATACATTTTACCCACAAATCACCAAGAACGGAAGATGTGGAACTGAGGGTCCAAGACCAACAGCCAGAGATCCCACCTAGGAATCCCTAGAGCAGCCTCTGGAGGGGGGAGGAAGATGCTTGATGATGAGATGAGGATGGGCAAGTTGTCTCCGGCCCAGCCAAGCTGCCCCAGGTTTGGTCCCCAACGCTCCCCTCCTTTCCCTGGAGTCCCTCCACCGGCAACGACCATTTAATCAACCCATTAAATGACCATTTCACCAATGACCAACTAATAAAAACCAATAACCATCCCTGTTAAGGTGCAAAGGCGGCTCCCCGAGACGTTTGGAAAGGGCCCCTTCGGGACCCCCTTGTGAAATCTGTGCTTGTCTCCACTATTACTACTTTACACTAGAAACTACAAAGTACTTCATTTTTCCCGATCTCCATACAAATATAAAAGATGAAGCTATTCCAACCCCATATAATCTAATTATACTACATTACAGTGCCAGAGATCATTTCTAAGCCCGTACCTGCATTCCCACTTCTACTCCTCTCCCTACATGACTGAACTTCCTCTGGCCACGGGAAATCTCCAAGTGCAGCTAAAGCTTTTTTTTTTTTTGCACTAACACACATAATTTAAGGAAATGGGGACAACAAATTAAACAATATTAATGTTTACATGGTTATTATACACTACGCCCAAATGCTTGAAAATCCTCTCTCATCTTCCAGGAGCTCACCTGGCTTTCTGAGCAGCACCTAGTTCATAACCAAGGTTCTCCAAAACCAGCTTTTTTTCTTTTTTTTGCTTCTTTTCACCAACAAAATTAGAAATCTGGTAATGGGAGCGCTTGGCCAAATCTCTGCACTGGCAGGACCGTGAATTTTCCCAAGGCTGAATCTTATTTCTTCATAAGAGCGAGGAGAAGTGAACCCTCCTCAGCAATATCCAGGTTCAGATGCCAGATAAGACACATCTGACTCATCCCCACCATTTGACAGCAATTAGCTAAAAATAGAGGGAAGGTGCTGATGGTGGCAGGAACAGCTGACTCACTTCTAGTGTTTTAGTTGTCATGGATAAAGTGCAGAGGAAGGGGGATTTAAAGGTACCTGGGATGCTGGGAAGGGTTAAATGGGGGTGCAAGGAAAACCAGCCACAGACTCTGTTTTCAGAGAAAACAGCTTCAGCTGACAGGTTTGGGCTGGGATTTCTATGGACTGGGTGGCCATTTGGGTGTAATTTGTTCCTACCACGCTCAAAGGGTGTGAACAGCCCGGGAAGTGGGTTCCAGAGAAGCAGTGAGAGGGGCTAGACATGAGACAACAACAAAAGGGCTGGGTTAACAGGGCGAAAACAGGGGGAACCACAATTCCTGCAGGACCTCCCAGTGCTGCCTGATTCCACATACACTGCCTGATTCCACACCTGGACGGCTCCAAGAACATCCTTTGCAGAGTGCAAACGCATCCCCTGAGCAGCACGTGGAGCTCCCAAAGCCAAGTCCCGCCGAGGAGAGCTTCCTCCATCCGCGCTCTCTGCTCCTGTGGGAAGGGCTTTCCCCTCCTCTCCCTACTGTGCAAGAAGGGGATGGAGGCTGTGCTGGCCCAGCTCCCTCGCCAGGTGTCCCACCAGCTCAGCAGGTGCATCAACACCCCTCCCAGCCTTCCCACCAGCCCTGTTTGAGCGGGGGATGCTGTGCCAGCACACCCTCGGTGTGTCCTCCCGTGGTGGAGCTGTAGTGGCAGGAAAGGTGCCTCCTGACCTGGAGAGACAGCACTGGGTGATCTCACCCAGCAGGTCTCTTCCAACTCGGGATATTCCATGATTTCCTGCTGCTGCAGCACATCCACAACTGGGAATCCTCCCCGCAGACCCCCACACGTTTGGGGAAGCCATCACATAGTCTGCACTGCTTCAACAGAGTTACACTTACACCTCCCAGGGCAAAACACAGTTAGGTTAAAAACAACTTTGTTACCGCTCAGTTAAAATATTAGTTGGCTAGCCTGGTATCTGATTTTCCCTGTAATCCACAGGAATTTCCTCTCTTAAAAATATTCCGTGTTTTTTCAAGGGTCACCCTCAGAAAATATTTATGAAAGGAGCATGTAATTGATCTCCCCGGAATCTGCATGACAGCCTGGTTGCCCTTCTTTCTCAAACAGCACTCTCAGCTTTGTAAGAGGAAGGTGGCCCAAAGAGAGCAGTGAATTATGTACAGAAAGTAACTTCAGTTCGGACAAACCAGCTCTGAAATGGAACGCTCCTGGAGAACTCAACGGCGGCAGATCTGCCTGCCGAGGGCTTGAACCGCTGGGTTGGTTTTGGGATACAAATGCCCGGGATGCTCCCAGGGGAACAGCAGGCAGCTCTAGCACCTCTGGGATCGCCACTCCCGAATCCCTGCTGGGTGCCCCCGGAGGGGTGTAAAGCTCATGAGCACCAGGACACAGTGGTGGCTCCACAGCTGCACACTGGGCGGCTGGTGCCATCACTGAGGGACCACCCGTGAGTACCAAAGATCATGGGAATGATGGAGAAATAGCAATTACAACAGACACCTTTCCTTAATTAAAAAAAAAAAGAAAGACTATTTAAAATTATCCCAGTCTGAAGGGCCTAAGCTGTGTGGTTGCTCTCCCTGGCAAAGGGAGATTGCCTCTCCCAGATAGTCAAAGGTCTGTATCGTAACAAAGTACAAAAGGAGAACACCACCACAGAGGAAAAGCTGGTTGATATTCCTGTGCTTCCACCTTGAGGCTCGTTTTTCTACCACAATTTAATAATCTACAGGAAATCTGTAATTTTCTCATTTTGGCTTTTTCCTTAAGACAACCAGATCATGTTTTTTTCCCTTTGCATTTTGTGCACATGCAGTTTATTTGGCAATTGCCACACTCCTCCCATTGTGTGCTGAGAGAAATCCAGAGCCCCAAGGAAGAGCACCACTGAAGGCTTGGGAAATACATCCAAGCAGGTAGATTTGCAAATTACTATGCTGTGTGCACCTCACTGCCTTCACATAATTGCTCCTTTGCCATCCAATTCAGTTGAGTTTTCAACTTTCTCTGTGATACACCCTTCCCCCATCTTCCCATTGCCATATGCCACTTCAAAGGAAAAAAAATCACTTTCCTGCCTGCCAAAACCCATGCGAGCTGCTTCCCTGCGCCAGAATCCCACTACTGGGAAAACAGGGGAAGCTGGGATCTGCCCGGCAAGACCAAAATTATCAAATCAAGTATTAAACCTGGAATTCAAATGAACTGTCCAGGCTACTTCCACAAGCCATTTTTCTTGCCGAAAGCAGCCAAGTTGGGAGTGGAGCTCAGCCGTGCCCTGCCCGCCACGCTGAAGGCCATCAATTCTGAGCTTAATCAAACCTGATCTTCCCCCAGCCAGAACGGGGCTTTTTGTCTTGGCTTGTGAAAGCTTCCTGACTTCTGGACTAAAATATATTTACAGCGCTGAGAAACAGCCTCTTTCTCCCTCCTAAAAGGTCTCACATGCCTTGTTTTTTATTTATTTTTTCCATGCCAAACATCTCTTCCCAATATGTTCCTCACAGGCTTTGGAAACAGGAGTTCACTGCTGGGAATATTACCAATGTACAATGACCTGTAACGCACAGATCCTAACTAGTTGCACATTAATTAGTTCACATCCATCACAGTTTATAAATTAACAGAGATGTCATTTTCTGTACAAAAAAATTTCAATGTATATTTGTGTGTTTTTTGTTTTTTTTTTTTTTTTTAAATTCGAATAGATTTTACATACATAGAATCTAGAGACACAATACAAAAATCTGTATAAGTTAGGCAATGCATCACCGGAGTGACCAAAAACTCAACACAATTTACCTTGGCAAAATGACAGAACCTATTTCTGCTGGCTGAAAAAAAAAATTAGCCTTTAATGCGTTTATTAATTTCACTAAATGTACTTGAAATGTTGTTTCCATAGCGCTATTCATTATTTCTTTTTGTGTTTCAGAGTTACTCTTATTTATTTTTTCCATTTTGTTTTTACACCAAGGAGACTGCAGTCAAATAACACTCAGCAACTCATTTCCTCTCTTTGGACTGAAAAATTAAACAGATACTAAATTATGACAGTGAATTTAGAAAGGAGGGCTCCAAGGGCTTGAAAGAACATGTCTGAGATAATATGATGCTTCTAAGAATATTGCAATCACATCCAAGCAATCACCGAAGCGTGCCATGTAACTACCTCCTCAGCTAATATGCTTTTTTCTCCGTGATGACTAATCATGTTCTATTAAACAGCAGTAATGCTGGAAGAACTCAACTATACAAGTGTAATGAAGCCAGTATTCTCCCCGGACAGATTAGCTACAACTGATTTGACACATACCATCATAGGAGCTTCAAACCTGACAAACTCTGTGCTTGCTTCTGATTTATGCCGTCAAGCTCTTCAGAGAAGAGAATGGAATCCAGGCGCGGCGCTCGGCAGAGGTGAAATGTACTGATGTACTTAGCTGTCACTCACGGAAAGTCACCGGCTCTCCTTCCTTCTCCTCTCGCTCTCCTCTCCCCGCGCCCTTCCCTCGGTGCCGGGGGAGGCCGCGTGTGCCCGTGTCCCCATCCCGCTCCGCGCTCCCATGGTCCCGGTGCCACGCGCGAACCCACGCGCCCCCGCCCGCTCGTCCCCGCATCGATCCGGGGCTGTCGCTGAAACAGCCCCCGGGGCTCCTCCTCGTTCCCTCGCGCTCTCCACGCTCCGGGTGGGACAGGGGTGCACCGCAGGGCCAAGGGAAAGGGAGAGTTACCAGGCTCACAGAGCAGAGCTGTGATGGGGATGGAGGGGTGCGAGGCTGCGGATGTCACTCGGCTCAGCGGGTGCCCGGCGAGCTCCTCAGATGATGGCGGGCATCCTGCCGCCGCTGTTGTTGCGGTTGTTGTTCTTCCTGGACAGGTTTGGGGTGGCCATGAGGACGAAGCGCTCGTCGGGGCAGCCGTACTGCAGCAGCACGTCGATGCACTCCTGGCTGGCGGCCTGGCGGGCGTAGGCCAGCGCCGTGTTCCCGTGGGCATCACGCGCCATCACGTCCACGCCGTACTGCGGGGAGGACACAGCGCTGTGGGAGGCTGCACCGCCAGCCCCGCGTGGGGATGGGAAGGAGCGTGCTTGGGAGGGCACGGAGTTGGGGTTTGAGGCAGGACTGGGGACAGGGGCAAGAGGGAGCGGGCGGGATTCTAGCCTGACAGCGTGAGCACAGCAGCACTGAGCCGGATACAGACAGGTTTCTATGAGAAAGGGAACAGAATCCATCCCAGAGGTGTTCTGAGCTGAGGGAATCTCTCCTCCCTCATTTCCCACACTCCCCTTCCCTCTCCATCGAGGAGAAGACAGGCACAAACACACTCCACCACCCCGACTGCAGCGAGGGATGCGCCGTGCCGGCACAGGGAACCCTCCGGGAGCACCGAGGGATGTCCTGCGGAGGGACGGGCCCAGCCCTGCCCTGCCCCGGGCGCTTACCCAGATGAGGAGCTGCACCAGCACCACGTTCCCTTTGCGGCAGGCCAGGTGCAGGGCCGTACGCCCGTCGCCGTCCCCGCACGTCTCGTTCACCTCGTCCCGCGTGCCGTGGGCAAGGAGCAGGATGACCGCCCGCAGGTCCTCCTCAGCTGTGGCCCTCAGGAGGTGCTGGCCCAGAGAAAGCTCCAGGCACTGCAGCGGGGCAAGGAAGAGCTTCTGCTCGTATTTCGCACGTATCCAGAGCTCCTTTTCTTCCCTAGAGAAGCCAGAGGAGACAGGTCACGCTCACCTGGTGCTGCAGCAAGCAGTCCTCACCAACAGGAAAGTTATTTCCCCCTTAGAAATTCTGGCAAGAAAGCCCTCAGAGAAACAGTTCACCCAAACCTTGTGTTTGTGGCAATATCTGCGTTGCCCACCTCATTGTTACTGGGCTGTGTCACTGCAGTGCCCAAGGTCCTCCTGGATGGATGCTGTGCCCATGGGGCTGTAAGATCTCAACAGCCAGGAGGTCTTAAAAAGACCCTGGGCCATCCCCAGGCCTGGCAAGAGCCCCCACAGTCACAAAGACCAAAGACACAACAGGCAGCCTGGTTCCCCCTTAAGGTTGGGCTGGAAAATACACTGCAAAAAAACGCACCCAATTTCTCTGTCTCAGACCAGAAGGAACCAAACAGGGGTGCTTTGTCCTTCTCCAAGCTGAGCAATGTTTCCAAAGGCACACGGATGGCTCCGCTGTTTGTTTTTCCAAAATTCAAACCAACAAACCAACACTTTGAAGTGCCTTTGCCTCCTGATATATCAAAGAACTATCAAAAGCTTTCTGGGTGCTCTCAGGTTACAGGAGAACAAGGGCTACAGACAAGTCCCTCCACCTGCCATTAAAAAAATTACCATACAATTACAAAAATAGGCTGTGAGAGATCCAGCCCCAGACAAAGCACCATTTAGAGGCAGCTCAGCCTGTGAAAACCATACACATCACCTGAGCCAGGGGACTGGTCCCGGTGACAGATTCTCTCCTCCGCAGTACAAAAGGCCAAGCTCTGTTTACGCCTTTCAGCCCTGTTTACACTGCTCCCAGTAATCTAGTGTCAGGTTAGCCCTAATCTGTTTTTAAATACTTATGTAAACAGCTCCTTCCACCAGCAAATCTGGATTAGTTTTGCATCATTTCCTGGGACATGTGGAGTGACCTTGCTTTGACCTGCCTGGGTGCTTTCAGGCACAGCTTCCCAGAGCTTGTGCTTCCCTACCCCGACCACAATTTACCCTACAAACAGGTCCAGGGCGTTTATTCAGAGCAAAAGTGCAAACAGAAAATTAACACAGAGAGTGCTTCTTGTACATCAAACCTCTGAATGACTCCTGCTAGCTAAAAGACACACCAAAAAAAAACCCCAAAACAACCCACAACCCATTTGGGGAGTTGCAAATTAACCTCTGATAGCAAGATCTGATAACCAGAGTATCATTGCAGGTATTCCATATTGAGAGGAGGAAGAAAAGGAGCTCTGTTATCAGAATCTTTAATTCATGGGTTTTCTATTTGTATTTTTTTAGGGTAAAAACACAAACCAGAACTAGTGCCACGAAAAGGATAAAGTAGCATGAAACTATCTACAATAAAATGGGCATTCTTGCAGTAGTTCTACTTCAAATACCCAACCAGATTATCTTCAGGGATATTTAGCAAGTATCTCATATGGTTTTTAAACATACACAGAGGTATTTGCAGTAGAACCACTGGAAACAGAAGTGTTCGCCTACAGCAGCTCACATCAGGGCTTTGGGCATTTATTTCTCTTATGTCCATAGACCCTAAAGGCAAAATGTACCTTAACAGGTACTCAATGAATTTTTTTTAGCCTAGTCAAGAGTCGGCAAATAAATTCCCTTTTCCCTCAGACCATCTTTTCAGTGATAGGAACTCCTGGCTCCTGTCAGAGCAGATCACCCTGGCTCCAAAAAAAGGCCTGTTTTTGTTAGGAAACCAGCTGTTTGACACAAGTGTCCCATTTCCAGTGCTAATTCACCTTAAACTGCAATAGTGATGCTATGATAGGCACCAAAACACAGAGAATAAACCCTCAGTTCAGGCAGGGGCTTTCCAGGCCGCTGGTTTACAAATTCACCAGCAGGAATTTCACATTTGCCAGGGGTCACACGGGCACTCCTGATGCTCCTGGAAGGCTGCAAGGAAGAGGGATAGAGACACTCCAGCCCTGTTTAGGTTTATCCTACTGTCTCAAAAGGCTGGGAAAAGAAAAGCCTTTAAACAATGGAACGGGAACTTGCTGCCACCAGCATTAAGGACAGAGAGGATGCAAGCGGTCCTTCCTTCGGGCACTCCCCAGTATGATCACGCCACCCATAACTGCTCTGCATTAACTGGGTGCTCTAGTCAGGATTCATCCCTTAACCAGAGCCAGCGTGGTGCACAGCCTGGGAGCAGCCAAGGAGATGTGGAATCCCTCAGGAAATGCTGCAGGGGAGGACCCTGCCACCAGAAGCATGCTGTGACACTCACCTAAGAATTCACGCAGTTATTTCACCTCACTCCAGTTTCCCTTTTCAGAAAACCTGCCTAATTTTTCCTGACCAAGCAGGACACCAAAAGACTCCATTTGCTGAGGCCCAATTCCACCTTTGGGGTCACATCAAGGGCTGTGGTGGGAACACGGCGAACACTACAAATCAAAATAAAGGTGTTTCAGAAGCCTCAGACCTTTGGGGCAGCACGTCCCTGACATCAGCTACTGAGTGACATCTTACTCAAGAGGACAAACTGGGCACAGGGAAGACACACCATTTGGACTGCAGGGTAGAGAACTGAACATTCTCAGAGCTAGGAGGAAAATCACACTTGCCCAGGCCTCATGGGCAGCCAAAACACAGGGGGGCTGTTTTTCAGTGAGCATCCAGAAAGCCACTGCCCACAAACATCCTCCCTACATCTCTGGCACACACCGTTTAATTTGGATGGGAAGTCCTGGGGACTTTCCTGGGAGACAGCTGCAGCTCCGCCGCTCGCATTCATCTCCCAAATCCTGACAACAAGACATAAATACTGTAATTGTTGCTCTGATGCCCCAATTTCACTTCTGGGATCCACAGCTTGTCTTGGTCGAGGTTTCATTTCCCCCAAGGAAGGCCAGTCCAAGAGCAGAGTTGTCAGCAGTAGATCACTTAACCTCATTGCAGCTCCCCGGAGGACCACTGCTCACATCCCCTCTTAGTTAATGAGCTAAAAAATGAATTATTGGAACGGTCAGCAATAAGCAGGAAGAGGAGGCACAGTGTTTCATTTCAGCCAGCACTGACATACCTTTAAATAAATCAACCGAGTAAGAGTACGAGGAAGTGCGAGGAAGAGCAACTCATCAGGAGAAAGACACCGAACCAATCCCTGAAAATAAAGCCTAGTAAACATTGCCCTTGTTTTCTTCCCTTAGCTGTAAATCCTGACAACTCCAAACAACCCTCTCAATACCAGAGACTTTCAGCTGTAGTTGCCAAAGCCAAACCGAGACTCTTTGAGTGCACTTTTAACAGTGGAGTCCTTTTCTCAGGACCAAATTAAAGCTGATGTGCTGGAGAGGCAACATCCTCATGCGCTCAGATGGTTCTGGTGATACAAAATGCTGGAGAACATCTGAGCTGCCTCTTCCTCATTTGTACTAAAATTAATAGATTATAACCTCCTAGATACACCTAAGAGAAGCTAACAACATAGTTCAAAGATCAGGCTTTCTCTGAGCCTTTCATCTCTGAAGCTCTGCGTTCTAACCCAGACCAGTGATACAACCTCCAAACCTGGCCGGTTACACAAGCAAGGGGCAAACACAAAAACACTGAGTGCAGCCAGGCACGAGTCACTAAGCCTGGGCCAAACCCCCCCAAGCTTCTGCTCCCGCCGCAGTCTCCCCCGCCAGTGAGCCCCACGTACACGCAGTGGTGTGGGTAATGCAATCTCTGCCGTGGCAGTAACGCTGTGCACAGGTAAAGGGGTTATTAGAAACAGATGAAAATTTCAGTTCTTGGTTTATTTTGATCTAATTAGGTGCTTGCTTCTCAAGATAATGTCCAATTATTTAAATTACTGTGCCAGCCACATCACATCATTATTATCTGGAAACATAAATACCGGGCACTGGGAGGGGGGAGGGCTAACTAGAGAGCACCAGAGGATAGAGAAAGCAGATTGGCTTGGAGCACAGCTTTGCTCCAGGAGCTGCACTGCATTCCCCACTCATGGCTTTGCACTGGAGATGCTCCTTGTCCTACACACCCCAGCCCCACAGAGCGCATCGAGTGTCACACCCAACAAATCCCACCAGGAGCCTCATACTGTTGGCACCCACTCTCCATCCTCACTCCTGTTCACCTCTGCCTTCACCTCCCTCCTCTGTCCCTCACATGTCTGGTGGAAAGGCATGGAAGGCAAACACCAAAAGGATGTGCAGGGTGGAAATAAAAGCCGTATTCATACAGAGACCCAGAACTGGCTGTGCAGGCAACAGCACATGGATGGGGAACCTGAGAACTTGCCATCAAAATCCCACTGCTCCAGCACAAGAGCAGCCTTGCTCCTACTGAAGAGGCAACAAGGAGGGCAAAAATGTTGTGCCGCTCGCTGGTTACACAGAATTATTCACCATTTGTTAAAAAGCTGGATCAAATTGTGAAGGTTGAATCAAAAGGACAATGGACAGCAGGTATTTACCACGGCAGAGCTCTGATTTCCCACCACCAGAGATACTGCACAGGCTCGGGACAGGCATCGCGAAGGGAAGTTTTATCCTCCACACCTCTGAGAACACTAAAAAGCTCCTGAAATTCTTTTTTTATCTTTTCTTCTCTCTTGCTAAAGAAGCTAATTCTGTAACAGAGGAGGCCTGTAAGCGGTGTCTCCAGCGTGGCCGTGCAGGTGCGGTGCCCGTGTGTTGCCATTTCTGGTTGCTCACTGAAGTACAACCATTTAACACCATAGTAACCTGGCCAGCTCAGCAAGAGCACTGCCAAATACTCTCTCCTTTTGGCCAGCTGACAAGGTTAATGTGTCTCTTCCAAGAAAATGAAGTAAATCTAACCCCCTGTACGTCCCAAACTCCTGGAAGAGCCCCAGAATGTGTCATTAGCTCTGTGGTCCAGCTTGCAAGAAGCCATCACCTAATGGCCACTGCTGGGCAGCTGGTTGTGCTGGGGCTTCCCGTTCAAACAACCCCCTTTGTGATCATCCTGATGGGGAGGCAGCGTTGGGGACGGGTGAAAGAAAAACATCGGGGAGGGGGGGCATGGGATTGAAATGTTGGAAAAGGTTCCTGATGTTTTTAATTGCAACAGCAAAGGGGGAGAAGAAGCGAAGGCGAGAAGAAAGGGCTAGCAGCAAGGAATTTCCAAAGTGCCTTCCTGCCCCGAGCAAAGCAGGAACTGGGAGGAGAGGCATGGAAGAGGAGCTGGGAACAATATGCTGAGAAAACACAGGGGCTTCCTCTCTCTGCAGGAGAAGACCCCGGGTATTGCAAAGGCAGTGCTTAGCAGTTGAGTGGTTCGAGCTCGCATGCCTTCTCTGCCCGGCCGCGTTGCTAAGGGGGAAAGTGCACCAGCCCCCCAGGGATGTGCAGGGCCCTGGCAAACAAGAGGGCTCCAGACAGCAAACAAAGACCGATGGGTGTTTATTCCTTAATTACGGAGAAGCTCTTCAGAAACAGAGCACTGTAAATCCCGCCCGCCGAGCAAAAGCACCACGATTTATGCGCGCTGGGGCAAAGAGGAAATAAATATCTCTCTGGCTCCTGATCAATATTATGAGTGTTTTGCCAACCTACAGGGTGTTTTATGAGCTGTAAGGACAGAAAGGGATCATTAATAATTAAATAAAGTCAACCTATTAAGCTTATTACTTCTTACAAGTTAAACATCCCCGACCGACGAAGACCAGGAGAGCTGCAGATCAGCCAACCCCTGTCTCGTCTGGGACTGTGGTCCAGGGCTGTCTGCACCGAGCAGTGCAGTGACCCAGCTTGGAAATGATTCCAGCACTGTCTCATGGGGAACTTGGCTGGCTGAGGACTGTGATCAACCCAGTCTTCAACCTGCAAACTCTTGTCCAAGAGACGGAGAGAGACAACTCAATGCTGCATAAACATGCCAAATTCAGGGTGCTTCTACCATCGGTCCTATTCAACCGAACCAAAGCAAAACACCAGCACCAAAAGGCACAAATCCCTGGGAGTGTCCAAGGCCGGGTTGGACGGGGCTTGGAGCAACATGGGCTACAGGAAGGTGTCCCTGCCCACGGCAGGGGGTGGAATGGGCTTTAAGGTGCCTTCCAGCCCAAACCATTCTGGGATTCCGTGAAATAAAGGTGGTTTCCCACCAGCAGCACCTCACACTGTCAGCTCAGGACCTTCTCCACCATCAGGTCTACCATTCCATTTTCCAGTTTTCCTTTCACAGCCGCGCGTTTGAGGGAAATAAAGCCCCATGTGCACGAGGGACAGAGATCTCTCACAGGCACAGAGCTGAGTTTGCTTCTCGAATTAACCACACCTTGCATGACACTCACCAGGATCATCCCAACTCAGATTCAGTGGAGCTTCTCCACCTGTTCCCCCTCTCCTGACAGCACGCCCTACACGGGGCTCCACCACAGCTGCTGTTCTTGCACCTCTGGGCGACCCCTCCTCTGGGCACCTCTCCTTTAAGTGTTAATACACCCCGAAGGATTTATCACTGCCCAACTTCATGACCAGCCTGACCGAGACATCAACGTTTACTGACTCCAGGCTCTTGAGATAAATATCCTGCAATTGTAGGCTCTGATATATCACAGGAAATTGCAGCCAACCTACGTTTTCATTGCGTGACACTCAATCTAATAACTTCTAAGGTACCCTCGATAAAATATATCACACCTGAGGTTTTTCCCGTGTGGAGTTAAGCAAAAACTATGTGACACATAATGGCAGGGGATACTGTGGGTACCAAAGAAAGGCTTATTAAGCTGAGAATAAAGATCCTAAGGCTGACAAGTGTAAGCTGGTTAAGTCTTTTCTCAATACAAACCCAAGCTTTTTTCCAGTTCCGTGCAACTCTGTAAAATGAAAACAGTCCCCAGAGATTCAATAAAAAGCTGTGAAAATGCCACAAATTTCACTTTCCCACTAACCCTATATGCTCCAGAATTTTTTTAAACAGCATTGCCAGCAATATTTCAGAGGGAAAACCTAAACAGTGGTGAACCCTAAGGATTTAGAGCTCACCAATGTCCAGAGGAGGCCGTGAACAAGATGAGAGGGCTGGAGCACTTTTCCTATGAGGAAAGGCTGCGAGATTTGGGATTGTTCAGCCTGGAAAAGAGAAGGCCCAGGGGTGACCTAACTGTGGCCTTCCAGTGCCTGAAGGGACAGGACAACAAAGATGGGGAGATATTTTTTTTGCAAGAGCCTGCAGGGACAGGACAAGGGGAATACCTTCCCACTGCCAGAGCAGGGTTAGATGGGATAGTGGGAAGGAATTCCTGGCTGTGAGGGTGGGCAGGCCCTGGCACAGGGTGCCCAGAGAAGCTGTGGCTGCCCCTGGATCCCTGGAAGTGTCCAAGGCCAGGCTGGACAGGGCTTGGAGCAACCTGGGCTGGGGGAAGGTGTCCCTGCCCATGGCAGGGGGTGGGATGAGATGATCTTTGAGGTCCCTTCCAGCCCAAACCATTCTGGGATTTTAAACATGTAGCTTGGGGAAAATAATTAAAAAAGCCCCATGAAGAGGGGGGAAGCTGGATTTCTGCTGAGGTGGGCAAAGAGAGACCTCAGGAGAATCTGGAACTGAACTGCCATGAACAGCAACTCCCTCTCACACACCCTCTGCTCACCAGCAGGAAAACTACTGAGTTCATGACCTGATTCCTCTGGAAGGCTGGCACATCAATATCTATGGGAACAGCCATGTAAAATGAAGCCCAAAATACAGCACTGTGCTGGCCACCAAAAAAAGAAAGGCCAATAAGCGAGTTATCACTGGGCAGTTCTAGACACATGAGTGGACTGCTTCCATTTCTAGGGTGGTCACACTTGGGCACAGCACAAATATTACCTATAAAAAGCCAAAAGCTGCTCTGCAACAGTTGCACAGAAATGCTAAAAAACAAGGACTATATTTGCTTCTTGCTTGTTTTCAGTAATAAATACATATATGCAGGGCATAATAATTGGAAACATGCACCTAATGCATTTCATTATTCATGTGTAACCATACTTAACCTGATGTCTTAAGTGTATGAATCAAATTGCATTGTGCCAGTACCTGAACACAGACTGGAAATTTCAATTTGCAATTTGATATACAGTCACTCAGGTTAGAAGATTCCATTAATTTGCAATTTGTTAACACTAATTTTCTCCTATACCAAGGCTATACTTAATGCAGTAGCACTTTAAATAGAGCTCAAGAAATCATTACATACTTTTTTCTTTTTTTTTCTTTTAAAGGAAAGAATATGAAAATCATCTTATACAGTATACAAATATTTCAGTGCCTGAATCTCAATAATCCGTGCCAGGTGAGAGGAGGCTCAGGGAGGTTCCCCCACCCCTGAGGGATGTGACATGAAACAGGGATGCCCGTCAGCCCCAGGGCTCCTCCTGACCATCACAGCACATTAAGGACACCCTAAGACGATGGGAGCAGATCCTACCACAGAGCAGAGAGCAGAAATGGAGCTTTTCCTTCTGCTCCTCGTGCTGGAAAGGGGAGAAGTGGCAGCACTGCGAGTGCACCAGGACCTTATAAACAAGGAAGGGGGGAAACCCCTCCGAGGTCTGCCCAGAGGACTGACAGACACACAGACAGACACACTCACAGGGTGGGCTAAAGAGCTCCAGGGAGAGCTGCCTTAGCACACACAGGTGGCTTCAGTCAGAGAATCTGCAAGGTTGGAAAAGACCTCCAAGACCACCAAGTCCCCCTGAAAATGGAAAACAATACCCTGTGGGCTCCAGGAGAAGCCAGCCTTCAGCCGAGGATCAAAAACTGGAAGAGGATGGGCTAATCCAACACTGCACAAAGACCTTCTGAAATTTACTTGACAATTTTGATCCTTCGTTAGCAATAACTCCTACAGTTTGGTTTACAAGGAAAAACAAAAGCCCTTTCAGGGGCTTTAATATTACCTTAATTCCAGCAGAAGCAATAAGATGACACTCTTTGGAGTATTTGGGAAAAAACCACTCTCCAACATTACACTGAATTTATGTAAGACATAAAAGAGAAAATACAAGTAATAAACATTGTATTTGAGCAGAGACTGTGAAGAAAAACACATTTGGAGCAGCAAGCAAATAAAAACAACTGCTTGCTCTGCACAAGTCAGCAGTGGGAGGCAGGAGTGTTTGCAGTGGGGGGTCTGAGGGCTGCGACCCACGTCCTACAGATGCTGCAGGGACTTCTCCACTGTCCAACTCTTCCCAAGTGACTTGGAATCCTCCCTTCTGCTCCTCCCACCTTCCTGTGTCTCCTCAGCTGCAGTTCGAGAATCACAGAATTGCTAAGGCTGGAAAAGACCTCCAAGATCATCAAGTCCAACCTTCAACCAAACGGCACCGTGCCCACTAAAGCACGGCACTGAGTGCCACCTCCAGGGATGGGGACTCCCCCACCTCCACAGGCAGCCCCTTCCAGTGCCCGACCACCCTCTCAGTAAAGAAATTTTTCTTAATATTCAACCTTAACCTCCCCTGGGGCCGTTTCCCCTTGTCCTATTTGCTGGGGATAGACATCCCATATCCTCCTCTTCCTCTCCAGCACATCTCCCCTTCTTGGCTGACATGCCTGTTCCACTACACCACCCCTATTGATTACTTCTTCAGCTGCCTCTTACATCTCACTGATGACAAGGACTCTCCAGCAACTGTTCATGTCGTCAGACTCTTCTATGAGTCGCATTTATTAATGGCTATTTTTATTTAGTAACAATGATGCCTTTCTTGGCAAGTCAGATCTCAGGTATTCCCTCTGCTCAGCGAGAGATAGGACTCCCCTCCACCTCCATTTTACTGGGCTGCAGGTGTTTGATGCCTTTCTCCAACCACAAATGATAATTAGTTAAGAAAAGGCTGTCGGTAGAGCCGCTCGTGTTTCTGAAAAGCAAAGTGGATGAAAAATTAACTTGAGTAACTAAGGAAGATTTCAGAAACGCTCAGCAGTGAACACCCATGAAATCCGTGTGAGAATCCAGTGAAATCCATCAGGTTCCTCTGCACCTAAAAAATTAAATACCAACACTTCTGTTTGTTTGTTTGCTTGTTTGTGTATTTTCATCAATGGGACATCCAACACTGGGGTTGCCCCGAAAGGTGGGATTAGAGATGGACCCAGTGTCAGAAGCTACTGGAGTGCTCAGGTCCTGCTGAGGCATTTCTAATTGCACACCCCTGCCTATTAATCACTTGCAAACCTTCAGGCTTTTATGATTTACAAGCCATAAGGTTGGTGCTTAACAGTGGGAAACCCACATAAAACCCGACAGCAAAGCAAACCCACGCTGGAGCCGCCTGCCAGAAGTGACAGCAAGCTCCACTTCGACAGCAACTCCAGAGAGGTGTGCAGGATTTCAAGGCTGAATTAAAGCCACAATCAAAGAATTAAAGCCTCTTGCCCGAGCGCTGGAAATGCCTTCTCTCTCCCAGCTACTCCCCTGCAAATCCCTCTTTGGGCCTCATTTGGACATTATTTAAGAAAGATAAAATATCCCTAATCTGTTACCAATTAGAAGAAACATGTGAGTATTATTTTCCAATTTGTGACTCAATCTTAAAAGCAAAGTCACTGAAATAATTACACCAGCTCCTGAATATTCCTATTGTGCTCCTGAAGAAAAATGAACAGTGGGTATGTCCTCTCCTGCCCGAGATGCCCCAGGGCCCAACGTATCAATAAGAACCATCAAAGCCCCGAACGTGAACTGCCAAAAAACCTGTAATTTCTGGTCTGTGGCAGCTGCAGCCCAAGGGCTGCCAAACTGATTAGTTCCCTCCTAATGGTCTTTGTGCAGCGTGGGTCGTGGTGAGGAGGTGGGACGGAGGCACGACGTGGGCAGCACACACGGTGCCCACGGGTGGCGGAGGACGAGCCCCAGGCCAGGATTTATGGCAGAGACTCCTTTCTCAGACCCAGACGCGGCGCGACTTGAGTGACTAACTCCTGAAAATTGGTAATTTCCTGGTGGTTAGCAGGAGGAGGCCCACCAATGGGAAGCAGAAGCTGCTAATAAATTTATAGTGCGTTATATGCCAATTAGACCCCTTCAGCCCTTCAAGAGGCAGCACCACCAATCAGGTTATCATTCCACAAATGTACTCTTTAGGGCTGATCTCATCACAAATCAATCCTGCGTTTAAAGTGCAATTTTCATTAGTATTACCCAGGAATGCACTTGTGAAACAATGCAAGCAGGTATTTTCCTCCTCCCCTCTGGGTGCCCTTCCCCGACACCTTGTGCAGAGCTATTTGCTTCTCATACGCAGCCACGTCTGAGCTTCCAGTGGCAAATAATCACTGTGAATACCACATTAATTCTGCACCCAGCCAGATTTATTACACACGTCATACTTGGAAGTTTCACCGTCATTCACAACCCCGTGGTGAAATTACATCCTTGTACCTGACCACGCACCATGGAAGATCCTGTCAATACCAGGAATCAGAGCAGATCCCTCAGCTTCCCACCCCACCCCACCCCATCCACAGTGCTGAGACACCCAATGCTGCTTGTCTGGGCATTCGGAGAAAGCAAAAATACAGAAATAAATAGTCTGTCTGGTTTAGCATCTTCAGCATAGCTACAGATGTATTTTAAACCTCTGGCCACGGCTTAAACTGCCCCTTGGTGCGTAAGAGTCTGTGCAAGCAATATTGCATTTTGGATGTTCCTCTTGGCCTTCATTTTTTGCTGAACAAGGCCAGAAACAGCCTTTTAGTTTCAGCTTTGGAACCTATGGCAGCACAAAGATGCCTCCTGGTCAGGAACACCAGGGAACTGGAGTCACCAGGAATGCATTTTCCCTTCCTCCTCCTTCTCAAGCCAGGCTCAGACCTTGGAGAAGCGCACCCAGAAACTTACCACAGAATATCCTGGGCTGGAAAGGACCTACAAGGACCATCCAGCCCAACCCTTGGCCCTGCACAGACACCCCAACAATCCCACCCTGTCCCTGAGATCATTGTCCAAACACTCCTGGAGCTCTGGCAGCCTTAAGGTCACGATCAACCCAACCTGACCCAACCCCAGGCAGCTTCTGCGTATTTCACTTCCAAATTGCTTCAAATTTGTTCTAATTAAGCTCAAAACTTTGTGATTTGCTTGCCAGCTGCCACAGCACAAGCACAAGCAACAGACCAATGTCCAGCGGCAGAGGTTGTTTTGGCTCCGAGTCCTATGGGATGTGCTTGTGGGGGCTCTGGAAACAGGTTGTGGGATCCTCTGAGCTTGTGCCATGAAAAACAAATAACTCTAAACTTTGACAGTGCTTTGTTCTCCTCCTCCTGCACTGGGATGTCCGAGAGCACCGGGACAGTCCGTGCTGGAAGCTCACCTCGCTGCACCTCCTTGTCACATTAACACCCACATTACAAGAACTCGGGTGGCAGGAACCCTCAACGCAGGAACTCCGAAAGCAGCCCTCCCCTCCCTGCTCCCCAACCAGGTACGCTCCTCTTTAGTCACTGTAGGGCCAAATCTGACATCCTAAACTGCCCCTGCCCCCAATCATTTTACATTTTGTGGAGGTTCTTCACAAAAACCCCATGGCACGGGCAGAGCGGCGCGATGCCTCAAGCCCTGGGCTGTCACCTGCATCTTATTTCTACTTAACCTCTTAAATAACATTGGAATTCACTCTGTCCCCTGATGGGCGCCGTAATGAGAACCACCTGTCAATCACGGCTCCATTAGCCTGGACAGACTTTCGCTTCCTGAAGCAATTTATTGGATTCCCAGAAGCGAATGGGCCTTCCTCCTTTGGAGGCGGGTGTTTTTGGGGAGCTATTCAGTGGGAGCGGGTCTCCCTTCTGGCCCTGCTGAGCGGGGCATTGTTTCCCCCGTTTGCTCATGGAAACGGTTTCCTGGCTTGACCCACCTCTTCTTGTCCTGGGCAGGCCGAGTGTTTGCCAAAAACTTCTGTGGACTGCTCAGTTCAGCGGCGCAACACAAAACCCACCAGCTGTTTCCAGCACTGGGGCAGGGGGAGAAGCCACTGGTGCTGTTAACCCCTTCCCAGCAGAGCCCCCTGCACATGGAGGGCTGTGAGCCCACCAGCCCTCTGCCAGAGGAGCGGGGCTCCCTCTTCCTTAGGAGAGAAATATCTGCCCTCATTCAGCGTGAAACTGAACACAATCTTGTTTGCCTCTTGCTTCCTCTTGGTTATACTCAAATTGCAGCTCAAAGAAAAATCTTACTAATAGAGGCCAAAAGCACTTTTGTTGAGACATTATCTTTAGAGGAGTATTTTCATTTCCCTGAATGTGTGCAGCCCTTACGAGGTTCATTTGCAATATGCCTATCTGTTTTGATGAGATAATAAAATGTATTTTATTTAAAAATATCTCCATTCCTCCCCCCCTCCAAAGGAATTAAAATGGTCAGTTAATCCTTCTGCTTCAGAACAAACCACTGAGTAAAGGAAAGAGGGCTCAAGATTATATAAACCAAGATTTTTTTCCATCCTAACGCTGGTCTCCAAGACTAAAACACAGATGTACCTGAGCATTGGCTGTGTGCCTTTTTAGTATAAATCAGTTTAACTTTTAGCCTGGGAAAGGAGAAAAAAATGGAAACAAGACGATAGTTATCTCCAGCCTCCTGCGACTCTCGAGTCAATGGTAAATGGGGGGACTCGTTAGTGCCATAGTGATCCAATCAGGATGAAATTATGCAGTCATGTAAGAAATAATATCTATTAGGCTAATTTAATCAACGAATACTTTACAGATGAATTAGAATGCAGAATCCAATTATTTCAAACATTTGGACTGTCAGCCGCTGTGTTTTTGAAGCGGCGGAAGGGGAGAAAAGGGAGGTCTAAGGATCCTTTAGAGACGAGGGTGGCTGGGCCGTGTTTATGGCAGAAGAGCTCCTCGCAGCAGGAGAACGACAACTCCAATCAGCACCTTCTGCAGCTCAGAGGGCTCCAGTCCAACCCTCTCCCGGCTCCTGGGGCACCTTCCTCTGGGATATGGGTATGGACAGCTCGATCTGCTGTGGCTGACAGTTACCGTGCCCAGCCCTGGTAGTTTCCCCTCGCCAGTCACCCTTCCACAGGAAGGCTCACGCTCTAATTACAATGGGTGCTTCGCTCTTTGGAAGGGGAGGGGTGCCCTGGCCTGGGGCAGGACACCCCCAGCTCCACCCATCACGGGCAGTAGTTGTTCCCCTGGAGAGCCACAGGCTGCTTTGCGACACCAAGCAAAGGGAGATGGTGCACACAGAATCACCACTGGAAGGGGGAACTGGCTTAAAACACAACTCTGTTCTGTGTTTTAACAAAAACAAAGAGGAGAGGACAGAGGAACTGGGGGCTGTGAGCACACACACCACATCCGTGATCCAGAGCCACCCAACGTTTACTTTGCTGGTGCTTCATCCAGTCACAGGGGGATCAAAATACCTGCCAGAAGAACATCATTCCTCCACTAAGGAGGCTTTTGGATTGGCTCCTTGCTATAGAATAAAGGCACAGGAAATCCCACATCCACTGCCTCTCCATGGAGAATTTCCCCCCCAGTCCACTGGAATTGGTGTTTCATGAACAGAGCAGCCAACGCTCTGGCTGGGATGTGACTGTGAGGAGTCACCTTTCATAGTCTAAGGTGGACTCAGGTTCCCCGGCACTTCTCAGGAATAACAGAAAGGTTGGGTGTGAAGGGACCTTCAGGACCATCTCATTCCAGGCCCCTGCCACGGGCAGGTTCACCTTGCACTAGACCAGGTTACTCAGAGCCTCGTGAGACGTCTCACACACCCTCCAGTCCCACCACACAGGGCCTGCCCACCACGTTCACTATCACAGTGCTTAATTCAAGAACTGAAGAAGACAAAGGAGGACGTTTTGCTCGAGTCTATGGCATAAAAATGGCATTTCCCCCCTCTCTTATCACTAACAGCCAAGCTGCTCCTGAAAGCCATTGGCAGCTTGTACAGAGAAAAACAAGGCTACAAGAAGGCAATGGATACTTTAACCATCTCCGGGACTACCTTCCACCAGGAGCCTAAATGAAGTGTAAACTGAAACATTTCATTTTGTTGGCTTAAGCATTTCCTTTTGAGGGCTCTCCTGAGGAGCAGAGGAAGCCTGGTGCCTGCTGCGGGCTGCGGATGCCCCCCTGCTCCGTAAGGTCTGCGCTGCGATTCCCAACCTACCTGTGATCCAAACATTTGTCTGCCCTGTCATCTGGAGCGGTTTATGGGCTCTCTTGCTTATTTAAACATTTAATGCTCTTCTGATGCCCAAATGATGCCTGTTTCACGTGATGGATTAGCACAGAATACAGCAGTGACAATTTGCTGCAATCTGTGGAGTATCAGGTTTTGATTACTTCAGGAGGAAAAAGTAAAGTTCTAAGCAAACTGTTTTGATTGATAAGGAGCAGAGGAATAGTTCATGTGGTGGCTCATTGGGAGCGTTGATGAATGCCTGGCAGGACTCTCATGAGTCTCCACAGGAGACACGCAATAGTTCTGAGAAGATTTAAAGTATTTATTGCTCAAATAAAACAAAACCAAGTGACACGAGTAGGTGAAGCAGCACTGGGCGACTGCAATCTGCTGATCAGGACCAAGTGCAATTCCAATTTTTGCAGAACAAAAAATCGTTTTCCAGCATGCCTACAGAACACTGCTGGCTCTTTTAGGAATTCTGGATGCTGTCTGTCGCCAGTGAGGAATGGGGATGGTTCCAGACTCAGGTCTTCATGGTGGACTATCTTCTAGTTCTACTTTTGGGTGGCAGGTTATTTAGCAGTACCTTTTTAAGACAAAGCTATAATATATATATATCTCCCATAAAGCTATAACATACATATATTATATATTTAAGGTTGGACTTGATCTTGGAGATCTTTCCCACACTTCATGATTCTCTGATTCTCTCTATGTGTAGAGAATATAATCTCTCAATACAGAGGGTGTATGTACTCCTTCCACACCTCCCCACTCCGTGGTCCCCGTTCCCCTCCAGCAGCATGCCCAGCTAGGAGGCGTCAGGCTGAGTGGGTTTCCCCCAGGAGCATCCCCAGCGGGACCATGTGGCCGCTGCCTGCTGAAGGCAGCTCTGCAGGCACCACCTTTAGCTCCAAGGCAAGGTGCAGAGCTCCTCTGAAGTGACAACCTGCCTTCTTAGCAATTACCAGCCTCTCTGAGCCAGGGCTCTGGTGGCACGGCGTGTCAGCAACCTCCGTGTGATGGCAGGAGCAATGTGACCCCTCCACTCTGAAACAGCCACAGAACTGCGTCCCTGTGAAAATCCCCAGAGCTCTCCCTGGCTCCAGAGGGACTTTGTATTGAAAGCACCTTCCCAAAACAGTCCAGGCTAAGGGAGCCTTCTGAGAGACTCAAGGGAGGAAAACAACGCACTTGAAGCGAGGGTTGTGTCAGAAGCACCTTCCCCTTCAGAAGAGGGAACTGCTCTGAGTCCACAGCGCTGTTTGCTATTTAAAAAGGCAGTCACAGTTAAGCAGTGAAGAGAACTGATGTTTTTATTTTCAGTTTACTATGACTGGGTGGGGTTGATGGATGTTTTGGACAGAAGAGGCTGAAAGGAGGCTTTGTGAGCCAAGATGATTAGAACAGTTGTCTTGAGCAGAGTTTGTCTATTCTGCAAGGAAGTGGGGGAGACTCCAAGCAATCCATCAGCAATCTACTGCCAGCAGAGGAGGCACTGATTAGAAATGACAGCTTTGCAACAGGTTTGGGATGAAAGGGCAGTAGAACAAGCTGTGTGGTTGGAGAAGCTGCCCAGAAGCTGCAAGGATCCTGATGATCTTCAGCTTTTCTAGCTTACCTCCTCCAGGATCCACCGTGTGGTGTGATGGGAACAACCAGTGGCTTTGCTGGCTCTCCAAGGAGGATAAGGAAGATCCTGGTAACAAAAGGAAGGATCCTTACAAGTGAGAACATGGTGGCTTTGGAGGATGCTTTGATGCTTGGGTGGGGTGTTTAGGGACACCGTTTAGTGGTGGACCTGGCAGAGCTGGATTAACACAGCGATCCTGGAGGGCTGTTCCAACCTCAGTGATGCTACAAATCTGTATTCTAGATGCAGAACAGGATCCAGTGGCAGGGTTTGTTATTCCACGTTATCAAAACAGACCAGGCAAGAGTAAAGACTCAGGATCTGTTGCCTTCCCTGCCAAATGCTTGGACTTCCCAGGGCTATTAGCCTAGGCCATCACCTGTCCCAAACCACTTGCCCTCTGCTGATAATGCTTCGGATGAGATTCTGAAGCTGTAAGTAACCAGTCCATTTTGTCTACTGTAAAAGATTCTTCCACCTTGCAGAAAAAGAAATTACTGATTATTCTGAGATCCAAACTCTGTGGCAGATCTGGCTGGTTCTTTTGCATGTCTTTCTTTCATAGTCCAAAAAACCCAACCATTCCTCTTATTGCTGTGATCTGGCAATTACAATATTTTCCACGTGACAAACAGCAGGCAGCCCCACCAACAGCCAGAAGGAGCTCCACCATGTTCCTCAGCATCTATTTTTTAGTTCCTGGATCAGACCAGAAGGATGGACCACCGAGAACTGCTGGGTCAGACCCTAAACAGCACCTTGGTGGGCATCTGATCACAGCCCTGCCTCGCTGAGCCCAAGAGCTGAGCACTGGCGGCCCTAGCAACTGCCCTGTTGGCTTTTGGGAATTGCTTCTGAGGAACACAGTAACCTGGCAGCGAGCTCCAATCCTGCCTGGATGCTTGGAAAAAAGCTACTGCTCCCTTAGAGATCAAGTGGGCAGCAGCCCCTTAACAGGAACTGGTCTGTGAGCTACCACCACATGTCTAATTAATGACCCTGCCGGTCGCAGCTGGAAGAGCTGAGCTGGGGGTGATTAATTAAATTAGCTGGCAGAGGAAATTACAGTGGAAAAGCCAAAGTTTGATTGCTCCATAATTAACCACAGTGCAAATAATATCTGCATCTATAACTTCCAGCGATGAGATCAGAAGCCAATTGAATTTGGCACTGATTGAAGCTGTAAATATCCTGTGGTGAAAAATGATAGGTTTGTTCTGAAGGGAAAACTTACAGAAATGGACATCCAGCGGATGCAGGAGGGGAGCAGTGCACAGGGAGGGAAGACACTGGAACGAGAGCCTGATTTCAGCTGATTTCTGCAGTCTTCTGCAGGGATGGAGGACTCAACAGGAAGAAGAATGGTACAACCTGCTGTAGCTGCTGGTTGCTGGGAGGTTCCTGATCAGAGACTCAGTGAATCCAGAAAGCAAAGGCCACTGAGATCACTGGATCCCCCACCTTTCCCCATATCCTGTGTCTCCCAGTGGTGGGATTCACTGCTTTCCCTGGGAGAGGATGCTCAGCTTGAAGCAACCAGCCCATCCACCCCTCCCCAGTCCATCCCCTGCTCCTGGGAGCACTTGCTGAACTACAAGAACCCATTTTCCCAAGGAGATCATCTCCAAATGCCTGAAAATCCCTCCATCCCACCCCCCCATCATTATAATTTCCTTAAACCCCTTAAGCATCTCCTGAAGATCCTCACTGAAGACTTGAAATATTTCTTATCATTCTTCTCCCAAATTCCCTTTCTATTTTGGCAAGTTATGGCACTGAGGTACCCACCTCATCCCTGCACCACACTGAGTTGCTGTGAGCAATTCACTTCCACTGCTGTTGTAGCTGTGACTTAAAGAAAGCTGAGATTTTTAAATGAGGCCTGAAATGCACCCCCCTCACACACCCAGACGAGCCAAGAGTTACTTACACGCTTCTCAAACTGTTATCCAATGCACTCCGAAATAAAAACTGCATATTCCAGGAAATACTTATTTTTTTAAAGCAGTGAAACCAGTTTTCCTGAATGCTGAACTAGTAGTGAAAGGACATTACAGAAATATACATATTTTGTGTATTTTATATATTACCTTGAATTTATCAAGGATATTATACATATGCTTGAATAGATTATTGATACACGTGCTTGATCAACTCTGTGCTGTAAATCTATGTCTCCTGTATGCCCCACTGTGGCAGTGAAATGGTTTGTCACCTCTTGGCTGTTAAAAATATAACCCAAACCCCTCTCTCCCAGGGTGTCCCATGCACTTTCCTTGTCCTACCGAGACATCCCCCACGACATCTCTCATTCTCTCTCCCTTGTTCCCCATCCTAACACACACACACTGATATCCAGTGAGCTGTCTGAGGCCACAAAAATGCAAATGTGACAACAAGCACCAGCTGAAACATCAAACTTGGACGTACATTAATTTCAGGAGTCCCAAAACTTTATCAGAAGGGTCGCTTTCTGGACATTCTCATTTCACTTGGAGCATTCCCATCACACATCCTGCACATCCCTAAACCTTGCCTGCTCCTCCACACACCCCAAGACTCCCTGTAAAACACACTATGTCCTTAAAAAAACCCAACAAAACCAACCAAAATGCTGGTGGTTGATTTTTAACATACAAACCAGGTACTTTGCATTTCAAAGGGTCCTTTAGCTGCTGAGTTTATCTGGCCTCCAAATATATTTTGGGGAGGCACCAGCACTTCCAGGTTCCAGCTCCACTCTCTTGGATTGGTCTTGGGGCTGATGTGCCACAGGCAAGGGGCTTCATAAAGAACCACAGCTGGGAGAGCCCACACCAACCAAAACTGCAGTTCTACCACTCAAAACTGCAATTGCAAGCACTGCTTTAAGTACTATTTAAATAATAGTATAATTACAAATCATGGTATTTTAACTTTTCACCTTGACTGAGAGTCCTAATGAGTAACCCCAGTTAATTTCTGGAGCTGCTTTTCCCTTTTGCTCCTCTTTGCCCCAAAGGACCAGGTGAATCCAGCAATCTCAGGTATCTATTTCAAATACTTACGAGCTGTGGGAGCTGCCCCAGGGGCCAAAGCAGGTCTGGTCTCAGAGGCTCAGGCAGGAGCACACACGTGTCATTAGCAAAGGATTAGAGCTGCAAATGTTGGCTTCTTGGGATGAGGTAGGAAGAAGGGCAACTTCTGGATATCACTTTCGTAAGACATCCTTCAGTTTTGGCACACAGTGACACAATCCTGCTCTTTCTGCTTGCGGAGGAGTCTTAAAAGCATCAATGGGGCTGTCATTTAATTGTGTGTGCACCTCGGTTTCCCAAGCCTGGCTGGGGCTGTAGAGAAGTGGAAATACAATAAAAACACCCCTTGAGCAGTTCTGACCTGGATGAAACCAAGGAAATGTAAATCTTCTGGGGGAGACGCCAGGTTAGCTGGCAGATTTCTAGGCCATGACATAATCCCCTGTTCAGCACGAAGGCTCTTTGAAGCCTGTCCCACCCGCACCTTTTGAGGCTCCCCAGTTACCACGGGATGGCTCTCCCGGCTCCCCAACCTCTCACACACTCCCCCAGAAAATGCTCCAGCCACAGCACTCGGCGCTGCCTGCACAGCCCCGTTAATGGGCACGGGCAGGCATTCCATCTCCCTCTAATTCCTGCCTCCCACTGCTCACCTGTGCTCACCTCCACACACTTTAATTGTTTCAATGTCTCATTTCTCCTGGTCACTCTTCTCTTTCAGCATCCCCCCCCAGCACCCTGACATGGAAAAACCCAGCAGCAAGAGCATTATCTCTGCTGAACTGAGGATCTGTGAGAGCTGTGGGGAACCTGCATCGGGCTCGTGTGTATCTCAAGTTTCAGTCCAGTCAAAAGCCAGCACCATCTTTTCACTGCTGCCCTTTTCATTTAGTTATCTTACTGAAGTCTCCTCTCCCCAGTCCCTTGCCATAGGCTACCAGCTTCCTGCAGAGCCAGAAACAAAGCTCAGCCTTAAACAAAGCGGGGAAAAAAGGGAAAAAAGCACAAAAGAAAGTTGGTCACAGTGACTGTCAGGGAGCCCTGTGGGTTCTGTAGCCACGACCAAAGCGGAGGGATGCTGCTGGCCCTGTGCCTCGTGTCACCGGCCAGCAGAGCCACCAGGAGCACAGCCAGGCACTGCTCAGCATCCCCACCGTGGCTACAGCCACGCTCTTCCCTGCCCAGGGGCAGAAACAAACCCAGCTGACACCCAAACAGCCCCTGGGGGCTGAGGGGGGCAAACCAGCACACAGTGACCGCCATCACTAGTGACAACTACCAAAAGATCCCTGCCCAGGAGCACAGCCCTCCTGGAACAGCCCACCTGGGAGCAGGTGACCCAGGGAGCACCTCCTTCCCTCCCTCCCTCCCTCTCCCTACCCAGAGACAGCCCGGCCTCACGTTTAACCACAAGGAGTTTGTCTATCTCTTAACAGCAGAAAAGGTGCCAAGAACTGTAAAGAGAATTTACATAACAAAGGTTCAGCAGCACAAACCAGGAATAAACTGGCCTTACAGCAACTTATGCCAGGTACAGGAAGCAACCTGAGTGATGTTTAGTAAGACTGCTCTGTGCTGATGGACAGAGAGGAAGATGTGGCCTCAGGGCAGGAGTCATGCGAAGAACAGGTTAAACAGCAACTACACAGAAAGCTCCAAATGAAAAGACAGTATTTGACATAAGATTTCTTTCTACCCAAATAGAATGCTGGATGGTTCTCCTGCCAGCTGAGCAGCTCTGCTGAGTTTCTCAGCAGCCCCAAGTGCTCCACTCTCAGCACTTCCCAAAGTACCCACAGATGAGCCCTCGGATCTGACCAGGGGACCTCCTAAGACCTGGTGCTTTCAGCATTTTTTTTCCTCCATGGTTTTATTTTGGCCTTTTTATGATTACAAGTTTCAGCCTCACAAACAGCTGAATTTCCACAGAAACTCAAGTGTTCACTGCTTTTCCTTTTGGAAATCTCTGATGAAACAGTTACTGTTATAAAGAGCACCTGGGTGAGGCTGCCCAGTGCTTTAGACAGCAAACTTCAGTTTCCAGTTGCTTTTAGCTTGCACATTTAAGATGAAACTCTCCATAGCTGTTCCTCGGGTGCTCTGGGGTAACAGGTAAGTGCATGCACACATTTGAGTGTGTAAATGGTAAAAAGAGGGTTCCAGAAAGCCAAGTTAATGGAGATGTACTCGCCCCCGCAGAAAAAAAAAAAAAAGGAAAGTTTCAGTCTCTGATCTCATTTCTGTTTTCTTTCTAAATGCTTGTAAGAAAATCATGGAATTTTCTGGGGCAAGACTAACCCACAGTGGCTGACATGCCATTCCTTTTCAGCTGGACTGGCCTTTGGTCATCGGCCTGATGTGAGCCACATCTCCCACCAATTTACAAAGAAAATATCCATTTCTTTCCCACTGGAAATGAATCCTTTTGCCCTTCCATTGCTCTGTAGCAGTGCCGCAGTTAAACAGTGGCCCAAGTAGTTTCTAATAAACACAGTGATGGCTCTCTCTCTATTAGTAAGTTCTGAGTTGACCTTTTCAAGTAGCTTTTGGCCAAGCAGATGTGAAGTCCAGTGAAAACATGTTGGCCTTCAAATCTGAGATGCTCTCTAGCTCTGCCAGGTGTCTGGGAGAGAACTAAGACAAAAAGAGAAATAATCAGGCCATAGCTAAACCAGAAATCCAGTTTGAAGCCAAGATCCTACATGGTTTGGAGCCCTTCACAACAGGCACTCACCCTCCAGACTGGTTCTTATTCTAGCAAACAGAAAAAAAAAATCACTTTTTGTACAGCTGATTATTGGCTTATGAATACTCTTTTCCCAATCTTATCACTGTTCATACAACAGAAAGAAATCCTTCTTGCTTGAGTCTTGAACACAAATCCCAGACTTCCCAAAGCTGGGAGGGATCTCAAAGCCCATCCCATCCCACCCCCTGCCATGGGTAGGGACACCTTCCACCAGCCCAGGCTGCCCCAAGCCCCGTCCAACCTGGCCTTGGACTCTTCCAGGGATTTAATGAAGTGGTCCTGATGCTATTCACATTGGAAAGAATAATACTGTGGTTTTAACATCTCTACTTTTTAACAAACGCTCTAATACACAGCAGAAGGAGACAGAAAGACTTCCCCTGCAGGTTTCTCTTTCAGCACCAAGGAGGGAAAAAAGGAGTATAATAATTATTGCAAGCCAGGCTTCTGTTTACAAAGTGTTTGAGCTTTTATCAAAGGCAGATTTGCACACAAGGAACGTGCAGTTGAAGCAGGGAGCATTTTATCTAAAGCGCTCATTAACTTGAACAACCCGGGTCGAGGGGTTTGCGTTGTTGTGGCTGTTTTGTTTTGATTTTTAATCACCCAGGCATCTCCCCCGCCTCTG
Source organism: Sclerurus mexicanus (assembly GCA_013396755.1). Taxonomy (NCBI): domain Eukaryota; kingdom Metazoa; phylum Chordata; class Aves; order Passeriformes; family Furnariidae; genus Sclerurus; species Sclerurus mexicanus. The sequence goes on along the minus strand of VWZF01001533.1, from coordinate 385,363 downwards.
TACAGGCACCAGTGTTTGCCCAGATCAGCTCCTGGGTGACAAGAGCTGCCAAGCAGCAACAAGGACAGTAAAGCACAGCGTGCTCCTGCACTAACCTTCCTCTTTGGAGTGTTGCATCGGAGCTTCCAAGTGCCTCCAAAGGGTGAGGTCTGACCAGCAGCCACCCCAGCAGACACTCCATTTGCCTCACTTAGTCATTCCTATTAGAGGCATTTCCTGGAAGCTACTGGCGAGTGACAAATTTTATTTTTATTTTTCTAATTTAATTGTGGAGCAGTGCAGAGACTCCCATCTGGAAGCACACGGCGCGGCACGGCGGGATGGGCTCGCTTTACAGCTGTGCAGGGGAGAGCCGGGGCTTTACTGGCAGCAATGAATCAGTCCCTTTATTTACGCCCCTGTTTGAAAACGCGATACCGTCGTAACCAGCAATTTCTACGTTTTCCTCATTACCTTTATGAAATATCTGCTGTCCAAAACAGGGCTAATAGAACTCCAGCTCGCTGGGAGCTGTGCTGCTGCTCAGTGCAGTTCAGCCACCAGAAAGACCAGGAGTGAGTTACGACTCTTGGGCTTTGTGGGTGTATTTTTATTTTAATTCCTTTTATTAACTCCTTCCCCAAACCTCCCTCGTTCACGCGACTTGCTGAAATACCTTAAGAGAAACCAACCTCCAGTCAACCCCTGAGTCAAACCTCCAGCCCAGCCTGCGGTCCCCCAGCAGCAGCTGGGTCGGCAGCAGCCCAGCTGTCTAAACTCTATTGGCAGGAAATGTCATTCCCGCACACGAGCGAGCGGCGCGCCCCGAGAAGCCAAAGGCACATCTTGGGCTATCACATCCCATCACGTCCCGGCCGAGACGCGGAGCCCGGGATGGGAGCCGTCACCGGGGACGGAGGCGAGTGGGCCCTGCCCGTGACGGGCGTGCTGCAGTGACAGAAATGCACTTGGAGTTGCAATTAGTGGCACTGTCATTTTCGGGCGCTCCTGCCAATTAATTAAGCCTGTCAAATGGAAAAACAGCGGCATTCACATGATAATTTATATAGGGAGAGACTGGCCCAGCAAAGCTGCCGCTGCCGCCAACAAAATCCCCTCCGAGCGCTCCGAAAAAAAAATAATAAAAAAAATATAAAGAAGCAGAAAGGGGAGGGGGGAAGAAAGAAAGTTAAACTGTCCTTGTTATAATTGTTAACTCTGATCGCTCAAGTAGAAGACGGGCTGATTAAAACTCCAAACGAGCCCCCAGCTCGCTTAAATCTCAGAGTCCGGAATGATAGAATCAGAGGAGTTTATTCATACCATTAAGCCCCAGAGAACTTAATTGAAAGAAGAGCATAGCCTGGACCTTGACAAGCGGGAGGTCACAGTAATTGCTGCCGGACATATTTAACATTAAGATAATCAGGCCATTAATTACCCTTTGGATCATTAAATCAGCCAGTTGCAAAATGAAATTTCTGCCTCTATTACTCACTTGAGAGACCACAGGGGTGGCTTTTAATTTATCAGTGAGCTGGAGATACAAAGGACCAGGCTTGGGGAGGAAGGCAAAGGGGGAGAAAGGAGGGGGTTTGCTTCAGCAGAGGCAGGAATATCAATCCGCCATGCTTGGTGATCGTGGCAAATTAACTAGGTAAGATAACCTCGGCTTCTAAAGGCAGAAGCTGGGGGTATGTAAATAGATGAGGGCAGACAGGGAGATCAGAGCCTGCACACCACTTAGCAGGATAATAAAGGAAATCATCCTTGATTATCAGTGCTAATTTGGACACTGCCGGTAGCTTGTTATGCGTGTTCTGAGTAGCATTTAATTAATTCAATTGCTTGTTAATGAGGGAAGTGACATGTGGGGAGCAGATGCCACCCAACTGCAGATGGGTTCTGGTCAGCCCTTCACAATAAAATCTTTTTTTCTTTTTTTTTTTTTAATTTATTTTTAAAAAACCCCTTCCCCCACCCCTGGAACGGGAAAGGTGTCAAGCGTGGAGGAGCATTGAAAAGGCACAAAACACTGACCTCATCAGGCCAAGAACGGCCAAGAAACGGAGCTGACAATGCGGACAGAGAGGTCCCCACGTTCCCCCAGGCCCCATTTGTGCCCCTGCCGCCTTATGCCAGGAATCCGAGACCAACAGGACCAAAAGGAGCACAGGACGAGAGAGGGATGGAATGGGGCATCCCTGCAACACCCAGGATATGATATGGGCTGCCCAAGTACTCTGCCTCCCCGGGCTGGCCCTTTACTTGCACTGCCTGTAATAAAGGATTCGTTATTTTGACAAAACAAGAAGGTATGGATGAATTTTTTCATAGAAGGCACGGACTAATATTTTTCATCAGCCACTCCTCAGTTATCCCCCAGAAACCAGCTCAGGCTCGGAAGAGCAAGCCAGGCTTTAGTGCAGGACTGTGAAACTCGACTAAATATAGTGGAGCTGTATAATGTTTTCCCTGACACCATTAATTCAGTTCATTAGTGGGTGAGGGATCAAGCTGGATCTCACGCCGTAAGGTGCCAGTCAATTCCCGGTGCTGCCGGCTCCCGGCCCCACGCTGCCCAGCCAGCACGGGATTTTCCGACAACCTCTGGCACCCAGAGCAAACAGGGAGCCTGCTGTGCACACAAACACCAGCACAACTGCTGCAGATGCTCCAGCTAAAGGGCAGAGCTTAAAACCACGCCTGAGCCCCCGCGATGCCCCCAGCCCTCACTCATGAAACACAGTTTTAATGGGGTTGGAAGGTCTGCCCTATTTATGAATATCCTTAAAAAGATCCCAAAATGGTGGAGCCCTTTAAGGTTTGGTCGTAGCTAATGCAGGTAATTTGGCATCACTTGAGCAGGAGAACCAAAAAGTGGGGCTGGGAGGGTGCCTGGATACAACACTGCCCTCCCTCTGCTCGCCCAGCAGATTCCAGCTGGTGGAGGTGACACAACATCCCAGCACGCCCAGTGAGAGAGATGGAGACCTTGGGAGCTCAGAGAAAGAGGGTGAGGGAGCAGACAGTCATCTCCTGGGGTGGGCAGGGGGATGGTGGCAGCTTATCCCGTTTGGAAAGGCCAACACCACCTCAGGAAGTCGATGGTGGCAAGCGAGTGTGCAAACAGAATCTATGGGGGTGAGACTGGCAACGTGGAGAAAGCAAAACGTGTGAGGTGTGCCCAGAATGAAGGCGAATACCTGTAGGAGACCCAGCCGGCAGTGCAAAAGGGACAGGCGACACACGGCACAGGGTCCCCAGGGCAGCTCTGCCCCACTGGGATGCCCACGTGTGCCCCACTCCAGAGCGCCGCTGGGAGAGCGTGCTCAAACAGTATCAATGGCAATTAGAGGGAGAATCCTCATCTCATCCCCAGCCCCAGTTAATTGTCGCAACATTGATTTACTCTAATTTGACTTCTCACTCCAAATTAAACCCGCATTACCGAGGGAGGGACCGCAGGCAAGCTCTCCCCGCTCGCCCCCTCCCCTCCAGGACAATAAATTTAATATTGAACACACTTGCAAAAAAACCTGGTGGTTGTTGCAGGATCCATACTGAGAGATCTTTTTCCTTTTTTCCCCCCTTTTTCTTTTTTTCTTCCTGCGAGTAATTAAAAGATGCTTTTCTTGACTAATGATGGCCCTGTTTAGCAATGGGAAGTCGATACTCCTGCACCAGCAGTCAGCTCCAATTTGTCACAGGGCTCCCGAAGTTTGAGCGGCGGCTCTCAGGGCTGCTCGTAATTGCTGCAACCAATTACCAGCTTGCCAGAGCTGACCTAATCAGGGACCCACGGACACCACAGCTCAGGGCCACCTGGTCCCCGGCCCCCTTCATGCTCAGCATTCGCCCCTGCTTGCGTTTGCTGTGCCTCGCCAACTTCTCGAGCTCTCCAGGAGCTCCTGTTTATTCCTCCTTCCTCCCCGCGGTCACATCAACTCCCTCAGCCCGGGCTCTGCCTCATCCTGCTGCTTCACCCCGTGCTGCTTCCCTGGGGATCCCACCACACCAGTGCTCCCACAACCTCCCAGGCCAGCGCTCGACACCATCCAAGGTGTTGCTTTTGATCCAAAGGCACCTGGAGATCTGCTTAGAGAATGCCAGACAGGTTTGGGTTGGAAGGGACCTTAAAGTCCACCCAGTGCTACCCCTGCCATGGGCAGGGACACCTTCCACCAGCCCAAGTCGCTCCAAGCCCCATCCAGCCTGGCCTTGGACACTCCCAGGGATCCAGGGGCAGCCACAGCTTCTCTGGGCACCCTGTGCCAGGGCCTGCCCACCCTCCCAGGGAAGGATTCCCTCCCAATATTCCATCCAGCCCTGCTCTCTGGCAGTGGGAAGCCATTCCCTGTGTCCTGTCCCTCCAGACCCTTGTCCCTAGTCCCCCTCTGGCTCTCATGGAGCCTCCCCCAGCTCTCAGCTCTCTTCCCCTTCAGAAGGGGTTTTGCTAAATGCTTCCATCTTCCCTAACCTCCAAACATCCTTGACCTCCCTACATCCCTTCTCCACCAGAACTCCAAATCTCAGCTCCCCAAATTATTCCTTCTCACTTATTTTTCTCACCTCTCTCACTGAGCTTCAGTTAACTCTATCCCCTCCAATGAAAACCAAAAAAGAGGGGCTCTTGAACCCTCCTTTCAGGTCCATTTTAGCTGCTTCCAAAAGGATTCCTCGTGCAAAACTCCAAGCAGCACTGAGAAAACAGCACACACAACTTCTGCCTGAAGAACCTGAACTTATTTTCTTGCCAGACCTTGGACAAAAGGATTGTGGTGCTGGTAGAGACCAAAGGAAAGCATTAAAGGAGGCACACACTTGGAAAAAGCAGAGCTGCATGGTATTTATGTGAAAAATCTCATTTCAGTCCCCACTGCAAACAGCAGAAGGATGGGAGCAGCAAAGCAAGATTACAATTGCTTTGTGGGAAAATTTTCACATCATCTTAATTCCACTTTTTCTAGCACCTCTTCCATCACACAAGTGTGCACCTGGACACAGAGCTGTAAATTCCTACTTATAAAATGAATCTTTCTGTCCCAAAACGTTACAGTGCAGGAAGGAAAGTGCAATGATGTCAGTGACAATCAGAAGCAGCTGAATGTAACCACGAACAGGCACAGAAACAAAGCAGGAGAATTTAAACAAGCCCTGGGGGTGAAATGCAGGGAGAACAAAGTTGATTTTCTGTAAGTAAAACTCTATCCCAAATTAATTATTTAATTCAAATGGATGGTGCACTTTTTATCACAGTAACTTGGATTTTAGATTTTTTCATGATGTTTATTATATGACTACTAAAATGATGTGATTTTTCTTTTTTTTAAAATAAAACACCAATTGAGTATAAGCCTTTTCCTTGCCAGTATTCAGAACTGAGGCATCTCTCCAGCTCCCCTCAGTAGCGAGGAGCAACACGTATTTGTCAGGTGCAAGCACAAGAGATCTCTGGATTACAGTGACACTAATGACTGAAAGTTCATTTGCCTCTGCCTGATGAAATCCTTACGTTGCCTGTCTAACAAAACACACGTATACAGCAGAAATCCCCTTATGTGTGAACAAACCCTCTCCTCAGGCCTCCCTGAGCACTTCCATATGCAGTCATTCATCTAAGTAGCCTGATTAATGCAGTGGCTTCATTCTCGAAGATGAACCAAAGGTGGCACCACAAATTCATTTTTCAGGGCTAACGAAATAATGCACCAAGAAACAGTTGCCTTGGTCACACACACACCAGCACAAACCTCTCCTGCTCCCCCGAGGTGGCCCAGGTACACGTGGAATGTCACCTGGGAAGAGCAGGATCCTGAGAGACACCCCAACAAAACTGGGACAGAATTCCCTCCGAGTCCTCTCGAGTGCAGGAGGCAGCACTGAGGGCTGAAGCTCCATGCTGGGATGGAGCCCGCAGAACACCCTCCCAAAGGCAACTCCACAGCCTGGCCCAGCTGTGCAGGCTGGAACAGCAGGTCTTCCTCCTGCCTGGACCCCCTGCCAGAGGCCACTCTGCTTCCTCCAAGCCAACATGTCATAAGCAGCCACCTCAAATCTACTAAAGTCACCAAAGTATTTTCCAAACATCTTTCCTTGACGCCGAGCAGATAACTTAAGCATAAAAACATTTTGGTTTTGGTAGGACAACCTATCACAGGGAGATTTTCACTGTGTGGAGCTATGAGAGGAAGGCAAAACGCTGTTCTCCCAGGAAACACCTCCCCACCAGCTCACGGTTCACATATATCACATAAAAAGTAGTAATTAAGTCCACAGCGAGCAGGACTTTGAACGTCCATGAGGAGAACCCAAAACCCGACAGCCAGGAATGAGTTCCTGAGTGAGCCTGAACTTCTGAGTGCAGATTGTCAATCACCAAGTACTAGCCCGAGAGCCACAACTTCGTGGCTGAGCGAGACAGAGGGACACACGACAGGGCAACTCGGAGTCAGGAAGAGCCAGGCAGGAGGGTTCCATCTCCCACTGCTTTGTGGCCAGTCGCCTGAACACAAACACTGCCCAGCTGCCGAGGAGACCTTCACAAGAGGGGAGAGGCAACGGGGCCACCCGACTCCCGACCCCCCCGCTTTGACACGCGCTCTCCCTGGGCAGGCAGCGGGGACAGAAACACCGACGTGCACAGGGCCCACCGCAAGGGAGAGCTCAAACCCAGCGGTGCCACGCAGCCCACCCACCTGGTGGAGTCTGGCGAAGGCTTCATGTGGCCCTGGCTGTTCTCCTCCCACACGCTGTTGGCCAGCTCGTTGCCGATGGCCGACATCACCTTGATGAGCTCGATGGGCCAGTCGTCCAGGTCCAGGGAGCGCACCCGGGACAGGTGTGTGCCCAGGTTGCGGTGGATCCCTGAGCATTCGATGCAGATGAGGGCTCCCAGGTTCAGGCTGGCCCAGTCGGGGTCTGCAGGAGAGGGGACACGAGCCATTAGGACAGGGAAACACCCAACACAACTTTCTAGATGAAGAACGTGGCTCCAGGGGTGTCCTGTCTGAAAGCGCAGCTGGGAGGTCTTGGGTGGGGTCGGTGGAAATCTCAACCCTCCTGAGAAACCCTCAAGGAGTACAGAAAAATAAAATAAAGTGGGGTGTCTCTCTCAAAAGATTTATTGTTCCCCCTCTAATGAAAACTATGGATTAGAGAGGAAAGGAGCAACAAAGAAAATGTAGCTGCAGTGATGGGCAGTGGGTGATAAGGCAGTGGAGAAAGCCCCTCCCTGGGGATCCAGAGCTGCTCGCAGCCAACCAGCAGGGCAAAAGGAGGGGAAGAAACAAAACAAACCAGCTCCCTCCCAAAAATAAACCAACCAACCAATAAATAAATAAATAAAAACAACAACAACAAAATTCTCTCTTGCTGACAACATCACATGTCGTCAGCTCCGTGTGGCTCCTACACCTGACACGCTCCGGGGGCGTTTCCAGCTCCAAGACCAGCACCGAGATGGAAATGTGACACCTGGAACAGCCCCATTTCCAGTGTTTGGGGCACAAGGACTCCACCCACCCCAAATAACCTGGGGCAAACCTCACACAAGGTGGGAAATGCCAGCTCCCGACATAGTTCAACTCTTTTGCCACTGCCCCGTGGGACTGAAATCCAGAGTCGTATGAACCACCCTCTCTCCAACAAATTGTCTTCAATGAAATTAAAGACACATGAGAGGAATGTTTGTTGGGCTTTTCTTCTCCCCTCTGCTGTCAGATCTTCCCTCACGCCTGTGCATTCCAAAGAAGCACCCCAAATGCCAAGCAGGAAAATGGTACTTAATGAAGAGGGCACGCAATTTTTATTCCCACCCAAATAAAATTCAGAGCTGATAGAAAATGAATTTCCAGCATTACCTTCTGTTCACGAAAATTTCATCCAAAGACTCGTTTTAATTTTGTGTAACTCACAATTGAAAAGTTATTTCTGGCAGCCGAAATATGTGGCGACAAAACATTACCCAGTTCTTCATCATGTTGTGTTTGGACAAAACACGGGAGAGGAAAGCAGGCAATTTTAATTGTAAAGTCCCACATTTCATTGTGGGGCTTTGATTCATTGACATTTCTCAGTCAGCCCTCAGAAATCTAAAGATGTCCCCAGTAAGAAAAATACCCCGTGTCTTACACTGTAGAGACTATAACATCTATACCGTACATAGACATCATTTCAAATCTCCAAAGAATCAGGTGAGACCGAACTCCTGCCATGCTTTCCAAGTTTTTGGCATGACAGCCAAGACAAAACCATTTCCTGCATAATTCTTCAGATCACCTCCAGTGTTGTGTTGCCAGTGGGGGAGCCAGTGGTGTATCTGAAACACACTAAAAACCCCCCAAACTAGCAATTTGTTGGCATAAACTTAAACACAGCAGATGATAATTTCAAATTTGCAACCTGTGACTTGGAATGAAAGCCCTGACCTGCAGAGGCCAGGGTTATCCTCACAAAAATCAGAAGTGCAATGAGCTCTAAGAGCTCAGAATGAAGCAAGAGAATAAAATACTGATTTATGTTACTCCAATTATTCTGACAGAACTGATGTTAAGGACCTGACCTCCCTCCCAAAGACCTGTCCACTTGAAGCATATCCAGTGTATTTTGTACTGAATAAATCCTTTAAATATTCCCCTACTTCAGGGCATCACGGAGCGGTTTGGGTTGGAAGGGCTCTCCCAGCTGGCAGCACTGAGGAGTCCACCTAAGCCCTAACCAAGAGACTCTGCCCAGACACCGTTTCAGCTGTCAGCAAAGTGCCAACACGCTGCTGAGCGTGACGGTGGCACATGAGGAAAGGCAAGGGTGGAACCTGATCCAGCAGTGACAACTGTTCCCACCGATTCACCCCTAAGGAACCACACGAGGTTAACAAGCTCTAACTAGTCAACGTGGCTTTTCGTTCTTTTAAGAAGATGGTACAAAACCAGCTCCCTTTTCCTGCTGGTGCCAAGAGCAATTCCGAACTGGAGGGTGCTCACAAAACTTACAAGCATGACAGATTCTGCTCCAGAATGGACAGCCAGGTTTGATGGCAGAAGCAAGAAAAAGCCCTCTCATGGCAGCCAGAGCTGCTATAAAGCTACTTCCCCCTCTTTTACTTGTTTACAATTAGTCAATCAAAATACGACCCTTTTAAAATCACTGAACATACCCAGATTGCAATTTTCAGCTGTCCATGTTCTCCAAAATGTTTGGCCCTGCCCTTCCCTAAAAGCCTCCTCCCCACTCTGCCCTTCTCCTCAATCAGATTGACCATGATCAGGAGAAGAACCTCTCCCCATGGCCTCCTTCACCCCTCTGCATCCCAGGGGCTGGTGAAAGGCTTTGCAGGGCTAAGATGGGCTGAGCAGGGGAATCCCTGAAGGGAGGGGCAGAGGAAAGCAAGGAAAGCAGCCGCAGGGGCAAAGGCATCTGCAGTCACAGCAGAGAGACAAGTCTGCAACTTCCCTATTCCTTGAGAGGTTTTTTTCCCTGTTCTGCATATAAAACTGGATCTCATGGTGGGCAGGACAGGATTGCACAAATCACTACTTTGGTGTTTGGCTCTCAAATACAGAATAGCCCAGAGTAAGGGATCAGACTCCTGAACAGGAAAACTCATGATAAGGCTCACTACACTTTTCAGCCCTCCCTGTTTTCTTCTACAGCAGCAAAGACCTGATATTCCATGTTTTCCAGGCACCTCAAAGAGTGACTCATATTTATCCTCTCATCTGTGTAAGACCGGAAGAGCCAAAATCCAGAAATTTAGCTGGCTTTGCCTAAGCAATTCAATTCCCGTCAGTGGCTTCTCCAGACAGAGAGTGTGGTCTTGGAAAAGGCACCACCAGTTTCCTTCTGAAATCAGATCTTGGGCAAAAGCCCCAGCACCTAAAGGGCACTTTGCCTCATCTCTTGCTCTGGAATGGGAATGTTAGAAATAAGAACTCTGACTAACTTTAGCTGGAAGCTGCCAAAGGGCTGGAATGCTGGCAGCACACAGCTGCTGCTGGAATAACATCCAACAAGGCAGCAATCCCCTGGGAAACAAAGTGCTGCCTGAAGTGCTAAAAAGGCAAAGAGCTCTAGAAAGAAGAAGAATGAGAGTTCTGAAGTGGAAGATTGATGGCTCTTGAATAGAGCTGAGGGATGGCAACATCTCACACTGCTCCGCTCCCAAACATCTGGCTCTGGGGAGATGCAAACTATGGAAGTGTTCCATGGGAGAGCTGGGGCGTGTGGGGGTGAGGACCTGCCAGGCAGAGCAGGGAGGGGAGAAGGGAATAAAGCAAAGGTCTGCGGGAGAAGCAACAGGCTGACGTTCACCTCCCCCGTGCTGTGTGTACATTCTAAAATACATCACTTTGGAAATATCTTTTTTCCAAAGGAAAGGTAGTGGCCTTAAAATTAGGAAGGTTAAATGGCAAGAGGAGTCAAAGAGGGTGTAAATCAACTCTAAGGCTACAAACAGTCCCAGTTAGGATTCCAAAATCATCCCCCTTCAAAAGCCGCACCACAGAGCGTTGCCAAAACAGGCTGTCCCACCCTGCCCTCTCCCAGCAACACGCTCCTGGCACGTCCCTCCAGCTGGCACCACACACAGGTGGCCAGCTTGACCCTGGAGAACCTGGCTGGAAACCAAGCTGCCTGGAATGGGGACAAAAATAAAAAGGGAAAAAAAGGGTGCTGTTTCCTTGCAGAGTCATTGTCCTGATTACACGTCGAGTCTGGCTGCATAAATCCTGGGATATGTGCAGGACTGGGGAGAGCTGGACTCTGGGTAAGGTTAGATGGATCACAGATGCTGCAGGAGGATGTGTGTGGGTGTGGGAAGTTGTCTGCAGTGAAGGGGTTGCATGTTATGTATATATATATATAAAAATCATAACCCTCATATCTATATCATTTCTAAAATACATAAATATAAAATACTATATATCTAGTTATCAGCGGCGAGGAAAATGGCAGGCAGAGGTGAACAGAGAGACTGGAGCAGGACCAAGCAGCACTGCCCCCGTGCCCTGCTCACAGGGAGCCCCTCAAAGGAACTAAATGCCACCACCTTACCTGCCCTGCAGCTGCACCGCAACGCCCTGGTGCAAGTCCCAACTCCCCCAGGTCAGCGGGAAGGAACTCTAATAAATAAGAGTGGCTTTGGGCTGTGGGTGTTAAAACACCAGCCAGGCCAACACTGCCCCTTGTTTATCATGTGCTGGGTTACCCTCCAGTGCAAAAGCACTGGCACCTCTGCACCAATGGCCATTTTAATCTGGGATGTCAGAAGGGCTTAGACCACCAGTCAAAATCCTAAAGAGCAAATCTTAAAAAAATACACGTATACGCACCCCCAAATAAAGGAATATTTTTCCATTTTAAACGTGTAAAAATCTCAAGAAAAGTTCCGACTTCCAAACATCAAAGAAATAAAAATGCACAAGTTCTCAGTCCTTCAGCTCCCACAACTAATTGCTTTGGAGCAAGAGAACTTCCTTTTTGTAGCTTTGTTACCAACCCCTGGAACTAAAGAGCACCAGAATAATGACCTGAGCTGGGGTTAGTGAGGTGAACCACAGCTCAAAGTATTCTTGAGAACACTCTTCTGAACACTAAGTATATGTTTTAAAAAATAAAAAAAAGGGAAAGAAACACAAAGGGGAAGGAAAAAAAATAATCCCAAATCGGTTTTCCAGTATCCAGATATAATGAGCAATGACTTTGGTTTCTTCTGACAAGTAACCCCACAAAACGAAACCAAAGAAAGACCAATCAAGTTCTGCCTCTTTGAAAATATTACCACGTGCCCTCAGAGGAGGAAAATGGAAGCAACTGATGTCGAAAAGCAAACTTTTCCCCTCTCCTTCAAAGGAAGGTACAGAAACGCCGACATTTTCAAGCGGCACGCGAAACAACTGAGGGAACACGTTGGGATGCACGAGGGTGAATTAACATCAGATAAGCCCGATGAGGCAAACTCCACGCTGGGGAGAGCGCGCGGGACGCGGGGCCGGGCGGGACCCCCGGGCAGGGCTGTACTCACTGTGGGCCTCGCAGTCCACGCAGTGGGAATTGCCGCGGCTGCTCCGGATGGACTGCAGGGCCAGGGCCTCGTTGTGGCTCGTCAGGCGCGACTGCGGAGAACAGCAACAGGTGAGCCAAGGGGATGCAGAACAGCCAACCCGGCTCCGAGCGACGGCGAAGGAAGGAACGCTCGAGCCTTGAGCTGTGCCCCGAGAAACGGGGACGCTCCGGGCTCCTAGGGGCTCCTGGGGGCTCCAGCCCGGATTCCAACACACGGGGAGACCGCGCGGAGCGGAACCGAGCTTGGAAATGACCCCCCCACAAGGACAGCGGTCACGGGGCAGGTTTGCTTCTGGAGATAAATGAGACAAGGACAGTATTTCCCGAGATCAATTGCTTGTATTGACCAGCGTGCTTTTGCTAATGAAGACTAAGGGGTGGTTTGCAAAAGCAGCTGAAACCTTTTTACCGTGAAAAGGTCGAGATTTCATCCGACGGCTGCCATTTGAGCTCTCTCCATGGTGACCTGCCAGTGACCCCTAGCTGGCCCTGGGGAGGCTCTCAGGACACAGGAGCAGCTCAGCTCCACCCCACCAAAGTGTCTGGAGGGCTCTGTGAGAAGGCAACTGGGACCTGCACCAAGGGGGGGACTCCTGGAGATGAACTGATTTAAGCAGGACGAGGACCAGGTCTCGCAGATGGAGATGCCTCCTCCATGGGGCACTCCCCAAACCTGCCCAGCAACTGCTCCAGCCAGTTCTTCTGGCATGTTCTGAGAACCCCTCTGAGCCACTTACCAGCCACTCTTTATCCTCTTTTTTATTACTATGTTTATGTAGGTGTTATGTACAAACTTCCTCTGCTGTGGACCCTTAACACACATCAGAATGTGTGAATCCTCCAAGAGCAAGGGAACTCGTAAGCTGGGATCTTCCTCCATCTCAGAAATGCATATTGGAAATAAATACATTTTTTTCAACAAAATGGGAAGCAAATTATATTATGATGATGGTAATGACTGCTGTTTGATCTGCTTGGTACATCAGGGCAAGGGAAGCGGGCATTAAATTAAAAATGTGAGTCTCCTCCTTGCAATGTAAAATCACAAAAGCAACTGTTAGGTGGGTAATACCAACGGATCCACAGTCTGAACAATTCCTGCCTATTTTCTCCCCCCACCACCACTCAGCACCTCACTCTCTAGCTGGAAGCACTGACAGACACACTGACCTGAGATGCAGTTCTCCTTCCCTTCCAAAAATGAGCATTGGCTGAGGGTATCTCAGGTTTTAAACATTTATTTTGCCAAGAGAACAAATTCCTTCTGCCATAACACAGAAGCCTTTCAAGGTGCAAAGCTGCCCCCTTAGGTCATGTTTCCCCCAGAAAGGCCCAGCCCTGCTGTAGGTGTAACACACACGTTTCTCCAGGAGCACAGGTTTGAAATTCAGAGGTTTTTATTTTGCTTTCACCTGAAGGATCACCCAGTCCCCTCCTTATTTTCAGTGTTACTCTGTGCACATACCTTGTTCTTGCTGCTCTCACAAGACTGTAAACTGGCCAAGATCTGACTCTCTATGGCTTGGACCCAGGCATCCCTTTCCTCATAGGTGGTGGCTTCGAAGTGCCAAGTCTGGCCGGTGAGAGAGACGATGATAAACTCAAAGTTTTCTTCTTGCTCTGAACAAAGAAATTGCAATAGGAAGAAAAGATTAAGTTAAGGATATTGACAATTAGCCTAAACAATCTGGGCTGATGAGAATTTCTGCAACACAACCTAATGACTTTAAGCTGAAGGAGAGCAGGGTCAGATGGGGTATTGGGAAGGGATTCTTCCCTGGGAGGGTGGGCAGGCCCTGGCACAGGGTGCCCGGAGAAGCTGTGGCTGCCCCTGCATCCCTGGAAGTGTCCAAGGCCAGGTTGGACGGGGCTTGGAGCAACCTGGGCTGGTGGAAGATGTCCCTGCCCATGGCAGGGGGTGGGACTGGATGGGCTTTGAGGTCCCTTCCAACCCAAATCATCCTGGGACTCTGTGAGAAACAAATGCAGCTCTGACGTTTAAGCCTGGATCCCTGCACAAGGCACCAGGAAACCACATGTGGATCCTCTGCTTTTTCTCTCCAAATGTTACACCAAGTACTGGTTTGGGCAAATATTCAGTTCCTGGGTGTGTTTGTGAGTTCAGTGGAGTCTGTACCTCTCTCAAACATACAGTGGCCACCAAGAACTAGTCAGATTTAAACCTGAGGTGCTAAGAGCTACATAATGTAAAAATCAAAGTGTGCCACAAAATAAAAGATGGACTTTAAAGACAATACAGAAAATGTAAGAATTTACCCTCTTCTTCCAAGCAGTTTTTACATGCACAGATATATTAAAGCAGACGTGTACACTTTCTCCTCTATAGCATAAATAGTGGGATAATAATAATAATCACTAGGATATAATAGAGGATTAAAATCAGTTCAACCTATTCAACATTGACATTCAACATGGGAGATGAGAAAATGAACTGAGAAGGCAGCAGAGAGGGTCAGTGAAATATCCTTAGGGCTACTGCAGGATAAGGACAAGTATTCAGGCCAGAGGAGCAGCACAAGAAAATACCAGCAGGTCTGAAATAAATGGACACACACTCCACCTACACATGGGACACCAGTGGCAAATTAAAAAAACCCAAGGAAGCTGACAACAGAGCAAGTGGAATTGGGAAGGGCTGACATGAGGCATGAAAGAAAAGAATAACAGAGCACAGAACTCTGGTGAACATCAGCCATAACGAGCTTTAGAAAGAGCATTTTGCCTGGTAATAACTGATTATACATTCAGAGCCACGAACTACCCTGTCCCCTGGTCATCCCCAGGCATGCACAGAGCAGTGCCAAACCCAGCAGGGGCTCCAGAGGCAGCGCTGCTGCCACTGCCAGTGGGACAACAGATAGGCTTGGAAAAACTCCACGGTAGCACAAGGTTACTTTGCACCTCGAGGTGGGAATAAAGACAGGGTTGAAGTTTCTTTTCAGGTGCAGGAGAGCACCTGGAGCAGCAATTTTACTAAAAAAACCTGTGTGGAATAAGTGGGAAAAGAAGTAGTAGAATCACACAATGCCTTGAGCTGGAAGGGACCCAAAAGGACCATCCAAGTCCAACCCCTGTCCCTGCACAGACACCCCACCAATCCCACCCTGTCCCTGTCCCTTTGTCCCAACACTCCTGGAGCTCTGGCAGCCTCGGGGCTGTGCCCACTGCCCTGGGGAGCCTGGTCAGTGCCCACCACCCTCTGGGGAAGGACCTTTTCCTGAGATCCCCCCTAGCCCTGCCCTGGCACAGCTCTGTGTCACTCCCTTGGGTCAAAGGTGAAAGATCCAGCTGTACAGCTACAACTACTGTTCTATTTTAGCTGTGTTACAAAACCCAGGTACAATCAGCACCCAATATGCTAAAAATGAGTCCTGGGAAAAGCCTTGTTTATCAAACAGAGCTCTCAGGAGTTCCTGAGGAAGATGTGGGAGGAACTGCTCCACAATAAACCAAGTTCTGCTCAGTCCTGTGCCTGTCCCCTGCAGGATGACACAGTGAAGGTCTTCTACACCTCAGCACCCACCACACCACTCCCATGTAAGCCGAAGGCCTGGTATAAACTGCAGGAGCTGCCTGAGAGAGAAAATGGTCACTTTGCCACCTCAAGGTAAAATTTCCCCACCCTTTCTCCTTCTTAAGCAGGGACAAGACCCTGTAGGGATGCAGAGACCCAGAAGAGGACAATGAGAGGGACTTCTCCAGTGCGCTGGCAGGACTGACCTCCCAAAGAGCAACAACTTGCATGTAGGGTATATACCATATATGAGTGTTAGTTATATATTAGAGATGTCTCTGCACTATTCCTGCATCAGTCCATCCCTGTTTTTAAGTATGAGGTGACTTCCCAGCACTAGGATTCCGGACCTTGAAGGAAGTTTGCACAGCCAAGCTGCAGCATCACTGAATCCTCTGATCTCCCATTTAATAATGGTGACCACACACAGGGAGCTGCTTTGCCCAGGTGAGATACTGGTCGGATACTGGTCCTGGAGAGTGTCCAGGGACTGGAGCTGGAGCAGCAGGAGCAGCTGAGGGGGCTCAGCCTGGACCAAAGGAGGCTCAGGGGGGATCTTCTGGCTCTGCAACTCCCTGATGGACCCAGGATGGGCTCTGCTGCCAGGGAGCAGGGACAGGAGGAGAGGGAACGGCCTCAGACTGTGCCAGGGATGATTCAGATCGGACATCAGGAAGAATTTCTTCATGGAAAGGGCAGTTAAGCTTTGAAGGGGCTGCCCAGGTGGAGTCCCCAGCCCTGAAGGTGTTTGAAAGGCACATGAGTGTGGCGCAGGGTTCAGTGGTGAATACGGTGGTGAGTGTTCATGGGTGGAGCCCTAAAAAGCTGGTCCAGCCGAGAACACCTTCCCTATGACTACCTCTGCTTAAACACACTGATCTGTTGTTCCCAAGCTCCCTGGTGAAACAGAGCAGTGCCTGCTCCACGTCAGTCACCCCCAGGCACTGCCTCCCAAAGGCAGGGAGCAAACCTGCACATCCTGAGCCCCTGCACTCAGGAACAGGAGAATCCAGCAGCAGGATGAAATGGCTCAGTTTGACTCTTCAGCCAAATTACAGGTTGTGCTATTTAAATCCCTGTGAGCCCAATCACAAAATTTTATTAAACAGTTTTCCATGTTTAACAGTTATTCATGGAAAGGTCCACTATAATAGTATTTTAGCACCATCAACCTGTCGAAATCAACCTGCCCAATTACTCCAAACTACATTAATAACACCGGATATTACACTAATTGTGTCCAGTTTCTATGCAGACGAGGTCCCGCGGGGCTAATTCTGCATCCTCAGGGGCAAGCAACTCAGCCATCAGCCTGGTTTCACCAGGAATCCCTCCTCATTACACAAGTCCAGGCTGTCAAACTTTTTTTTCTAAAAAAAGGTTAATGGGCCAATCAGTCATCAATTATTTCCTGGAAGGGCAGCAGAGCAAGGGTTAAAGTGCGAAGAACCAGCTGCCACTGACTCTCATTTGGAAGTTATTACTGAAAGGAGATGCCTAAAATGTTGTTGTTGTTTGTTTTGCCTTTTCTTTTAGAGTGGGAAGGGGTGGCTGCGATGGGAAATGAGCCAAAATTGATATTGTTATGACATGGAACCTAAAGCATAAAGGAATGTTTTCTTCTAGTGGAAGTGGGCGTGCACTCTGTGAATTTTAGGAAAAGCCCACCAACCACAGCACCACCAGAGTTACACAATACCACGGTTTGTGCTGCACATAAGGGTGGGGAGGCTCAGGTTGCCCAGGGAAGATGTGGCTGCTCCATCCCTGGACTAGTCCAAGGCCAGGCTTAGAGCAGCTCGGGCTGGTGGGAGGTGTCCCTGCCCGTGGCAGGGGGTGGCACTGGGTGAGTTTTGAGGTCCCTCCCAACCCAAACCAACCTGGGATTCCATGACACTCTTTTCACTGTCATCCTTCCCCAGCCAAGTTCCTGCATTTAACACGAGTTCACATTTATTTCGCTCTGCCAAAATCCAGATGCCACTGCCACAGCCCACCCACTTCTGGAAAACCAGAGACAACTTCTGGGAAGCAAAGGACTGTGCAAGAGAAAACAAACACTCAGGCACAGCCCCCCCTGCCTGCGCTTGTGGTGTGTGACACAGATCACATTTAGAAAACTCCACCAAAAATTACTGCAGGATACAATCAGTCTGTAACTTGTTCCAGAGAACCCAGTTAAGTCCATGAAAATGTAGGGAAAACACATGTCCAGGAGCAGCTACGCCTCTTGGTACCTTGCAAGAGCTGTTCTAAAGAATGTCCATGAATCACTTTGATTGCAATTTCCACTTCCAACCTACTTTATTCTCAATATTGAGAACTGTATGAATAGCCATGGACACCTTGCCCCAGTGTTCGAACAAGCACAGTTCAAAGTCACAGAACCACAGAACATCAGGCTGGAAGTGACCTTAAGGATCACCTGGTCCAACCTTTCAGCACAGAAAGGAAAGGGCTCCTCTCTGCCAGGCACTGCACAGTGAGAAATCACACCCATTACACCCATCCCAAAAGCTGGCCTTTAAAAAAAAAAAAATTTCTATTTTTCATACAATTACAGCATCATTCAGGTTGGAAAAGACCTCCAAGATCATCGAGTCCAACCATTTTCCTGGGTATAAAAGAGACTTGCCAGCCTTAGGGCGTTTCTCATAGGCATGCAGGAACATTTTGCCAGAATCAGAATTCCAAATAAATAAATGTTCTGGCTCCCGAGCCAACGACATTGTGCATTTGTACCTTTGCCCATCCCGGCTGCCATCAGAGGGTGCTGGTGCTGGTCAGCAGTAACCCCCGAGCACGCCCGGTGGGTGATGCCACTCGCACAGAGACACCCCCAGAAAGCACAAGTGCAAGGCTCCCAGAGGTGATTCCCAGTGCCCGTGCAGCCCCTCCAAGGGCTGAGGTCACAGCCCGAGTGCCACTCACACCTGCCCCAGGAACACCCAGGCCGAGCTGAGCCCCCCTTTCATCCCATCACAGAGATGTGCCCTCCCAAGGCTGGGACCGAGGGCTGCCCGGGTGCCCTGCCACGCGGGGAGAGATGTTTCCAGCACACTGCTTGTTTACAACAAAGGCACGTGTTGTTTACACCCTGCACAGCTCTAGCTCTCCTTACCTTTTGCCACTCGGTGTAAATTACCCCCTAAGTTGGCAGACGAGTATGTTTATTAGCAGCCTCAATTAAGGAAATATTTGTGCCATGTCCCACTGGGCATGGCTATGCTAATACTTCTCTCCCCTTTCCAAACCCAGTGTCTAAATCTAATTAGTTCTGAAAATCAGCCCTATCAGGACAATAGAGCTCTGCTATGGCTCGCCCACAGCTCTTGATAAAGCAGAATTTTATACTGTTTTATGCTGCTGCCCACGAGTGACGAACTGGGGACAAAAGGCGCTGAACCCGCCCTGCCATATGGACTACCTGCTTCATTTGGGTGCCAAGACCTGGAAAAAAACTTTTAAAATTCAGTTTATCCAGGATGTAACTTCCTGCACAGGCACAGCACCACGGCAGCAACAGCATCACTAGCTCTGAAACCAAAGGCAGCTTGGGGCTTAATGAATATCCAAACTAAAAGCTGCTGATCAGTGTCTGGCAAATGCAGCCCAGCACTGTTTAAAATCACATATGTAACTGTGAAGCGTGGAAAAATGAAGATTTAGTATCTTTAAGCAGTTTAAACCAAAGCATGCAGAGCATAGGCATTAAATTCCATGAAGATGATCCTTTCCACCATGCTGCAAAATCGTAAAACCACAGAATGCCAGGATGGTTTGGGTTGGCAGGGACCTCAAAGCCCACCCAGTGCCACCCCCTGCCATGGGCAGGGACACCTTCCACTAGCCCAGGTTGCTCCAAGCCCCGTCCAACCTGGCCTTGAGTCCATTCATAGAGGAGAAATAATTCTGTATGTTATTAATACTGCAATGACAGCAGGTACAAGTGACTCCAGCAGGTCTGAAAACCAGAGTGGGGTTTGTTTTAAGCACAACTCACTGACCCTGCTTATCTTTTCCCCTGGAGAATCAAAGCAGGTGGGAGCAGGTGGGACTGGTTCACCTCTCAGCGGCTCAGTATAGAAAACCCCCCAAAATCTGAACACTATGAGCTTGGGCAAATCCTGAACTTCATGAAAGTAGGATTCCCTGCACTGATAAAAAACTGATGGAGGACGGAGCTGTGACATTTTTAGTTGCTTTCCACCTGACAGGAGGGGGGAGCCAGGTGGGCTTGGCCTTTTTGCCCAGGGAACAAGGGACAGGACGGGAGGAAAACAGGCTCAAGCTGTGCCGGAGGAAGTTCAGGGTGTCAGGAGGAATATTGTCCTGGAAAGGGCTGTCGGACATTGGAAGGGACTGCCCAAGGAGGTTTGGAGTGCCCCAGGCAGGACTGGCCGTGGCACTCAGTGCCCTGGGCTGGGGGACAAGGTGGGCATCGGGCACAGGGTGGGCTCCGTGGGCTGGGAGGGCTTTTCCAGCCAAAAAGGGCTCTGTAACGCCCTCAGAAGGCAGAGCCCTTCAGCTGGGATCTTACACCCCATTAACCAGCCCACAGCCCACAGCCCCTGAGCTGCACAGGGCTCCAGCCTCCCCCCAGCCCTGGCGATAGCACAGGGGACACCTGAAAACAGCAGGGCAGGGACCAAGATCACTGCTCTCCACTCCACGCCTTCAGAGCCTGCCCTGCACACGGTGGCAATACTTGTGGTGTGTGAAGAGGTGCAACTGAGCAAACACTGAGCACCAAAGCAGATTTGTTATCCTGGACTGTCATTTCCCATCATCGTTCTCTTTTTTGAAGGCATAATTATCCAAACATGTGGCTTTTAATACCTACAGTGCTCATTAACTCGACATTTGCATGTGTCCCCACCGCAGCTCTCACACAAAGGCTGAAGGAACCAGCTCAGAGCCACGGAGAACATCGAACCTTCGGTTTTCAGGGGGCAGAAAACATCCAAACAGAGACTTATTTGCCCGATTTTAGAATTTCATTTGTGTCTCAAGACCCTCTGGGCCATGGCCAGCAGGACCATGTGCCCATATGAAGGTGCCTTTGATACTTGGTTTGATCAGTGAGATAAAAGATGCTCAAACTAGACAGGCCCTAAAAAAACTTTGTCTGTAAAACACAAGGGAATTCTGTGTATCTGTTCCCCTGCTGCAGTCTAGTAACAGGTAAATACCAAACTCACAGGCAGTAAACCTGAAACAACAAACGTGCTGCTTAGAAGAAAAACTGGGCTGGGAGATAAAACCCAGCAAATATATGGAAAATTAAAAACCATTAAAGAGGAAAGCGGGGAAAAACAACCACCCAAACTTATGGCTATCTGACAATTTTTTCCCGTTTTGTACTGAAAAGACAAGAAAAGGAACAAAAAAGACAGTTTAGCAGCTGTGAAAGGTAATAATTTTATGTTTCGACTGAGGAACGGAGCAAAATTACACTTTAAAAAAGCTGCCTTAACAAGCTGGAATAAAATCCCAGTTTGGTTTCCTGCACACACTTTGTTTGGCAGGGAGAGCAACCAGCTGTAATTGTGCAAAAAAAGGAGGGTGATATAAATCACCAAAGGTTAATGACCAGGATGTGAACAGAGGGACTTGTTTACAGAAATAGCTCGCAATTTAAAATTTACAAGAGATTTAATGCCACCGCTTGGCAATCACTAAAATCAACAGCCCAGAAAACAGTGACATTAAGAAAAATATTACAGTTATAATCATTCCAAAATAAGTCAATTAGTGTTAGGGCAGGCGCTCGCCATTACTTGACCCATTTGGTTCGCACTTAAGTGAAGAGAGAAAAAATCCCCCTCCCTTCCAGCGAGATTACTGAGTTGTGACCTATTTTGCATTCCCTGTTTCTTACACCATCCCTCTTCCCGGCTGCTGGAGATGCTGGTGGCGGAGTTTTTTATCCACCACCTCTCCCCTTGCCTGCTTTCCAGGTAATTCTGACCTTTGACATTTGGAATAATAAAAAATACTTTTTTTTAAAAAAAAGGGCAGTTTATAATTGTGTTGTTCAAATGAAGGTGGAGGTGTGGGGAGGCAGAAATAAATATATAAAATCCCATGTGCTATTACACAAAAGGCATGACGGCTGTCTTGGGTGGGAAAAAAAGCAATGTAAGTCAATTTGTGAACTTTGGCACCAGGTGACCTTTAGAAATACAACAATATCCAGAATTTACAAGCAAGAGCAGCACATGCAAATGACCCGGCACTGTCTCGCCTCTGGATTAGAGCTGCAAAGAGCATTATGGAGAAGGCTTGCACAAAACAAATTAAGATTGTTACTTAAATGTCACGGCACACTATTGTATTTGGCTACAGATCATTACACCTGATACTAACACTTTTAAAAACTGTAATAACTTGGGAAATATTACACCGAGTGCCTACATGGAGAAAGGGAAAATATATATGTATCTCTTAAAAAAAATAAATAAAAGGAGAAAATGGGTTCCTGAAGTAATTTAAACATCACCACTCCACGACTAGAGGGAAAGGTCAAGATTTCAGTAAGCCGAGAGGAACACGAATGGCAGAGTGAAAGGCACAGAGAGGGATGGAAAGCCCAGGTGGAAGGACTCTGCAAACACGGGTGGGACAGGCATGCTTGGGGCAGAGCTCATTTCCATGCCCACCCCGGGGAAGGGACAGGGGCAGGGAGTTCTGGAGGAGGGTGAAAAAAGGGGGAGAGAGGAGGTTTCGCTGTGGGACGGTGGGTTTGTTACCTTCGGTGTTGGTGCTGCTGCTGCTGTATATATTTCGCAGGCTACCAACACGGTTTAGTTTCCAAGCTTTGCGTTTGGCTGCGTCCAGAGAGCAGGAGGGGAAGAGAAAAAAAAAGAGAATAAAAATAAAGAAAAAGAAGGGGACCAAAGGGGAAAAAAAAAAAAGATTCAGCGAAAAAGGGGAGAAAAGAAACATCAAAAAGCATGTGAAGTAAAATACAAGCACGAGCCTGTTAACACGTGAAGAGCTCCACACAGAAAACGCACACAGGACCACTCAGCCTCTCCAGTCCTTACTGAGAGGGATTTCTCTTTCAGTCTCTACAACATGACACAACTCGACAAGATTAAATGGATCTGCTATTGGAAGAGACAAAAACAGACCAGGAGAAGTGAAAAAAGGTAAGAAGTATTTGTGCAGAGGATACAGGACTGGACAAAACAGCTACTGGAAAATGTGATTCAATTCATGACAGAATACAGCCTGACAAGAGCTCCTTCCCTCCAAAAGCCTGTCGGGATTCCTTGGTGCCTGGAGTTCACACTTAAACCTCCTTTTGACGTCATCACCTTTGAAAATTGGGGTGATGATGTAATGACCTTCAACACTCACAAATGCTATTTGTAGTGCTAAGCTCAGAGGCACTAGAATAATAAAAGGCAGAATGGCCTGGGTTGGAAGGACCTTAAAGCCCATCCCATCCCATCCCACCCCCTGCCATGGGCAGGGACACCTTCCAGTAGTCCAGGTTGCCCCAAGCCCCATCCAACCCGGCCTTGGATGCTCCCAGGGATGGGGAAGCCACAGCTTCTCTGGGCATTACACCCAATTGTTTTGAAGAACACTGAGTAGACATTGATGGAATTGATGTTTGTGGTCCTCCCTTCCTGCCCCCACAGGCAAACCACTGCAAAGTCAAAGTGTTTATTTGGAAAGTTAACAAAAAATACCTGTTGTTTACATGGAATAGCAACACCCTCTTTCCTTAGAACTGACCCGAACTTTGAGATCCTCTGAGCTCCCAGCTGCTGCTTCACAATTAGCAGAAAATACCGCTCAAAAGCACCCCATTTGGAGAGCACGTTTTCACCTCCTTTGAAACCACCAGTGCACTCCCAGCGTGAGAAGCTCGTTCAACCCAAGACATGCCTAGGTTGGGTTTCATCACTCAGGGGCTGCGGGGAACACCCCGGTGCACCAGGACAATGCCGGCACCTGAAATCCCAGGGAAGGGTGGAATTACCACGTCGGGAAGTGCGACTGAGGCACCTGGCACATGGTTTCTGGTGCTGTGCTCACGTTCAGACTCGATGGTCTCAGAGGTCTCCTAAGGGACCTCAGACCCTCCTCCCTGCCACCACAGACGCTCCTCACCCTTTGGGATGACATGGATGTCACGTAACATCCCCAGTGCCGGGACACAGCAATTTACAGGCTCTGTCTGTATTTATGGGGGGACTTCTTGAAGGGCCCACAAAACTCAGACCGACCGGCTGCTGCCAGGGCAAAGGAGCAGAGACGGGAATCATTCCAATCGTTCACAAACCCCCTGATTTTCAGCTCAAGAGCCAAGGCTGTTAAGCTAGATGTGGTTTTAATGTTATATACTGAAAAGGGGGACTGCATTCTGAGTGACATCACCAAACCTGAAAGTATTTTCACTGGGCGCATCCCTCAAGTTGGGAAAAACCTTTCATTTTACGACCTGTTTAACAAGTCCAGGCACCCAGAGAGGCACAACTGCCCAGCAGAAAACTTGTTTTTCCTCTGCAGCATTTACATATAAATAGGCAAAGCCGAGGCCTGGCACCCCTCTGAAGGGAGGATGGTCTCCAGTGCACACAGAGCCCTTCCCAGCCCCTTGTCCATTTTTCACCCTTTAATGGCACCTTGGCACCCAGCCTTGTGAGCACAGTGAACTCTCAGCCTGGTTTTCTATTAACCTGTCGATGAAAGAATCAGTTTTAATGGCTCAGGTGTCAAGCCTTTCCCTTCTCTTCAGACAAAAGGACTTCTCCCACAGTGATGCTGAGCTCCTGACACATCTGAGGGTGTCCTGTCCCAGTGAGTCAGCTCCAGCCTGTTTACTCCCGGTGCCCTCCTGGCTTTGAGGATTCAATAGGATTATCAGCAGTGGGTTTGGGCACGACCAAGCGCAGCCTCTGAGGGCTCACTGATGTGCCAGGACCCAGTGGAGCCATCCTACCCTGCCTGCCTTTGGAATGACAGCGTTTTTACCAAACAACAAGGCTGGAACAGGCACCAGAGATCATTATTTGCCTGGTTTGTCCTTGACTTATATCCCAGGATATTCAGCCCATCTGGTCTGGGTTCACTTGCTGAGTCCAAAGTTATTTCAACAAAAGCTCTTATTGCTAACTCTAGATATATCTGTATATCTGTATCCATACTACATCTACCTATATTATATCTATGTTATCTACATCATATACACGCTTAAACAATCAAATAAACCTCAACTGGTTACAAAGAAAAAGCTGTAAGAAACACCATTATTTAACAGCAAAACTCCCTAATTAGAAATATCTTGAAGGCAGATGGAAGTATCTTCTGGAAGTGTGTTTTCTTCCAAAAAAGCCACTAAGAAGTGTCTCTAACCAGAGACTCCAGAAAAAACACACACCTCTCTCAAACATCAAATATCTGGAAGGAATTTAACTATTTCCCAGGATTCAGCTTTTACTGACGTGGCACCCAGTGCTGGTTGTGCTGCTCCAATCTCAGTGACTGATACATTTGAATAATATTTCAATGGAATCTTTTATTGCCTGGGTGCTGGCCCTGATCTCTGCCCTCACCGCTGACAGAACAACCAACAACCTCTCACAGCACTCAAGGCAGTGATCACAGACTGTTTATGGCTGGGAAACACCTCCAAGACCACCAAGTCCAAGTTCACCTGACCACCAGGTGAGGCACACGCCCCGAGGGGGAGCTGACAGGTCACTTAATGGCTTTGCAGGTCTCTGAACATCCAAACAGCTCTAAAAGAGAGCTCTGAACGCCAAGCCCAAGCAGAAGACACTCAAACCCAGCGGGAGATGATACACGCTGGGTCTGTCCATGGCCATGGAGCGGTGGCAGCTCTGGGAGCAGACCCAGCTGCCTCTGGAGGCACAGGGAGCTCTCCCTTTGCTGGTGCTTTAGGGCACTCCACTGTGAGCTGAACTCCACCCATTTAACATCCCTTCTGGATGTAAACTAACCTCTCACATCGGCACATCTTCCAGTGAAAACGGGCATGGTGGCATCACAGAGGAAAGTCAGGCTTGAGTAGGGCCTTCTGCTAAGGTCTGGACTAACTGGGAATCAATTCATCACTCCCAGTCACCACCTCTCTTTGTATTTGTTCAGGCAGTGACTTTACAGCTGTGCCCCCCCTTGCACACAGAACCTGTGTGTGCCTTCTTTAACAGGGCTGCTGTTTGTTCTCTGCTGAAGAACCTACTTGTCCTGTTTCCATTCCTCAGCTTCTGCAATAAATACGTTCCCTGCCACTATGACCATACACCATTATTTCTAAAAGCAGCAGACGTTTGTAGGAGGAGTTTACCCACGTGTGATCCGAGGATCCATCTGTTTGGTACCTGGGAAGTTCCCGAAGGATGCTCAAAGCACTACACACAACAAAACCCTACCTAGAAAAACAGGGATGTGTAAGATCTGGGCGAGGTGCAAAGCTGAGGATTTAAGGATGAACTCCAGGACCAGCTGGGGAAAGGATCCTGCCCTTCAGCCCTCCCGCTGCTCTTCCTCAAGTCTTTCTGCACCACGTGTGGTTTCATCAGGGCAGCTCGGGGATTTTAATTCCTTGTTGTTCAGCAGAACAGGAATTTGCCCACCACCACCACCACACTCTTTGGTAAGAGGATGGAAATGTTTTCATTAAGATGCAACTCAGGAGATTCTCAGCCCACGTAAACTGGTCTCTGTGGCTGTTTCGCCCTACGTGAAAGCAAGGACAAGAATTCCTCCAAAAGGGTTAAAAAGAGGCAGCCCAAAAGCCAGGCATACTTGATATTTATGGAGCAAAATAAACTGGAGACACTGTGTGTTTCTAGAGCTGTCCAACACCTAAATTTTAAATATCCCCCGCCCCCCCACCAAAGTGCACAAAACTTAGAAAGTCAGAGAAAAACATAAAATGGTTTGGCTGGGAAGGGACCTCAAAGCCCACCTCGTTCCAACCCCCAGCCGCAGGCAGGGGTGATAAATATGTCCACTAATTTTCTCTAATTCCTAACGAATACATACAGCTTATCTGTTAAACCACATTTCCAAAGCAAACCTGAACGTGACTCTGAAGTTTCCAAACATTCCTGTTTGGTGCATGGGTGTCACCAGGACACACATCCCAAGGGACCAAAAAATGGAGCCAGGAGCCAAAAAGTATTTCATGTAGTAACAGCCCTTAATAAGCCCTGTCTGAACTCCAGAACACCCCAAAAGACAAGCTGATGTGAAGCAAATTAGTCAAGTAAATTCCTAGAAGCGCCGAGTTACAGCAATTTGCCCCAACACAAGTAAAGCTCTCTGGTACAAAAAAGCTCCCTTTCCTCCACAACTGAAATCCTTCCCAGCACTCTATTTTAAACCCAGCAAACACTCTAAAAGCAATACTTCAAATCCTATTAATAGTTAATTACGTTTGGCTTCTGTTCGGCTTTGAACATTTCAAATGAAGGGAAAAAAAAATGAAAACACATTCATACTTCTGCCCGTGACAGGGGAAAAAAGTTACTTTAATTAAACATTTCTAAAAAATGTTTTTAATGCTTGTTTTTTCCTCCGTGCAATATTTCTCCATCAAAACTCCTGTGATAGGTGAAGGACCCACTAAAGGATTTCAGTGCCTTTCCAATACACTATAAACATACAAGACTCAAATCGACAAAACCAAATGGTAATTGGAAACATTTTTCTCCGTTTTTCATTATCTGAAGCAAAAAATTACGGCCCTTTCCTCCCCACACAAAAATCCTTTTCAACCACCTAGAAAAACTGTCTTTTAATAAGAGCTTTAGATTATCCTATCGTATTTCAAAGGCAGCGAGCAGTCGGAGCAGCTAATCAAAGGTGTAATTATTTAATGAGAGCCCCCCTGGCACCTCCCGGTGGCCACGGCCTGGCTGTGATCACTGGACCACCAGCCCTTTGCTCGGAGCATTCCAGAACCCCCTCCCAGGGCCGGTGTCTCCTCCCGGGGCTGACTCCACAAGGCCACCTGAGCTATTATGGAATTAGGAGCATCAGTTTGTCACCCTGCCGCATCTGGACTTAAAAGAAACCCCAAACCAACCGTAAGAGGTTTTCCTGCAGAGCAAACGAAAACATTGCCCTGACAAAACATGCTTTGTCCAGACCATCCCTGATTTCCCCCCTTTAATGCTGCATGACAGTTTCCTGTGAAGCCCAGCTGCCCCACTCTAGTAACTCATGTATGTGCTGATTGAAAATTAGATATTTGTCTTAACTGCATTTTAATATTTTCGTTCCAATAGATCTGTACTGATCTACGCCAGAGGAGTGGAGCAGGACACAAGCACACCTGGGAATCCACTGTACTGCTTATCCCATGTCTTCTCCACCTGGAATTGTGACCAGAGCCACCTAAAATCACCGTGCATTATCTACCAGAGCTACCCACAACCTAAGCAAGTGTCCAGCACGCCTTGGCTCATTCATGGATTGTAACAAAGCAGTTTCTTCCATTATAACCAAGCCTCAAAAGCTAAATATGAGCTACTCCTATTATCCTTCTTGGTGGGACTACATTCCCTTTTCTTTCGGCTACCCAATCAGACCTCCCAGAACCACAGAATCGCAAAGGTTGGAAAACACCTCCAAGATCATCAAGCCCAACCTTCAACCAAATACCACTGAAGTACATTGCAAAATGCCACGTCCACTCGTGGTTTTGAAAATTCCAGGGATGGTGACTCCACCACTTCCCTGGGCAGCCCATTTCATTTGATCCAAGGTATCGGCCCTTCTGGAATTTCAAAGGTATTTGAGTTTCTACCCAATTATCTCGTTCCAAGATCAGTCTCATGCTTGTAATTGGAGTCATTGGAGCTCAAGTGCCACCACCTGGGATGCCACTGGAAACCAGACCCAGAGAGGAAGCACTTCCCAACTCTGCATCTTCCAGCCAGAAACGACTCCAGGATGAAAGGTGAGCCTGACAGAGGCTTCTTCAGAGCACCACACCTGGCCACAATGGCACCTGTGACAACAAAAGCTCTGAGATCCTTACTGGCAAAGCTCCCATTATCATGGACTGCCTCGGGTGGGAGGGGACCTTTAAAAGGTCACCTAGTCCAATCTCTCTGCAACGAATAATTATATGATGTAAAAAGCACCCTCACAAAACCCAAACTCTATGTATTTTGAAGGAGAGCAGGAAAAAGCATCCCTGAAGAGGAAACAAGAGCGTGGGTGAAGGCTCCAGGGACACAGGAGAGGAAGAGTAGAGGAGCA
The DNA here is from genome assembly GCA_013396755.1 of Sclerurus mexicanus. Classification (NCBI taxonomy): domain Eukaryota; kingdom Metazoa; phylum Chordata; class Aves; order Passeriformes; family Furnariidae; genus Sclerurus; species Sclerurus mexicanus. Next base: position 356,532 of record VWZF01001533.1, on the reverse strand, counting down.
GGAGTGGGACACAAGGGGGTTGTGTGGCGTTATTTGCCCTCAGCCCACCTTCTTTCTGCTGTTTAGACACAGGATTGGCCCTGGGAAAGGAGACCCTTCCTTGCTTACCCCACGGAGAACCACTGCAGTCTTTTGGGACAGCAGAAAGGGACATCAGGCATTAGTGGCACTTTGGCATTCCAGCTTTTACTTAGTTGAAAAGAACTAAACACAGAAGAGAAATGAGAACTTCCATCCCTCCCATCTCCCATTTTTCTCACTATTTATTCACCTATTTAACCTGTAACATCCACCCTACTGTAAAAGGTAAGCTCACACTAGGCAAATCAAAACTTGCCTTTAAAAGGTGTCACAAGCTGTCTCCTCTCCTGGAAAAGCAGCTGCTGTCCCCATCAGCTCTGAGGACCACCAGACACACCAAGCTACAAAGCACAGCCGAGGTAACTTTGCTGGAGGATCCAACCTCGCTCAACAACTCAAGTCACTTCAAGTCAGGCAAAAGGACACCTTTTTTTTTTGGGAAAGAGTATCCATAAGGCCTCTCATAGATCAAACAGGCTCATCTGCTGCCCAGACACGTTGTGACTCCCCTTGCCTGGAAGTGTCCAAGGCCAGGCTGGGCAGCGCTTGGAGCAACCTGGGCTGGTGGAAGGTGTCCCTGCCCACGGCAGGGGTGGAACGAGATGGTCCCTTTAAGGTCCCTCTCCGCAGAAACCCTTCCGTGATTCCACCTGACCACCCTCAGCAGACATCCAGCCCTGACGCAGGCTGTGAGCAGCCTGCCCTCCAGCTCGGGCACGGACGAGGGACACGCAGGCACAAAGCCCTGTTGTCTGCTCTTGGGGAATCACAGCCATATGTGAGCAGACACAGCACTGCTTCCCGCTGCAGCTCTACACAGATAACAGGAATTCTCTGCTAATTTTCAGCACTTGTGAAAATAAACAGGAGCCGATCTCCCAGAGTTAGGTGCTTAATAGTTCAGCATGTTACTCAGTTGTGGTGCAACTTCCCCCATTAGCACAGGGATGCCTCGCTGGAGAAATTCTGGTTGGAGAGATTTATTGTGTCAAGGTCTTCTACAAACTACTCAGCCACCTTTAATGATTGTTTCTCTATAAACCTGAAAGCTTCTGCTAAAACAGGATGGTCACCACGGAATCACTGAGGTTAGAAAAGACCTTTAAGGCCCTTTTTGCCTGAGCTTCTGCACCATCCTGCGCTGACAGAGAAAGCGACCTGCAGTTCCCTCCCCTGGCTACGCCAGAGAACACAGACCTGCAGATGTTGGCTCCTACAGTGCAAGGGGGACATTCCCATTCTTCACCTAATTATGTCCAACCTCCTCCCACACAAATTCTCTCACTGCTGCTCGTGATTATAGAAAATAAACACATTAAAAGCTCTGAGTTTGTGTACCCATACATGTATTAATGCTGAGAACTTTGCTGTGCTCGTGCCAGGCAGAGGAATTGAGCTCCCCCTGCTCCCTCTCAGCTTCCAGCACCCCAGTTATGGCCCAGGTGAGAAGGGACTAATGGCATTTCACTGCTCACCCTGCGCTCCCAGGCAGGGTGAGGGGTTTGCCTGACCCTGCTGCATTTTAGTAACCCAACAGTCAGCTCCCCAAAAGGAAGCACAGGCTCTCTCTCCCTTCCACGTGGAGACAACGTGCAGGCAGTTGCACTAATTGATGGCAACTTAAACCTTTGGTATATATGATTTTGTAGAAGCAGATCCAGATGTTTTGTGACTCTGGGATTCTATGCAGTCAACTGCTAAAAAAATAAAAGAAATTAAAATAAAATAAAATGTAAGATCACATCATAAGCTGAATCCCTGGTCTCCTCTTCCACAGTGGAAAAGCTCCCCACCATCCCAGTACATCCCACTCCTCCATGGGGCACCACCACTCTGTTACCAAAGCTCACCTTCTCACTTCCCACCTGGGAGCCCAAGGTTAAATATAAGCAATGGTGACCTAATTATTAATGACTTCTGCTGAGACAAACTGCCATCCACTTGTATACAGAGAGACTGAGAGACAAATCCCTAAAAATTAATCAATTTTCACATTCTGCTTATAATCACTCTGGATCCTCACACCAGAGTCTTTATGTAATCTGGTGAGTATTAACTTACATTTTACCTTATTATTGAAAACATTAAGCACATATTAATCCACGATTTATTACAATTAGGTTTGTTCTAATTTAATTAAACACCGAGGCCTCCTAAGTATTCCATGAAACTCAGGTATGTTGCCTGGCAAGTGGGGATTTTCTGAAAATAATTCTTCAGGAATCCTTGGTGATGTTTTAAAGATCTCTAAATGGGGACTACCTGACACTGATGAGCACTTTGATTTAGGATGAAAATGTGCATTTGTTGTTTCACAGAATCAGAGAAGGGTTTGGGCTGGGAAAGACCCCCCACAGGAGATGAAGCATGGCAAGGATGCCCTGTCAGCCCCAGGGAAGGAGTCACTGGAAATGGAAAATGCCTTGGAAAACTTGGTATTCACAACACTTTTTAGCAGTAAGTGGAATGCTGACGTTTCCCTGAACCAAACATGATCCAAAGCTAGATGATCTTTAAGGTCCCTTCCAATCCTAATTATTCCATGGCTCTAGAAGAAGACCATTTCACTGAGACTACTGGGTGAGAGAGACCTCCACAGACTGCAGAAATCTTTCTAAATCACCATTAAAGAGCAAAAAACCACGTATCGGTCACTGAGTCAGCACTGACAGATCTCCCCCACTGCATCCACCTTTCCAAGCTCAGACTGCTACACTCCTCCTGTGAGAAACATCACGTGTCACCACCAAATCCGAGCTGGTTTCTATAAAAAAAGGCACCATTTCCAACCACTCCCAGCCTACTGACTGGCAGCACCCAACCAGAAAGGGATTATGTATGTGACAATGCTGATATTAAGCCCAATGCAATATTTTCAGGTTAAATAAATAATGAACTGTACTTTTATGTATAAATATGATGGTTAAAGCACTCAAATTGTCTGGGAACAGGCTGGATTCCCTTTGCTGTTTTGTTTACCACTCCAAAGTATCACCTTGGCTGAAAAGTCCTGGCTTTTACGATCATCACAAACCTGTCACCATCACCAACAATTTTCAAATGAGGATTTAAACACTAGAATGTCCTTTTTCCCCCCGAAATTGCAGCCTGCATGACAACTGCACAGGAGCACACAGCCACTGGAGTCCCCAGAGGAGGAGCTTGGGAAAGGAGAAATAAGAGGGAGCTGCCAATTCCTTGTCAAATGAAGCAGAGGCAGCAACACTCTTTGCAATCCATCACCACAAACTGCAGCTCGTCCTCCCCAGATTAAAAAGACGGAGTCAGAGCACCGGGAAAGGAAGTCAAAGTCAAGTCAATGCCATGTCAGCCTGAAAACCCCAAGAAGGATGGCACAGGGACCACACCACCTCTCCTGGGAGGAGCCCCTGGAGCCTCCTGGGGGAGAACCACATCCCAAAAAACACTGGGTTTTCTCAAGAAGTACACAGATGTTTCCCACACCTCAGCATCCCATTCAAATGGGAGATTTGCTGGCCTTTATTCTCCCAGGAGCTGGTGATGTCACTGTGTAAGCCATGCTGTTAAACAGGAGACTCCTGCAAGGCACCACCTGCTACCACGGAATCTGCTCCGTCACTGCCTCCTTCCAGCGCCTCGATAAAGAATCCTTTGGGAAAAGCACATCTTCCCATAGGCAGTGCTGGCAGCAGCCTCAAACAACAGGGCCCACACTCAAAGGAAGTCCACGGAGCCAAAGATGGACAAGGTCCCCCTCTCAGAAGTCTCCCTTTCCAAGGCCTTTACCTCCTTGACGGAGTCAAATAAGGAAAATTAAGAGCTGCCCATGGGTCTTGTGGTTCATCATGACTCAGGCACTGAAGGTTTGGCTGCAAATCTCCCAAAGATGCACCCAGGAGCCCCAGAGTGAAGATCTCCCCCCATCAGTGAGGGCAGCGGGAGGATGAGGAGCCCCTGGCACAGGGATGGGGACACACAGCCCAGCATACACACACACTCAGAGGAGCTTCTCTTCCAAAGGAGGCGGGGAAGGACTCTCACAGCTCTTGTGGGCTGCCTAGAAATAGTAAAACATTACCACAAAATACATATAAATCCTCCCAAACCACGATCTGGAATTTTAGACATTAGCTGAACCTGAAATGACTGGGAGGAAACCCAACAGCTCTGTTTAAAACAGGAAAAAAGCACCAAGACTATTTTTTTGCTCTTAATTCTGGTCTGGCCCCTCTGTGGGAGGTGAGAACTGATCTTTGAGTAAGTAAGAATTTAAAAAGAAATTAAAGGTGCTTTTTAAGGGCTAGGACTGGCCAGCACAGGATTAACTTTAGGGGAAAAACCCCACCCACAATCCAAATAAAAGGGAGGCAGTAGAAGAGGGAGGCATTTAGTGGCAGAAACACCTTCAGAGAAGACTGAGAGCCTGCAAGACTGCAAAGATTTCAGGCAGGTAGAGAAAAATAACACTGATTAGTGAAAAAAAATAGATATTTGGGGTGATACCAGAATATTTTCACTGCACCTTTTCACCTCCCGTCCCCGCACATTCCAAGCATCAGCTCTTCATCTGATGCAGGGATAATTCCATGCTGTACTTCAGCCTATTATAAAGTCTTGCTCCCAGCTCTTTAAACTGGACACGCATCCAAAAATTAGATAGTGTAGGATATTCAAACGTGAGAAACCAGAACAAGAAGCATCACTGACAATTAAGTATTTCCTTGTCTGGTGCTTGGAGTTCAATAGGAAAGGTTTTAAGGATTTTATTTTCATTTGAAGGGATCTGAATGAAGGAAGACGGGGCATTTTTATAGGGGGGGAATTAGCAGCAGCCTAATCAGCCTCTGAGACAAGAGAACCTGAATGAAGGACCCAGCTACCAACCCTTTGCTTCTTTTAAATCACGTGGATTTATCCTCATGACGGGATGAAAACAGCCCTGGCTCTGCTTGGGAGCGTCAGCTTCGTGCCACTCGCAGATAAACCCCACGTCTCCCGGCACAGGTGCCAAAACAGACACGTTCTGGCAGCCTGAAGGTTAAACTGGATTAAATCCTAAAACCTGAACGCTGATCCGCTGTCATTTAACGTGTGCTCAACATGTGTGCTCAGCAGCAACTGGAAATGAAATATCTTAAATATTATCAAACGGTACATCATTAAATATAAATTAGATGGAAACAGGGGAAAGCTAAAAATTGACTAGGAGTTCAGCTCCTCTAAATGGCTAATACGGCCATTTTTCACCTGAAGCCCTCTCCAATACAGTTTTGCCATTAAGCAAAAACCCAAAGAAAGGTAATCAATTCCAACTAAAAAGCACTTCTCCCGGAATGACTGCACTTCCAAGCGCTGGCTGGCTGCCAGCCCCCCAGACAACAGCCATCAATGTTTCTGACTGCACAGGAGCACAGGGGCCATGCATAATTGACTAGAAGATGGGCTAAAACTGTGCCCAATCAGTGTGTGATCAAAACCGCGTGGAATATTCAGCGCCACTTGATTACACGAGGCTCGGCCTCGCTCTGCTCCTCAAATCTCTTCAAGGTCCAGAGTACTGTAATAAGATCATTACTGTCAAGCGCTACCAATCGCAGGCAATGAGTCTTGGGATAGGAAGTCATACTTCACAAGCTCCTCTGCTCTGCCTTTTTTTTTTTTCCCTCTCCCCCCCCACCTTTTTTTTCTTGTATTTTACTGCGTGTTGAGGCAGCAAGGCGAGGAGGTGACAGATAATGATCACATCACTGTGTGGCAACTAGAAAGGCACTTTTAAGAAGGAGCACAGAGAAATCAGCTTAAGAGAAACTCAAACAAATTTTTTTTTAAGGGCTTTTTTTTTTCCCCCCTCAAAAATTAAATAGAATTAAACTGTGCAGTATTCTCCTTTCATGAATTGTGATTTAATGTCATTGAATTTAATCATTTGACAGATTTTCATATTATCCCAAAGCCTATTACCTCACAGACAAATGGCCAATTTTCTCCAGCTCACACTCACAAAAGAAACCTTTATTAATTTTTTTCTCCTTTTCAGAGGGGGGGAAGCGGTGGGAAATGTCAATGATGAGGCCTGCTCAGGTTCCCTTTCTACCCACTGCTCCCTGCAGCTGCACACTACATACAGTGCATAACATCTGTCACGAGTAGCGGGGCCGTAAAGAGAAAGGTGGAGGGACAGAAAACAGGAGATGAAAGCACAGGGCATGAAACAAACACGCAGCAAACTCAAGTGCTGGATCCTCACACGTGGATCTGCGGGGACTTCAGGGGGAAGACACCGAGTACCTGCTCGCCGCATTTGGCACCGTGGAATTATCGCTGACAAATGGCTTGGGCTGCAGGGACCTTTAAAGGCCACCCCATCCCACCCCCTGCCATGGGCAGGGACACCTCCCACTAGCCCAGGTTGCTCCAAGCCCCGTCCAACCCGGCCCGGGACAATTCCAGGGGAGAATTCCTTCCTAATATCCCATCTACACTTACTCTTTCAGTTTACAGTGGATATATGAACATTCGGCAACGTATTTAGTGAAATTGTTCATATGTATCATCACCCTCCTCAGTTTGGTTTAAAAGGCATCACAAACATTCTGACAAAGACTCAAAACAAAAAGGGCAAAAACATTTCCTGACCTGTGGGTTGTTATTAAATCCTGAAGTCTCAGAGAGCTGCAAAACAATCCCACCAGCATTAAGAGGGAGCAGAAGAACCACCTGTCTGCAGTGGCAGAACACAGACAGCCTCTGGGCACCTCTGGAGTTCTCTTCAGCCAAGGGCACGTTTGGAACCCCGGGCAGATCAGACCTGCTGACACATTCCCCCCCAAATTCCAGGTCTGAGCTACCCACGGCAAACCTCCCCAGTCAGGGCTCCTGAAGGGAATTACCTGGGACTTCCACTCTTTAAAGGGAGCTGCTTCCCCCTGCCCCTCTGAGCTGAGGAGCCCCGGGGCACAGGCAGCCCTCAAAACCTCAGTGTTCCTTCTGCACCAAAACAGCTTGGTTATCCCAACTGTGACACTCTGCCTGTGAGCTCAGCTACGAGGTGAACAGGAGGACAAAGTTATACTGAACACAGCGACCTTATTTTAGTATTTTCATTGACTACACCTTTGTAATCCACAATCACCTCGCTTTCATTTCATCTTAGCCTAGGAATGCAGATCCAGCCTGAAATTACACGGCTTGCACTCTGGAAAAATGGGAACTTCTAGAACAGACATTTTCATCCAAGTAACAAAACAGAACTAACTGTTCTAGTAGGATTAGTATTTTACAATATTAATTTTTCTAAAAAATCCCATCTAATTCATATTTTACTTCTTGCTACCTTGCAAACATCACCTTGCAGACATCAGGAACCCTTTCCACAACCAAGGTCTCCGTCCTGGGCTGACACCACAGTGCCAAGGACACCGACCACCCCAAGCCAGTGAGAGGCTGAGGTGTCACCTGTGTCCGTTCAATCACAAAGCCACCTAAAACTTCCTTCTTCTTCAAAGAACGAGGCCAAGTCACAGCACAGCCCCGGCACTAAGGACACACAGCGTACCCTCTGCCGTCACAGCGCTCCGTGTGCTCACAGTGGGACTAATTTCTGGGGAAATGTAGGAAAGAGGGGGAAAAAACCCCACCCCAGCATTCCCTTCCTGTCACTCCCCAGATGTGCAATCCCGGGATTTGTCCTTCCCAGAGCCCCTTCCCACTGCCCACCACTGCCACACTTCTCCCTCCAACCGGCGGGGCGGAACCCGCAGCCTCCTCCGACCCTGAGCCAGGAGAGCTTTGAAAGGCAAGAAGGGATCTTTCAACTTGTTTAGCCTGCAATGAAGTAGGTTAAAACAATAGATGAGCTTCACCTCCCTTGTCTTTCACTCCTCAGCATCAACATAAAGTGCCTTCCAGCCCCAGCCCTTTCATGTCGGGCAGGCTGTGCCGGCCGAGGCTGAAGGATTCCCAAGCAGTGACCTTTATGCCGTGGTTGAAAGTCAGGCTCTGAAGATTCTGGCTGCATTTTATTAATTTCTGCCCTCCAGTTCCTCACAGAGATCGGCCAGAACTGAGACTCCTACGAGGCAGCGGATGGAGCCACGGATAATCAGAGGAATTGCAGGCAAGGAGTGTTGTGACAGGGAACAGCTGACAGCCTCCCTCAAACAAGCAGCTGGTACTACACCAAACACATCTTGTTGCTTGGTTGGTTATTTTTTAACTTATCTTGCAGAAATAAAAAAATACTGCAAGGTATTTTGCTCATTTTTAATGCCAACTAAACCCTACCACCTGCTTTGTTTTACCTTTCTTTTTAAAAGCAATTTTTACCTACAAAGCAGCTGCAGCTTGATTAGGGAAAGCTTAGGATTCTTCCCAGATAATCCACAAGATCAGGATGTATTTATCAAGCCACACTCCTAAAATCCCATTAAAAGCAAGCTTGTTAAACTCCAGTTTCAGTAAGTTAAGGTTGCTCTGTGTCCAGTGTGAAATTCAGCAAAATGCATTTCATGACCAACCAAATGTATACGCAGAGAACTCGGCAGTAACTCTAAATGAATGACACACCCACTAAAAACCCCCCAACCCCAAGTACTCTGCTTATTCTGCCAACTCTCCAGCTCCAAATAAATGCTTCTTTTCCTCATTCAACGTTGCAGGCAAAAGCCACTTTTGCATCCTCACTTCAAACACTGAATACTTTTTAAAACTATGGAACATTCACTTCCTAAAAATTCAGGTCCTTCAAGAGACCAGACATAGAAACAAAACCTGCTGTCACTAAACCATCCGTGCCAACATGCACAAAGTACAGGTATATCCTCCTCTCCTGTGTGACACGGGTCTGCACTTGGGGGTTTAATTTTATCCATGTATTTAATTCCTCGAGAGGGCAAAAGTTTAAGATCTCTCTTACCAATTTAAGGAGAGTACAGCTGTGAAAGAAACGGGCAGGGCAATAATTAAGGAATGACTTTTCCCCTCCTGATTCATCCCCAGCCTTTGTGTTCCTGCTGTACCCCAACACGAGGCCAGGGCAGGCTGTAACTATGCCCAGCTGATTTATAGGGACTAGAGAAAACAACGAGGATGACAAGCTCACCAGGATAACCCCTGTGGTGCTCCTGCACGGGCAGCACCTCTTTGCCTGTGCCACCACAGCCATCCCCTTGATTGGCCTCCAGCGGACCTAAACAGCTTTTCCTTGAGGAAGTTCTGGTGGCAGGTGAGCGCTGGGCGTAACTTCAACCAACACGACCCACCCAAGGATGCTGACCTCCAGCAGGCTCCACTCCAAAGGTGACACAGCCCTGGAGAGCCCAGCAGAGCTGCCCTTGCTGCGGGTCAGGATGTTACACTTTGCATCTTCCTCGCAGAGCGAAGGGAGCGACGGCGCTGGGACTTTCTGTGCTGGAAAGGTGTGTGAACATGCTGTCCTCTGACAATGTCAGGTGGTGTCTGCCCCACCACAAAAAGCAAAAAAAAATTAAATATATATATATAATAAGACCAGCAAGTAAAAATATCCTCCTTCATCACAGTGCTTAATTCAGCGTATTATAAATAAGTATTACCATTAACAATGTCAAGTCCATCTTCCAAAGGAAGAATCCACTCTCCCACGACACTTTTGCTCCTGGAAGTGTTTCCATTAAATTTTCAGAAATTCGAATTAAACCTTTTTTTTTAATATACATGTTTAGGAAACTGGAATGGTTTTAGTTCAGTCTGGCCACAGCACTTACTAAACTGCACCCAAGGAAATGTACGTTAAAACTGTGTGGAGCAGACCATGCACAGAGCCAAGAATGTTTAAGTCACTTCAGGACACAATTTTTCAACTCACGTTGTCCTGCTGGTTTTGGGGTGGCTGGAAGGGACGCAGAGACAAACCAGATGAAAGCAGGGATGGTTTTGGCTTGTTGCTAAAATGAGAATTCTGACTAAATCCTGTTCTTCCATCCACAGACAACAAACGAACGTATTTTAATTTCACACTTAACTAGAGCTCATCTTCAACACTCCCTGAGCCTGGGAACAGCAGAATGACTCCAGCCTTACAAAATGCATACGTGGAGAACAAGAGTTTTTTAAACACCTTCACCAGTTCATCTTGGGAAAATAAAAAACCCCAGGATTTCTCAGTAAACTGGGGTTCATCCTTAGCTGAGAAAGGGTAAACCTGGATCTGGGAAGACACTGCACAGAGTAGCAAAGCACCAGGAAAGGCAATTACCTCAGGAGGGGCAGAGAAAGACACTTTTGTGTTAAGAAAACAGTTCTAAAAAGAAACATAAAAGGTCCTTCTTCGTCCTTGAAAAGTTCCTTAGAAACAAGTGATGAAGAAGAACACGGATGTCAGAGAAAACACGGAGTTTGGAAGGTTGCTGATTACATTTACTGCTCTGTCATCGAGCCCTGTGTCCCAGCTCCACCTGCGTGCCCGGGAACACAGAGCTCGGGCTGCTCTGCCAAGGAAGGACAGAAACCCTGCCCTGGCAGGGTGGGCAGGCCCTGGCACAGGGTGCCCAGAGAAGCCGTGGCTGCCCCTGGATCCCTGGGAGTGTCCAAAGCCAGGTTGGACGGGGCTTGGAGCAGCCTGGGCTGGGGGAAGGTGTCCCTGCCCATGGCAGGGGGTGGGATTGGATGGGCTTTAAGGTCCCTTCCCACCCAAACCATTCTGGGATTCTGTGGTCTCCCTGAGGGAAGGAGAGGATGTTCCCATCCACCTGGATGTGGCCCCGCAGCAACACTGGCCCCACTGGGCAGAGCTCTCAGTCAGTGAAAGACCTGCAGAGATGGATGAGCCCAACATCAAAAGACAGACATCCCTTGGGCTTCCCACAGCTCCTAAAATCCTGGAGGCAAGGCAGGTCCAATCTGGCTTAGCTATGAACCTTGAAAACCAATGAGAATGAGAAAAACAAACACTGGGAAAGGTCTTCCTGTGAAGAGTATTTCCAAGAAAGCTTTTTAATTTTTCTACTTGTTTTCAAGCTGAAAATCTTTCCCATTATCACTGGCTGTTTCAGGAACTGCAGCAGCACAAGGGAACCAAAACAGCTCAGCTCTGAGAGCTGTTCCTCTTTGAAACACAGCCCTGTCAAATCCTGCTCCGAGCAAGTTTAGGCAGCATGGTGGGAAAAAAACCTGCTGGTTGCTGGCACCTTGCCTAATGTAAGCAGTCCTGCTGTTACCCTCAAAAACACCGAGGGACTTCTTTCAGTGACAAGTTCTGTACAGAGAACTAAAAAACTTCTCCCTGGGTTTCACTGCGCTGGAAAAAAATTTCACAAGAATCTGATTTTCCAAAATAGGAATTGGATTTTAATTTTCATCCAACTGCAGCACAGTTGCTTTAGTAATTTTGTTGCTGTGACCGCTGTCTCAGAAAACCTGTAGAAAGATAAACCAAGTGAGATGAAAGAATCCATCCCAGAAAGAGAGGGCTGTGCATGTGCAGATAGTGTGGAGAAAGAAGAATCAGCATGACCTTTATGGAAGGGCATAAAAGGGATGAGCATCAGTCCTTGGAATTGGTGAATCACCCTGAGCTCAGTGTCCATCATCGTGATATCTGAATACTTGGGCAGAGGTCAATGATCAAAGCAGGCATGTTCAAGGAGGAGAAAAAAGACTGCAAAGTGCAGTAAAAATGCTTGAGTTTGCTGAAGACCAGATTTAAACCTCACTGAACACCTCAGCTTTGGTACAGACAAAAATGAAGGAACCCAGAATTCCTGTTTGAAAGCTGACACTTGAAACGTGCCCAGAGCCAAAGAAAGGCGACACAAAATCTAGAATTACCCCCATCACTTCACTCTGATCCATTGTGCCTGCCTGAGAACAGCGACTGCAGGAGGATCCTCCTCCTCTTCCACACACCGAGCTCAGGAATTCCAGAAGGAAGCAAGATATGGTTCTCCCACGATTCCCACCACAGGCTCCTGCAGCCCATTTTCAGCAAGTCACCTGCTGCATCTCAAGCACTTGATCAAAGCTGCCAAGGCAACACGTGCATCTCTGGAACACCTCTGACTGCTTAATTTGGATTTGTGGTCTTCAAAACTGCAGCAATCCTCGGAGGGTTTAAATCTACGCCTACGGCAAGCGCGGGGGAAGACAAATCCAAAAGGGAATCTTTTAGGTCACTGGACAGATTTGTAGCCAAGCGCTGGGAAATGAGGAAATAAGCCTTTTCCTGAGGAAAGGCTGAGCTATTGAACTGAAAAGTGCTTTGAAGTACAAGACAGATGTGAAAATCACAGAATATCCTGGGCTGGAAGGGACCCACAAGGACCATCCAGTCCAACCCCTGGCCCTGCAGAGACACCCCAACAATCCCACCCTGTCCCTGTCCCATTGTCCCAACCCTGCTGGAGCTCTGGCAGCCTTGGGGCCGTGCCCACTGCCCTGGGGAGCCTGGTCAGTGCCCAACACCTCTGGGGAAGGACCTTGTCCTGAGATCCAGCCCAACCCTGCCCTGGCACAGCTCCATGGCTGCGGACGGACCCGTGACAGCCTGAGCCACCTGGGACACACCCCACAAGCAGCAGACTGACCCATGGCACAGGCTGTGCCAGCACTGCACTCGCTGCCATCACGCAGCATCACAGCAAGCTCAGGGACATGCAGAGCGTCTGGACAACCACAAACACACCAAACGACCCTTCCTAGGGACAGAGGTAGTGGTGGCCTCGGCAGTGCTGGGTTAGCAGCTGACTTGATGATCTTGGAGGGCTTCTCCAACCTAAATGACTCTGTGGGTCTGGCCTGCACCAACACAAGCACCAGGAAACACAAGGGCTGACAGTGCCCACGTGCCAGGGTTTGGGAAGGGCAACCACCACCACCACTCCTCCTGAGATGCCCTTCTCCCAGAAGGAGGGGAGCTCGGGCACAGCTCGCTGTCCTCCCTCAGCCCCAGCTCACAGACTGTGCTCCTGCCAGCCACCTCCTCCCAGCCCTGCTAAGCAGCCAGGGACCACCGAGAAGAGCTGAAGGACACCCAGAACACTGCGTGGAAATTCTTCTTGTGGCCAAACCCCTGCTTTTCACTGGGTGGTGTCTGAGAAGAGACATCACAAAAATAAAGAACTTGACAACCACTGCAAGCCCACCCATGACACAACGGCAGGTCCCAGGCAGAGCACTCATCTCAGAAGACAGACGAGAAGAGGGAGCTCTGAAGAAGCTGATGGGCTCATGCAGGGGAACGATCTGACTCCATGGCCTTAGAGGGCTTTTCCAACCTAAAGAATTCGACCACTTTTAAGGCTCCCTGTGAATTACTGAGCTGCTGCTTGGCAGCCCTTCTGGAAGCACATTTATGCCATTCTGTTGAGTTCCTGCACAAGGATGTCACACTAACATGGTGCGATACTGGAAGACAAGGAGAAGAGGAAGGGAAGGCAGAGGAGGATGAGGAATGTGCTCCCCACTCCCATCAGCACAGGGACATCAGGGACAAAGATGCACAACTACAGCCCAGGACCACACAGGCTCCAGCTCCAGTGACTTGGGAAAATAATCTCCCCAGGAGAAAGAAAACATACACCTATTAACTACTTAGAAAGAGGTTTTCAAAGGCTCTTGATATCCAGCTGGTCTTGATTCACATTGACTTCAACAAAATAGTCTTGGACCAATGGTGGGCGCTCTGAAAAACCCCCTCTGTAACTTGCCATTGAGGTATGAAAATAAGTGGTGTAAAAGGGCTTGTTTAAAAAAAAAAAAAAGCAAACTAAAAATGAAAGGTTGAACTAAAATTTGGCTTCAGGCCATAAACTAGGGGGAAACTAACAGCAAAGATAGTTAAATGACTGGAAAGAGAACACAACAGGGGCTGTTATGAAAAAAAGCTGATGGCTTTTCAAAAAAGGATTTGTATAGATAGCTGGGGAAATAAATTCCGGATGTGAGAGAAGTGCAATTGAGAAATTAAATAAATGGAAAATAAGGATGACTAAGTAGTAGTTAACATGCCCCTTCTCAGTTGTATACTATTATCACATCTATTTTTAATGTCTCTTCAGCTGTCTGCAATTGTCATCCTTTTTTCAGAACTTGTTCCAACCCTCTTTGATACTGAATTAGCTGTTTTTCACTCTCCCATGCTTACAACCGCATCTTTTTCTTACTCAACACTCCCCTTTTCCCACAATGTTATTCCATTGTCCCTGTTTTTCATCTCTCCTTATGTGTTGACTCCCCAGTTTCTGAGCCTTCCAACCACCCTTGTTCCTCTTTTTTTTCTGGAGCTCTTTTGGTCGAATCCTGGCATGTTTCTTTTCTTCTTTTCTAAAGCTACAAGTATGTTTTATATCATACCTGCTCCCGTACACATTGTTACCCCTTCAGAAGGGCATTGAACAGCTAGAGCAGCGCTCACGTTGGAAACAGTAAGCTAAACTAAGGGAAAAAAAGAAGTTCTTTTTGCCTTTTGCTTTCTGGCTCTCAAAAAAAAAGAACCCAAACATTTAAACTCTCCCCTTTTCCCTTTTATCCTCAGGTAACACAAGCTTTTCCACGAGCAGCTGAATATTCAAACAATAAGAGGCATCAGACGTGTTGGTGATTCTAGAGCTCAGGATGTGCCTAAGGAGATGTGAGAACACCAGATTTAATAATACTGAAAAAATACACAAGTTCTAACGTGATCTGTGGAGCGAACCGGAATTTTTCCTCCTTGTTAACCTTCCAAGTTTGCCTCTTCCTTACCTCTATACCTAATGATGCTCTGTATTAACTTGGGGACTCTTATTTATTAAAAAAACCCTTTCCAAACACGTCTCAGGCAGCCGAATCCACCACTGTGATGGCCCAGATGATTCAGCCCCATCATTAAAAGCTCGGTCCTTACTTTCTGCACTGCAGCACAGTTCCCTTTCCCTTCTGGATCCAGGGGAGCCTGAGTTAACAAGCCCGCTGTGGCATTCCAGAGCCAGCCCTGCCCCAGGGAGCAGACTCACCCTCGGCTGTGCCCGAGATGCCATCAGCTTTGAAGTTGCTTGTGCTTTTCTTCCGGCGGTGCTTCTTTCTGTTGGCGTGGGGGGACGGAGGGGGGTCCAGCTTGGGGCTCGTCGTGCTGGAGATGCTGGGGCTCGAGCACACCGAGTCTCCCAGGCCTGTATCTGCAGTTGGGGGGCAGAGAAGGACACAAGGATCAACACAGGGCATCGTTTACCCAAACGACTGCTAGAACCTGAGGTGTAGCCCCTCCCTGTCCGTCAGCAGCTACGTTCCTGAGCCTGGGGACTTCCAAAGGCTCCCGACAATACCCATTGTTTTCTCAAAAAGGTACAGAAAAGCAACGTGGCTGAAGTGCTGATTCAAGTGCTATTAAATCAACAGAACTTGGTATCAGTTTCTGAAACAGCCCAGCTGGAAGGCACAAAAACAACGGGAAAGCCCTTTATTCCTTCCAGTTCCTCTTTCTTGCAAAGATCTTCCTGATCCTCAAATTAACTCCTGTAGCACTTGGACATTTCAATACACGATGGGCCAGAGACAGCCCGAGATCCTCTGGGTGTATCTGCTGCCATTCCCACCAGAGGCAGCGAAGAGGAGGTGATGGCAGTGCAGGTGGCCAACAAGGGCACCAGAGCACACCTGGCAGAGGAGGTAACTGAGACAGGGTCACCTCCTACCTGCTCCCAGTGGAAGGAAATAACCCCTTGTTTAGTGGGCTCACTTCCCTGCTGTGTTAGCTCTGGCAGCCAAACACCCAACAATTTTAAGAACTAATGAGAGTAATTTTCTCCCCTCTGCCACCCATTAGTTCACTCAACTGAATCAAAATCAAGGTAGATGACACCTCCCTCTCACAGGCAGAGACCCCCGGTCTCCTCCCTGGCCTGTTGGTGATGCACAAATAGCTTCTCTTTGAGTAGTTCTTGGTTTCAATCACGAAACATCAAACAGCCAAATTTAACACAAGTTCAGGAAACGAAGATGTACTTGGAATTTCTCCAATTGGGTCCTTTCATACAGTAAATGCTCAAGCAACCTTAATCCAGGATTTTCCCCCAAGGTTGGTAATAGGATTTTTGTTTAATTACTGGTTTGGTTTTGGTTTTAATTACAGACTCTCACATAAAACCTCCACTTTCAGGAAAGTGTTTGCCATCATGGAGAGTGAAGTCATTCCAGAACCTTGGTTAATTACTGTATTGCACTTTAGTGCAATTCCAGGGATACATTTACGAGTCAAATCCTTAAAATTTCCTACGCAGATATTCAGTAAATATATTCCCATATTTCCTTTTGGGGTTAAATACCTGGTGATTGGTTTCAGAATCACGGACATAGGGGAGAGAAGAAAAATCCTTAATATAAAAAGCTTATGTGCAATATCAGCATTTCACTTGAGATTAATTAATATGTCAGAAAAGTATCAACACAAAGATTATTTAAAAAGTAGCTTTTGATTTTTGTTGGGGTTTTTGTTTATTATTTTCTTGTGTGCAGTTAAATTCTCACACAGTTGCCTATTTGACAAAAAACAACTTACATGTCTTGGTTTTTTCTCTCCTAATAAAGTTTATTTACTAATTACCCCCTAAGCACAGTTGTGCTGTAAGTTATTAGTGGGGGATAAATTATGTAGCTAATTGCCTGGCAATAGAGACCAAACCAAACATTAATCCTTATAGTAAGGATATTTGTTCTTTTCCCTATGTCCAGTAGATTGAAGCCAGCCTTTAGGTATTTAATCTCAAAAGAGAATCATGAGAATGTGTTTGCTGTATATGTGTACAGAAGATTTTAAGGCTTTAACCCAAAAATGGTGACAGCGGCTCTCCTGGAGGGTTTGCTGACTCCAGGACAATGCAAACCCTGATGAGAATCCAGGACAGTGCTCCATATGCTCTTGGGAAGGGGACACAGATCCCTTTGTGCCCCTGACACTGAGAGAAGAGGAGATGCAACAGAGGATGCCGGCACAAGCATGGATGCAAGTGGGTTACTGCCAGGCCTAAATACTGACCTCCAGGTTGAAGGTTTCCCATGTTGATATCAAAAAGAAGGAAAAAAAAACCCACACAAAATCCTGTCCTTTGCAGCAATGATGTGAAAATTACCATGCTGGGCCAGGACTGCTGAGGAGGGGACCTGGCTGTGGCACCCCGGCCTGCCACGGGGCACCAGGGGGCATCTCACTGATTTCCACCTGCTTGTGAAAATCCAGGAAACTCCCGAGTACCACGGACAGATACCAGAGCACGCCAGCCAGGAAGGTTTGCTCACATCTAACAGAGTTCCTCAGAGTCCTGATGGAGGTCAGCGATGAGCGGTGTCCCTTGGGCACCCGCACCGGGG
This sequence comes from Sclerurus mexicanus, assembly GCA_013396755.1. NCBI lineage: Eukaryota > Metazoa > Chordata > Aves > Passeriformes > Furnariidae > Sclerurus > Sclerurus mexicanus. The sequence continues at coordinate 339,150 of VWZF01001533.1, read as the reverse complement.
CCAGTGCTAATCCATGTATTCATCAGTGCTGGGGCCCTGGCACAGGGTGCCCAGAGCAGCTGTGGCTGCCCCTGGATCCCTGGGAGTGTCCAAGGCCAGGTTGGATGGGTTTTGGAGCAACCTGGGCTGGGGGAAGGTGTCCCTGCCCATGGCAGGGGGTGGAATGGGACAGTCTTTAATGTCCCTTCCAACCCAAACTATTCTGAGACTCCATGATTCAAAATGCTTCCCTTTCCCCCCCTCACTCTTATCTTTCGCTCCAGAAAGAATTAAGCCCATCTCTGTTCACTACTGACGTGGCTACCTGGCGCCCTGAGCCCATAAAACAGCGAAGAAGCCACAGACCTGACACGACCCCGCAGAACACACCCCGTGAGAACCCACCACAGCAGCCCCCATGGCTCCATCTCATTTCCAGGCTACAAACTGCCCCAACCAAACCTGCTGACAAACGAGGGCTGTGTGGTTTGACAGCGGGAGCTGCAGAATTAACCTCCCGTGGCACCTCCTCCTCAGCCACAGCCCCTGCCAGGTAATAACCCGCTGTCCTTGGGTCAAGCGGCTCTCAAGGCAGAGCCTGGAGCTCTCCCTCCCCCCGGACCAGCAGGGTGCTCGTAAACAGCGCCCTGCCCAGCTCCTGGCTCCCAGCACCACCCCTGGAGCACGGCAGTTATTTAACATTGCCCCGCTTTAAAATATGAGCAATCAAAAGGCGCCGGGCTCACACGCTGCGCTCTCCCATTCCCCGCTCCTTCCCTTGCCTGACAAGGTATTCTTCAAATTGAAAAGAGGGCTCCTGAAAGCCCGGGCTTCGGGAAACTGTAAATGAGTTCAGGCTTCAGCCCGCTGAATGCAATTTCATCCTCCTGACTGAATACAAATAATGCATTTTATTTGGTATCAATTACCACGCCTGAGAACAGACGGCCACTGCCGTCACTATTAAATATGGGGGGGGGGGGGAG
>VWZF01001533.1:317112-338172 GCA_013396755.1 Sclerurus mexicanus | reverse complement strand
GGGGGGGGAAGAAGGGGAAGGGAAAAAAAAGGCAAGGAAAAGGCACGGCAAATTAAAAAAGCAAGCGCCTCATTACTCCCCATCTCAACCAGCTCTGACAGAGGCACTGGAACTCATAAGCCGCGTTTCACTGGGCTGGGATGGGCTGTTTTGCAGCCATCCCGCACGTTCAATGTCAGCCATTAGTTCTTCCCAATCGGGCATCAATGTTCAACACACACCCGAAAAAATATATAATACTAGTAATAATAATAACAATCTGCAGCCTCTCCGAGCTTCAATACTTGAAGTATGAGTCAAAGCAGCAGTTTCACTTTTCACTCGGGAAGCTGACAAGCATGACTAGAGGGGGAATAAAATAACATTCAGCTCGCATAAATATCAAGCGGGCTGCTTGAGACTGATGGGCCAGGAATGTATTCTTAGCCATCATTCTGGCAGACAGGCCCAAGGACACTCATAACTTATTTTACAATCATTTAGTTTCAGCTCAAGTGGAAAACGTGACAACTTATCTCTGCTGACAAGATGCCATATCGAACCTTACAATTAACTCTCCCCCGATTATCTGCCCAGCCCATCATTAGCTCTGAGGCTTTTGATGGACTGTACGGGCACAGCTTCCCCTGACGATGGTCATCATTTGCAGGGTGCAGAGCTCTATTATACGACATTAAGGACAAAACTCTACCCTTGCCATGGAGCTGGGGTCGTCCTGACCGGCACACCCTCGGTTCTGCAACTGCTGGGCCACGTTTCCAAGTGATGTGCAACAACACCTGCCTAAAAAATGTCTTCTCCTCCAAAACGGAGCATCCTCATGTTTCAGCCCATGCCTGCTGCTGTCTGTGACCTACAGAGGCCCAAGAGAGCCAGAGAGGCCCAAGTTCTCTCCCAGCTGCCAGGGAGCCTTCATCCCTTCCCTGCCCTCCTCTCCTCCTCAGCACAGCTATTAACGCCTTCAGCTGCGAGGGAGAGCTGACATGAGCCAAGTCACAGAATCCCAGAATGGTTTGGACTGGGAGGGACCTCAAAGCCCATCCAGTGCCACCCCCTGCCATGGGCAGGGACACCTTCCACTAGCCCAGGTTGCTCCAAGACCTGTCCAACCTAGCCTTGGACACTTCCATATGCAGTAGCTCACTCCATATCCAGGAGCAACAAGTGACACTTGGTGACCAAAGCCCTTAAGTTATGAAGAGTGTCATTTGTCAGAAATTATAAAGCAAAACAAAAAAGCCACTGCAACTTTTACTCCAGAAAGCAAGTCCCGTATCTGCCTCTCTCCAAGCTCCATTTTGTAATTATGGTCATAAGAGAAATTCCTTTCAAGTGTGACAGACTACTGTACAAGAAAGGAGAGGCGGAAGGGAAGATCTCAAGGACAACGCCATTTGTGCCTCCCTAAGGACATTGCAGGAGTCCTGGACTTGAAGAGTAAGAAAGTCACAGAATCATCACAGAATGGTTTGAGTTGGAAGGGACCTCAAAGCTCAACTCATTCCACCCCCTGCCATGGGCAGGGACACCTTCCCCTAGCCCAGGTTGCTCCAAGCCCTGTCCAACCTGGCCTTGGACACTCCCAGGGATCCAGGGGCAGCCACAGCTTCTCTGGGCACCCTGTGCCAGGGCCTGCCCACCCTCACAGGAAGGATTCCTTCCCAATATCCCATCCAACCCTGCCCTCTGGCAGTGGAAAGCCATTCCCCCTTGTCTTGTCACTGCAGACTCTTGTCCAAAATCCTTCTCTGGCTCTCCTGGCCCCTCCTTTGGCAATGGATGGTGTTTTAAGGTCTCCCTGGAGCCTTCTCTTCACCAGGCTGAACAACCCGAAACCCAATCCAAACCCAGCCTGTGCTTCCTCAGTGCCCCTGGCACAGAATAACAACTAACCTGCGTCCCAAATTCCCAAGCATCTGCACCAAGCCCACTGGAGATGTGACTTGAAGCCACTTCCCCTTCCCCGCCTGCAGCATCCACCCAGCAGAGCTGCAGAAGATGCCAGCAGAGGAACCAAGAAGACCAAGGAAATGAGGGATAATAAGCCAGTATGAGCCCCCCAGGCCAGGGTAGAAGAGCTGGGGGTGCAAAAAGCAGGAAAAGAGGCAACATGTAAGGTCCGGGAATAGCACAGCACAAAGGCTGGGACACAAAAGTCCAAGAGCGGAGCGTCGTTGTGGGCCCACGGTTCCTATTCTCTCTCACACAGACACAACCCTCTCTCCTGTGTAACCATCTGCAGCGGAACCAAGGATATTCTGACCCCTTCTATCTGCGTGTCTTTTGATTTATTTCATATTTTTGTCAAATCACCTATTTACAAAAACTTGAAACAAACTCAACAGGTGATGCTATTCTCCACAGACCAAAGTCGAGCTTGATCTGGTTTACATTTTTCTTGCATCTTCTTGTTAAAATTTTCCAACAGGCTTTCAAAGTGAAATTAGACTTTTTTGTCAAGCCCAGCTCCCCAACACGGCCTTATTCTCAAGTGGCTGGAGATTGATTAATTTGGGTTTTTGATTTGCCGAAGTGACAAGAAGTCAGACGTTACAAAAGCGGGAGCGGTGAATGGGATCAATTAAAGAGCAGAAGCAGCAACACAATTAATAGCACCAGGTTCAAGAGGAGAAAGAAAAGTGCTGATGACGAAAACAACAGCAACAGCTCTGCCTGCAGCAGGAATCTTTGCTGCGACCCAAGGAAGGCTGGATCCAAAGAGGGTGTTTCAGAACTTTCTCTATGCCATTAGTGTTGAAATGAAATAAGGCAAAGATGTCGGTAGCTGGTGGACTGAATAATAAAAAAATAGCTGGACACTTTCATCTTCTACACATGTGTTTTAAATAAAGGTGAGAAAAGCAATCCTTTTATTTAAACCGGGGAAGCAAGAGACTAAAACCATCTGTAGTTGTATTTCAGACCCATTTCCCCGAGCTGAGATTTTTCTGGCTGTGAAATCCACTGCTCTACAGCTTCCCTTTACAGCTATTACCATAAATGTTCTATCAAGTTCTTTATCTTCCTCCTCTGCCTCCAACCCAAGTTAAAGGGATGCTGCAATCGCACAATGATTGCGCAAGGCTGGAGCCAGGCACGGAGGTGCGGGACTGACATTAAAATCCTGTCAGACTGGCACAGGTCTGCAGATGTGATAAACACTCCGGGGTGGGGGACAGGGGGTGGCACGAGACTGCAGCCTCCAGGATGAGACAGAGGGGCCAGTGTTTGTCACAGACACAGCGCTCACACCTTCGGCAGGGACCGGGAGCACGCGGTTATCCCTGAGCTGAGCTCTGCTTGGCCACTCCAGCTATGGAGGGCTGAAAGGAACCTGTGAAATGAAAGGAAGCTCTGAGCGGAACTGGGGGATGGAGATCAAAGAGCATTCTCTTTCCACAGCATCTACCATCTTCCCAGCCCCGTGCCTGGCGCCTGTAAATCACAAAGCTGCCCTGTCATCTACTGAAAGCCCCACTGAGTGCCCGAGTCACTGCCTCCTTCCCTCTTAGAGCAATTGCAATTAAGTAAGACAAACAAAGCTTCGTTCCTGCCAAAATAAAAAGGGATCTCCCTGCTTTTGGAGGGTCTGGCATCGCACCTCACCTCGAGGCATGTCTGGGCTGACAGCATCGCTTCCACCCCGCAGCCTCGTCACCCTGTGACAAGGGAGGGACATCTCCCACAGGCTCGGGAGAGAAACTCAGTCTTGTGATGGGCAGGCACAGATACTGGAAGGCTTCAATAATTTTGGAGACAGTTACGATTCCCCTTTTCCAAAGGAAAGACAAAGTTATCTCTAGCTCGGTCCCTACCCACATGGCGCTACCCTTTTGGCCATCACAAAGGAAGCATGAAAGCGAATATGCAATATAGTGTTTAAAAACACTCCACAAAAGTACCTTTTGCCTCCTGGGGAGCAACACATTACAGTCCTGGAAGAGCAACATCCTGCTCCCTGGAACTCGAAGGATTACTAGCTGGAAAAGAAACAACCATGCCCTGTTAACTCCCTTTCAAAGCTCCCTTCTCAAGAAGGCTCCCTGTATCCAGGAGGAGTTCACCAGCTGACACCAGGAGAGGACAGCACATCTATTCCTAAGTGACCCTCCCGTGTTGCCAAGATGGTGACAAGCAAAGCAAAGAGTGCATTTTGGAGGACCTGCAACCTCAGAGCAGGAACTGGGAACAAGATGTTCACCTCCCCCTGCACGTCCTGCCTGCAGCAGGTTTGGGTCAGGGGCTGAGATGACAGAAACCACTCCCTGGGTGAACAGTTTGCCAATTCATCTTGCTCCCTGTTCCACAGACACACCTGTGTGAACCCCTCCTCTGCACTGCATTGTGAACGTGCCCTGGGGAAACCTCAAACCTGACAAGCTGTTTGAACACACAAGGACAACAAACCAGGAGGAGATGCAGGTCAGGGATGCTGCTGCAGGATGCCACCACGTCCCAGGGCTAACTTCACCTCATGGCTCCTGCTGAACAGTGTCAGCTCCGTGGAGAGGACATGGCTCTTACTGGCGTCGCCCTGCCCTGCCACCAGCTGGGGTGTGAGCAAGCAGACGCTGGGAGCACACCAGAAGAACACTCCTGGGATGAACAAGCTGCACCATGGTCAAGTGCACACAACAGTGCGTGACAAATGCTGTTCTACAGCCTTGGACAAAACAGTATGTATAAAAAATTCACCTCAATTACACAGAGAGGGGCAGAGCTCCGCCTTGATCTCACCCTCAGCATCGTCTTCTAATTGCATAAAAAAAAAATCCTCATTTAACAACATTTTGCTTTGAAATAGAGCCTTGAGGTCTCGAGGCACTCGGAAAATAATGACCCCACGGCTTACTGAATCACTTCCTACTAAAATATTTACCTTGTGTTTCAAGATAGGCAAAGTAAGACAGAGAGGAAGAACTGACTTTCTTCAAAGCGATGCTCAGAGCCAGAAAGACGTCTCGTCTCTACTCCTGTACTTTAACCCTCAGTCTGTATAACCTGTGGATAACTTCAAGCATCAAACCCACTCAGTAATTGAGAAGAGGTTAGGAAACTCTCCACTGTCAGTCCACGAGACTGCAGCGACAAGCCCTAATATCAGTGTTTTGGAGTAAAAGAAAAAAATTAAAGAAAGAAAAATAAATCAGGAGACTTTACTATTAACATGTTCCAATTAAGGCTGAATATTTGCTGTATAGCAAACTGGCTGCTAATTGCACCACGCTAGGCAGGGAAAAGCTAAGGCTTCCCTGGTAACACATGCCACAAGCACCAGTGTCAGAAAGGAAAAGAAATAAGGGAAGCAACACCAAGAACACTCTTAATCAAAGGCAAAATCAAACATTTTGCTACTGCAGAAGCCTAGAGCTGAAAAGTAAAGCTTCTTAAAACTCAAAGCTCTGTCTTTGGTGCCCTTTACGGGTGTCAGGTGGCACAAGTGCCACCGCCAAACTTTCCGTTTAATTTTCCAGTTTTTAATCAAGCCTCCTTCTGGCTCCTGCCAGCTCTTCTGAGGGTTTAGACAACCAAAGCCAGGCCCTCCTTTTGCTCTCACAAAACCCAGGCATCAGACAAGCCCCCGGTGAAGAGGATCGTCCTCATCGACCCGGCCGTGGGTGGCAGAGCCGAGGCTGAACGGAGGGACGAGCCGAGCCGTGACAAATGAGGGGCCCTCAGACTTGAAAGGAGCTGCAGCTCCACCTGGGCCAGGCCGGGTCTCTGCGCTCCAGCCGTCCCCCAGCAATCACAGCCTGTGGCCGGGACTGCACACAGAGCCTCCTTTCACACCGCGAAGCGGCTTTGAAGCGCTGGATTCCGTAGGTAAGGAATACACGACAGCTGGATTCCATAGGTAAGGAATACACGACAGCTGGATTCCATAGGTAAGGAATACACGACAGCTGGATTCCGTAGGTAAGGAATACACGACAGCTGGATTCCATAGGTAAGGAATACACGACAGCTGGATTCCGTAGATAAGGAATACACGACAGCTGGATTCCATAGATAAGGAATACACGACAGCTGGATTCCATAGATAAGGAATACACGACAGCTGGATTCCATAGGTAAGGAATACACAACAGCTGGATTCCATAGGTAAGGAATACACGACAGCCCCGCGCCCCCCGCTCTGTGATCTGCACTGGAAAGAAGGCGCGCCCGAGGAGGCACCTGCTCCGCTCTTAACTGGAGCGGAAACTTCATTAAGGCCGGGAAGAAACAAGAGCGTCGTGTGCGTTTCTGGCACAGGCGCGGCCCCGAGCCCGGACCAAGGCGCTGCTCCTCCGGGTGACACGGAACAGCAAACGGAACCATCACAGGCACCCAGCCCAACCTCCAGAGGGTGGAGGCACAAAGAAGGAACCCTGACATCAGGAGCTGCTTCCACGGCAGCCACACGTTAATTCTTCACTTGCTTAACACTGCGTTTGAAACATTACTAAGCTTGACATAAATTTAGGATTTGTATTATTATATAAATTTAGATTATATGAATCAAGATAAACACATTAAGAAAAAATAAAAGCGTGCTGATTTAGGAAGTTTATTTTTTTTTGCCTCTTTAAGTCTTCCTTACAGAGTACTTAAACAGAGAATGCATTGGGCTTATGAAACTTTAAAGCCACATTATTTGAATCAGAGGAGTTTACAAAGTGTCCCATTATCCTCCTGCAGTGTTGTGCCTTTCCTCTGTGTTTAATCGAGAACGAGCCTCTTCATTTATACCAAAGTCCATAAACTCCTGTAGGATACTGTGTGATTCCAACTCATGTACTTATTTCCTTGCAATTGCTGCAAATATTTCAGACTAAAGCAAGCTTAAACTACAAACATACGAAATAAAAACCTTGGAAAGACTCATCTCTCTTTTAAATACAAATGGGATTTCAGGAATAGCCTCCCTGCTGTGGAACTCACCCTGTCCAGGGGTGCAACCCTCAATATTAAACCTTACATTAAAGTTCCACCTCCCCTACTTGAGAAGTCACAACTTTTGGAGAGTGTCTCCCAGCCATGAGCTTCAAGAGCTGATGAAGACAACATTTCTCTCCTCACTACCCTGCCAGGGTAAAGTTTATGCTCAAAAACCAGAAGTAAATTGCTTTGCTTTGAGGTTTTCTCCCCTCCTTTCTCCAGAACGGGGATAAGAGAGGTGTGACAACCAGGCCCAGCTACAGGCACTAAAAGCACTGACTGACTGAATGACAGGAAACACCAAAGCTTTACAGTTCCACTCAAAAAGTTAAGCCGGTCACCGAAACAATTTACCGGCACACATTTGGCACGTCAGGCTGGGAACAAAACGAAGATGAGCCCCAGGCTGCCAATGTCAAATGATCTGAGGGTGCAAACTCACGTTTCTTGCCCTTTTGGAACCAAGCACAGAATTGAACTGCTGAATGCAACAAGTCTTTGTATTTTAATCAGGGGGAGAGGGAGAGCAGAAAGGAGAGGATCTTCAACAAGAAAAGCAGGTGGAAAGTTGTCAAAATCCATAGAATTTAGCTCAGGATGTAAACAGCAACATTAGATACACACAGCAGCAGCTAAACCCCAGCAAAGTTGTGGAGAAATGCCCCCACCCAACATCATCCCTAAGCAACACCACGACACAGTTTGAACCCCAGAGCTCCTTGTGCCATGTCCCTCATCCACCACGGCCACACGACCTGGGGAAGCGCTTTCAGAGCCTTCCCCCTGTGAGCTCCCTCCTCTGCTGCACTCGAGCTCCAGGGGAAGACCAATTTGGGTTGGAAAAGACTTCTGACATCATTGGGTCCAACCCTTAACCAGCACTGCCACGGCCACCACTGACCATGTCCCCAGGTGCCACATCCATGGGTTCTTGAACACCCCCAGGGATGAGGACTCACTACTGCCCTGGGCAGCCCCTTCCCCTGCCTGACAACCCTTCAGGGGAGAAATTTCCCCCAATATCCAACCTAAACCTCCCCTGGCACAACCTGAAGCCATTTCCACTTGACCTGAAACCCTTTTCAGAGCACTCATTTATCACCATCCCTCTGCCCTGCTTGCCTGATGTTATTTTGGGGAACCACAGCCTGCCAAACTGCCCCTTCCCTGAAACCTGAAGTCCTGCAGGATCATCAAACCGGAGAGAACACCAGCTTCCTACTCCTAGGATACTGCTTCATGGAATTCTTCAATATTTCTAGTTGACTGGGCTATTTCAGGTCGGAGCTTGCCGAGGACGTCAACTACATTTTAATCCTGGAAGTTCCCCGGTACACAACCTCCTGCTGAAAGGGGACGGGTTTCCAGAAATGGCTACAAAGGAGTGCTTTATAACCCGAGTTTCCCCAAGCTATGTTGAGAAAGCAAAGGCAATAATAAGTTGTTGTTAGCAGAGTTCCCCCAGCTGAACTGACAAAGTTTCCCTCTGGAACTCTTTGCCAGAAGCAATTTGTCTGTTGATCACAAAAGGGCATGAAAAGTGGATGAATGTTGCCTTTCCCTTCCTGTTTTAAAGGCAATGTAAACTATGTGCCCCTATACTGTCTTACAGATGGTAGATTTTACTATGTTAAATGTTAGGAACCGCAGGAAACCCTAGATCAGCTAGGGGTAAAAAAAGGGGAAAGTGACTTTATATTTGCTTTTCAGTTACAATTTCCTTACTTAAAAAGGAGGAAAAAACGCAGCCAGCCTAAACCATCTGTATACACTAAACAAATAATTCTGGAATTCTATAATCTGAGTGAAATTACATAACTAATCCTAGCCAGCAACTTGCCCATGGAATTCCAACAGCTCTAAGTGATGATTTCTGGTCCTCTCTTCTGATGCCAGATTCCAGTTGAACTGTTTTCTTTGCCAGAATGGAGCGGAAGGGTCCGTCATTTAATCATTCCAAGGGCTTGGGATCAGACAAGTAAGGCGAGTTGCAAGGTCTGCATTAATATCAACACTCCAGTGACCTCTCACACCCCACGGCACAGTGAGAACTCAATTCTACATTAATAAACCCTAACACCAAACTGTTAGAAACTCAAAAGACACCAGGTATTACAACTTCCATAAATTACAGCCGAGCTCAAATGGCCCGTACAAGCAATTGTACAGTGATAAAGCCTAAGTGGATGATATTTAAACAGATATTTGATTTACTGCAGAATTTTACATCATGCTGGAATTCAAATGACAATTTACAAGTCTGGAGGAGAGAAATCCCTGTCCCAGCCAAGCGCTGTTTGCAGAGCTCTGTCAGAACAGCTTAATATGGGACCTGTAAGGAAGGAATCCTTGCCCCTGACAGTCTCAGGACACAGCCTTGGAAGCTAAACTATAAAACCTGACATTTAAAAAGAGAATGAACAGGCTGCTGCTTCCTCCCCCGGTAGGAAATAACATCCTCTTCTGTGACTGAAGTCTCATGAACCTCATTTTTGTGCTTTCTGCCATCAAAAAGCAGCTCTGATGGCAGGTTTGAGGGTCTGTCTCTCAGGTTCTTTAGAGATGCACCAATTGTGAAGCACAGAACAGACAGCAGTGGCCGTCTATGACTCTACTGGAATGTGCCAGGGCAGGGGCAGGTGGGACAGCAGGAGGAATTTCTCCCTGGAAAGGTCTGTCAGGTATTGGAAGGGGCTGCCCAGGGAGGTTTGGAGTGCCCAGCCCTGGAGGTGCCCAAGGCAGGACTGGCCGTGGCACTCAGAGCTCTGGGCTAGGGGACAAGGTGGGCATCGGGCACAGGGTGGGCTCCGTGGGCTGGGAGGGCTTTTCCAGCCTCAGGGATCCTGGGATTCTACAAAAATAAGAGCTGAATCTGCAGAGGAGGAATCTTGGGATGCACATTGTTGAAACAAACTTCAGCACCCAAAGAGGTCACAAATTAGACCACACAACCCTCCTATTCCCCAGCAATGAGCAACTACGGATAATTTGGCGTGGAATAAAAAAAAAAAAACCATCAAGGAAAGGATTTATCAAAGAAAAAACATCGCAGGCTTCCAGCAGGATCCAGGAAAACCTCTCAACCAATAGCTGGAGCAGCAGTAATTGTTCTAAATCTATCAATAAAGCTGAGCTGCTCCTTCATTGACTGCAAACACCAATTTCTTTCATAGAGGATTATAAGTTGATGCTCATGGTCTCTCTACCACCATTAGGGTGATAAACAGTGGAGACTACATCAGGATCTGACACGTAGATCAATTCTGGGTCCATAAAGAATCTACACAAGAGGTTCCCGGACAGGGATTTACTGCCCTCAGTTTTTATTCTCTCTCGCTGCTAAAATTACTTCTGTCAAGCACTTACAAGAGTCCAGGGGCTGGGGGGGGAGCAAAAAGAATTAATTTTTCATGTGCTGCTGGAAGAGCCTTTTGAAATTTCGGGGTTTTTAAGGCAAATATGTTGCTGCATTGCAAATGCTGCAGAACAGCAGGTGGGACTCAGCCGAACGCTGAGCCGGCCTCGCCAGCCGCTCGCTACCCAGAGACAGCAATTTAAACCACCAAACCAAGCTGTCGAGATTTCCTCCCAGGGCACTCACAGGCTTCACGTTACCAGCACCAAATTATATTAGACATTTAATTTTAAACCTCAGGTACTTAAATGTAAAACCTTACCACAGTAATAGTCATAAAGCAGTGGGGCATTCCATTTCAGAGAATGGATTTTTCTATTTTTCCCCTTTAATTTAACCAGCACCTCCTGTTTTGTGGCTCTGCCCACTACAAAGTAATTTATCTAATTAGGAGATGTTCACAGCTGCTTGAAAGACAGAAGCCCCAGGAAACCAAAGGTCTGGTTTGGAAGACTTTGAAAAGTTCTCCGGAGCCACACAAAGTATTAATTTAATGTGAAAAAAAGGTGCAGAGAAAAATTGAATCCCAATATGTTATTTTGTCTACAATAAAACCATGTGACAATAAGCAGGATATTCTCCAGTACATTGGCATTTGAATTCCAAAAGATGCTTAGCTTCTCGCTGTACCTGCTGCTTTCACAGTATTAGCTTTTTATGACTAAAATTCAAAAATCTTTTAATGGAGAAAAAAACCCCTGAAATTAAAAAGGGTTTTTCATGCGTCAACTTGCCAACATAAAGGACACTTCTCTGAGCTTACCAAAGATGATACACTGAGAGCAATCAATTATTCCTGAGGTTCTGCAGCAGCTTTATCATAGCACTTCTGATTCTGCTGACCCTTACTTGCCTAAAACTCATCGTTAGTGCAACTTTCCCCCCTTATTTATAAAACCAGCTTTTTTTTTTCTTTTTAATTTTTTTTTCAATATCAGAACGTCTGCCTGAAATGACTCAAGTCAGATTTTTCACAAGTACCCCCCAGTCATGTGCAATTTTAAAATAAATATTTCCTAGGTAATTGTAGCTGTCGTCTCTCTTGAGCCAGAAGTAATCACATGTGAGTGTCAAGTCAGAGAAAGGGACAGCACATCCATGGGAGGGGAAAAGGGTCCCTTCCCCAGGACTGAGGAGCAGCTGGAGCTCAGCAGCAGAAGACAAGGCCAGCAAACGCAGCACTACCAAGTAAAGGGGACGGGAACAGGTTTAGGCACTAGTTCTACTCCTTAACATTTTATTTCCACACGACTTGCAGGAATTCAGTGAATTCTGCACGTTGAAGACTTTCCCCTGCTGCAGCCTCAGCTGTTACCCTGGCACGGGCTGGCACATGCTCACCTGTCTGCAGGTGTGCCCAGGGAGCAGCACTGCTCACACCACACCTCCTCCTGCACCCTCTTCCTTCTCCTGCCAGCACCCAGCGCCTTCAGCTGGCCTTTGAGAAGCTACAGCAGAAAAGAAGGGCGCAAAGCAAATGCCCAAACTTTGGTCTAGCCTTTCAGAAGGGAGGTAGAATTGGGCTGGAGTAAAACAACAAAGCAGCTCAGGAGAAAGGGAGAGAAGACACCTGGTCTTAACTGGGACAGCAGTTTGGCACCCAGGCAGGGCAGTGGGAGAGCTGGGTGAGCACCCAAGAGAACAGGCTGAAGCATTTTACTCATTTTACAGCATCTCTGCCTTTCAGAGAGGCTTCAGTCAAGCCTACTTGCTTTAGAAAATTCCTAGCCAAAATCTGGACTATTTCAGTGCAAGTACCACTGTCCTGGAGGTGCTGCCCACGTGTTCACAGCCCCAGAAACGCACCTGCTTCAGTAACCTGGACTTGGATAGTTCATGCCACTCAGAAACAAGGTAATTGAGATTTTAACCCCTCTGTTCTCATAAAGTGCCACTGAAAAGCTGTCCAGAGCTGCTTAAAAACCCAGAGACAATATCAGGGCTAGACTCAGATTCAAACCTTATACAGACACGTATTACACACTGGCACAGGTTGCCCAGGGAGGCTGTGGATGCCCCAACCCTGGAAGTGTTTAAAGCCAGGTTGGATAAGGCCTTGAGCAATCCAGTCTTGTGGGGGGTGTCCCTGCCCAAGGCAGCGGGGTTGGGACTCTATGGTCTTGAAGGTCCATTCCAATCCCTTAATATTCTGTGATTCTGTAATATATATATATATACGTATAAATAAATGTATGGGACATGTGAAATAGCTCTCATATCCCCTTAACTCTCCATTTTAGAGACAGCCACCAGAAAAAGCTTTCCTTCCCTTTCTCCAGTCCTATTCACATTTCTCACCCTTACCCGTATTTTCACTTTCCTCTCAGATTTGTTTTTCCTCATACACTCCTCTCCTTTTCCCCATTTCCTGAACTTTCCACAGTTTCCCCACCTGCCCATCAAACCCCACGCTCCTGGACACGTGTGCTTTGCTGGTATGAACCACCTGTGCTGCACACCTGAGCCCCAGCCCACCCACCTGGCTGCTCCAAGGATGCTCTCACAGGTGACCAGCAGTACAGCTCTGCCCTTTCCAGGCACTCCATGGGGGCCAGACACACCACATATCACACACACCCTTTAAAAACCACCCCTGTCTCGCTGCTGCAATGCAGCAATTCCAAAGCACCACCTGGAATAGTGTTGGCTTCTTTAATACTGTTAAATGTCCCACTGAGGGAACACTTCAACTATGCTGGGAGTGTGCAGGGATTGGGGTGAGAGCACAGCAGAGAAAGGACACATGGATGAAAAGGCCTGGAGGGCCATTTCCTGCTAATACCTACTGCTAACACCCACCACAGGGCAGAGAAATCAGAATATCAAACCAACAACCCACAGCAGGAGGCTGCCCCATCCCTGGAAGTGTCCAAGGCCAGGCGGGATGGGGCTTGGAGCAACCTGGGCTAGTGGGAGGTGCCCCTGCCAGGACAGGGAGTGGGATGGGATGGGTCTTGAGGTCCCTTCCAAACCAAACCATTCTGCGTTTTTGTAATAATATACCTGAAATTAAAATTAAGTCATATTTTAATTACAGTAGCTCTTCCTGTTGAAAAAAGAATTATAGAATCTTAGAAGGGTTTGGGTTGGAAGGGACTTTGAAGATCATCTCATCCTACCCCCTGCCATGGGCAGGGGCATCTTCCACTAGCCCAGGTTGCTCCAAGCCCCGTCCAACCTGGCCTTGGACACTTCTAGGATCCAGGGGAAGCCACAGCCTCTCTGGGCACCCTGTGCCAGGGCCTGCCCACCCTCACAAGGAAGGATTCCTTCCCAATATCCCATCTAAGCCTGCCCTCTGGCAGTTTAAAGCCTTTCCCCCTTGTCCCGTAACTCCATGGCCTTGTGAAAAAAGAAGTGCTGTATTGATTTGTTCTCTTTTCTCTCATGTCTCTGTTCCCCTCACATGCTCCAGTGTGACACCCAGCAGCACAGCAGGACCAACCCCGGGCTGCACCGTTCCACTCGTCCCTTGGCGAAGGGAATCCGAGCACGGCAGTCCCCGCTCTCCCCAAGGCACATCCCGCCCAGCTCCAGGGTTCTTACCACTGCTAATGCCAGAGTTTGCAATGACTGTTGCCTCGCTCCACTGATCTGCACTGGAGACCGAGTAGGAGCGCTGGTGCAACCCGTCCGGGCGGCTGTTGAAGGACACCAGACTGATCCCACTGGCCATCTGAGACACAGATGTGCTAGTAGTCACGTTCCCTAGGCACAAATGGAAAACAAAGCGTGTCAATAGAGAACACAGCATGCACTTTGCACCACGATGGAGGTTACACCGCCGGCACAAACCCCTCCCTGAAGGCATCGACACGTCGGCCCCGTGGGCAGAGCTTTGGGGCACCACGGACCTCGGCAGCTTAAATCCAGCCAGGAACCTCTCACTAAAGAGCCTGAGTTTTCACCACTTCACCTCATTTCGTTCATTGGAAACACAACCTTCTACCACCCTCATCCTGAAGACGTTCTCTACATGTTACAAAAGGGACTGCGCACAGAAACTGAGTTTATTCCTGAAAAGCCCTCTTCAGACGAGAAGCTGAGGTGGGACGACTAACCTCTAAATGATATCCCACACAAGTCTGTCCCCCAAACAAAGCCAAGAACGCAGCAATGGGGGGGAACTGACCCCAGTGTTGTGAGACCCAGCACAAACTTATTTGGGCTTTTGAACTTCAAACAGTGTCGTGACCCCAAGCACACCCTGGGCTGACTGCAGGTGTCGGTCCTGTGTCTCGCCCCGTGACAACTGTACCTGAAGGCCCATGGCACAAAAAGGGAGACACAAAGAACAGCCTTTCCTCATTAAACACTGGAAATAATCCCGTGTTTTCACCATCCCTGAGGTGTAGGACGTTAAATGCTGGGAGGTGTGTGCAAGGGGAGTGGCAGGGACAGGTTTCTCACCATCAAACAGGACAAGAGTGATCTGGTTCAGCAAATTTTAAAGCAGAAACAATGAAACCCTTTCCAGAAACTCGGGTTCCTGATGGGCTTGCTCACAACTTGCTACGGGCCAAAGTCTGCTCTCCACAGGTTGGGGTTCTGAGCACGTTTTACTCTATTCCCAGCACAGGTCCTGCACATTATAAGGCTACAAAAAATTTACAGTGCTAGTTTCCTTCCTCGTGGCAGGCTCTCAACAGGTGCCCCACAGGTCTTCTGTGGATTGGAAAATACTCTTAAAAAACACACGGAGAGGGAAAGGAACAGACACAATTCTGTAACATACCCTCACACTTTGCATTTCCATTGCACCTTCTACTGATGAGTTCAGAAAAATTAATGAATTAATTTTCAATGCTCCTGTGAGGTTGTTAATTATCTGCTATCATTTCCCCCATTTTTCAGAGGTTAAATGACCCAGGGCCACAAAGGAAGATTGTGGCAGACTTGAAAATAAAACCCAGATCTCCTGACTCCCAGTTCTATCATTATGTCTTTTCCCAGAGCAGCCTTTGGGAAGACAGCAGAGCTTAGTGAACTACTTTGTGTTTATTAGAGTTGGCATAATTGTCCCTTTCTCTCCTCCCCTTTCCCAAGACTAAAGCTCATCCTTAGTCCTTAACACAGATCCATCACGGTATCTGTGCCTTCAATGTACTTACTCAGCCTCAAGAACTTCTGCGTGGTGTCTCTACTTCACTGGCATGAAATACAGACAGAAAAACCAATTTGTTTCATTATGCAAAGTCTAAGGTGGATTTTGGAACCATGTCAGGACCTCCCAAGGCACGAGAGTCCAGAGCAGAGGACTGAATTACAGCTCAGCATCTTAAAACCACAACAG
This sequence comes from Sclerurus mexicanus, assembly GCA_013396755.1. Lineage (NCBI taxonomy): Eukaryota > Metazoa > Chordata > Aves > Passeriformes > Furnariidae > Sclerurus > Sclerurus mexicanus. The sequence goes on along the minus strand of VWZF01001533.1, from coordinate 322,543 downwards.
CAAATGGAAATGTGAGCGACAGTACACGTATTTTGAGGTCTCCTAAAAGAGACACCTCCTTCCAAACGAACCTCCATGATGCTGCTGATGGTCACTTTGATTTTCACAATCCAGAAAAAGTATGAACACCAATAAATTATTGTGATGATCCACCAAATCAAAACAGAGTGGCTGATGTGAATGCCAGAGCTTGAGATCAAACGGACTCCAGAAACTTGAGATTTAGGTCAACACAGACACAAAACAAGCAGCAATATTTCTATGCTGGCACCTTCCCCCCAGTCCACAAGCTTTTGAGCACAAGGCTCCACTTTCTAACCACAACACACAAGTAGAACCTTAGAAAGGGAATATCAAGACTTCTACATCATCATGTCAGCACCAGAAGCTTTACTTTCACCTTAATCCCATCTGATGAAATCCCAACCCCACATTATGACATGAACCTGTGGAGAAGTGACTTATTCTGCAAAGCCAAGATTTTTCTTTTCACTTCACCCTTCTGAAGGGTGTGGGCTGCCAGCACAGAATAGGTGCCAGGTGCCATCATGCAACACTTCGCTGAGCAGAGATGCCACCCAGCTCAGCTCTGTCCTTCCTACTGCCACAGTCTGGCAGCCCTGCAACCCACGCAACCCTTACAGTAATATTTATTCAGGGCTGAATGCCACTTTGCCCAGCAGCTGGGAGGTGTATATTTTCATGAGATACCAGATCCTCAAGCCACAATCCACGGGCAGGCATCAGAAGGGCCAGATTACAGCAAACTCTGTCCTTTCCTCTCCCCCTCCTCCATGTGTTTGGCTCCAGCCCAAACTTGGTACTCACAACCCTCTTTAAACATTGCTATTTCCCAGTGCACTGCTGGTTTATCCCACTAAGTGCAGGATGCCAGGACGTGCATGCCACCACCCCAGCTGGCACGAGGACACCACCCCAGCACGAGGAGCACCCACAGGCAGGTGCTGCTGCTGCTCATGGTGTATTCCACACAGAGCTCCATGGCACAGACTCACAACTGCTCCCACCTGCAATGGGCAAACCCAGCCCAGGCCAACACGGGTCAAGCCCCAGCAGCAGAGGTGCCCCAGTCCTTCAGCAGGCAAGCAGGAGCCAGGGAGACAGAAGAGGAGATTTAAAGGCCCCTCCAGCCCAAACCACTCTGGGATTCGGCGATCCTGTGCAAAGCAAAGCCTGGATGTTGGGTTAGGCGTGTGAAGCCTATACACTGAGCTCTTCCAAGACACATCCTGCATCTCCTGCCCCCCACCCGCACATCTGTATGTACGTAAGCACATCTGTGTCCCCACGGACAGACAGAGCGCCCATTTTCACATCAACCCCGATCTCAGGGCCGGCTACCTGGCCCATTCTGGAGCTGTGAAAGAGTTGCCTCTTCAGACACATCCTAAATGCATCAGCTGGTTGCTTAAGTTGATTAGCAGGGGGCAGTTAAATTACTATGCTAATCCATGTATTCTCAGCACTGTTTCCTTGATATGGATATGTGTATATGCTTACTGGGAAGCCTTGATTAGTTCAAGCTTCAATGTGTCAAAGGCTCCAGATTCTTTCCAAAGAATAATTTTAGCTGTACTCACATCCCTAAAGTGTGGGAGCTGATTTGAAAAGGTACTTACCTCTACCATATGCTATTTTTCTTTAAACAATTTGCATTTCAAAGGGAATATGGCATTTATATTTGAATGAATATCAGTATGTTGCCAGAACTTGTCTCAAATGAGCAAAAAAAAAAGATGCTGGTCTCCTATTGAACAAAAATGTTTTCATCTACCAAAGGAGCATCAAAGGAAGAGTTCCTCTTTCTAGCTCTAGACAGCTTTATTAAAACTATCTTTTCTGATGTTATAAAACACCCCGTTACGGTCCCGCTTACAAAACGTTCAGACAATTAAGTTCTACAAAACCCTTCCAAATTAAGACTCAAGGTAATTTCCAGGCTTGGCCAACGCTCAGCAGAAGAGTCACTAAGAAAAGTGAGCGTGCTCACACAAAATCCAATTTATACACCCATTTATTCAGTATAAATCATGGCAAAGAGCAAGTGAAGGCGAGGCTGGGCACAGGAGGAATTAAGCCACATCAGTAGGTAATGAGAGGCTGAGAGGAACACACAGCCTGGGGGCACAACGTGCCTCCATCTCCCAAAAACAAGGGAGCCACTTTGGCTCTCCCTACATGGTTGTTTGGGGTTTCCACAACAACAGACCATGAAACGCACGGTCAGATGACAACATTTAGCAAGGTTATGAAAATAACAAAAACTTACACAAACATAGGGTACAAGGTGTTCAGGGTGGATCCGGTCAGTAAAAGCCAAAAGATAAAGGCTCTGTTATAAAAGTTGCGATATAACCTGTGATTGAGGCTGATATAAATGCTCCCTTAGACACAGGCAGTAACCTGCCCAACGAAACAGAAACCTCTCAGGGTTTTGTCAGGCTGCCCCTGCAAGGGAGCAGGACTGTGGGCAGCACACCAGCAACCCCTCTTTTGCTGGTTTTTAACCCAATAATACAGTGGGTCACCACTGGGCAGCACAGGTTACTTGAACACTCATCACTTCGAGCCTTCACCAACCACACCACCCGCTTGTCACACATGCGGGATGAACACAATTCACAACCAGACCCCAAGAAGGGAGACACGAGTGACTTCAACACACAGGTGAGCTGCACTTCCTGCCACAGACACATCTGTGACTCCTCCCAAACAAATCAGCTGCAGGAAGTTACACTCCTGAGCGCAACCAACACACCCCTGGATTTATGAGAGGAGCAGGCACTGCACGAGTCCTGAGGCAGAACTATATTTTTCCATGAAGCAGAGAGGCTGAATCAGCCAAGCTGCAGCCCACTGCTCTGCTCTCACCATGGCCAGGTTTTATTTGCACCAAGCTCTTCGTGCTCACGAGTTTTCCTTCAAAAAAAAAAAAAAAGAAAAAAAAAGAAAAGAGAGAAAGGAAATAAACCTCTTAAGGCCAGAGGGCTGCGCTCACCAGCTGTTAGAACTAATGAAAAATACATTAGAGTTGTGGGTCAGGAAATCCTGACTCTTGATATCAGAGGGTTAATTGTTTCAAATCATGTTGGGTCAATCTGTGTTGCAGGAATTCTGCCTATTCTTGAAATGCCCTCTAATTCAGCAGAAGGCACTGTCAAGGAGGTTATGCGGGCTGTGGGATGGCTATTCCCAGCCCAGCCCCAGCACTGCTGCCCCAGGTCTCCTCAGCATTAGGGTGTGAAGGGAGAGGCCCCACTGCTGGCTGCAAAAAGATGGGAAGCACTCCCTTGCTCTGCCCTCAGTTCTGCATCCCACTGAGGAATTAACTCCCAGAGCTGTGCAGAAATCTCTCCAGTGGATAAACCTTTCCTGAGAAGTGTCTGACCATCCAAGCTGTACCTTCTGCTCTGCTTCGCCTACAGATACGAACCTCGGGACCAGGAAAATTTGGGGACGGCTCTTTTGGGTCCCATCAGTTTGCTGTCTCAGCTTCCATCTCTTACAGGTGGATCCTCCCTTCCTCACCCCCTCTGGACATTCCATGCTGCACTGAAATCTGGGAAAACAGCTAATTCCAGTCCTTCCCTCCCCAGCAGAGGAGTCAGCCTGCACGGGAAGGGAGCCCCTGCCCAGGTGTCGGAGCACAGCCTGCCCACGTTCTCAGAAGATCAGCTGTGGGAGCAGGGCTGGAGAGCTCCAGCTTCCATAGCCAGGTTCTGGAGCGAGTAAATTCCCTGAAGTGCTGCCATGGGTTGTGTTTCAGCCCCACGGCAGTGTGGACACAGCACATCTGCTCTGCCTGGGGTCCACCAGGGCTTTACAGTGACTCCAGCTTACTCGTACACACAACAGCGAAGAGGGAGAGGGAGGGGTGGAACTAGACGGTCCTTCAGGTCCCTTCCAACCCAAACCATTCTGGGATCCTGAATCTTTCCGAACCACGCTGGTTCCAGCGTTAAGACTCTCCTTCAACAAGCTGACAATCACTTTCAATACTGTAGCAGACAACTTGCTTGTGGGTTTTACTTATTTTTAAGACTTTTTTTTTTGTCAGAAGCATCTCTTTACTGCACCAGATTCCTAAGGCTAAGCAGCTACTCACAGAGGAAGCCCTTCCATGTCCATCCCCGCTAACCGGGCTCGATGAGCAGCGCGCAGACCGAGCGGGGTCAATACTAATGAACAAACAAGGCAGTGCCAAGAAATATCCTGGCAGTGAAGGACGTGGTGCTGGGAGTATAACGAGGAAAGCTATTATTCTCAGAGCATGCCAAAGCCACACAGCAAGTGTGGAGGAAAATTAAGTCATCAGAGGAGACATCTCTTCTAAAAGAAAGTTAAGCCCCAGATCTTCACCACGGGCTCCTGCTCAAGATCCCCCACTATTTATTCTGCTGGGATCAAAGTGTGTTTTCCCTTCCTAGCAGGCACGTTACTGCTTTCTTGCTAGTTTTAACAAATAACAGTAATAAATAAGGTTTGCTTGGCTGTCTGGGCTAGTCCTGACCGAGGTGACCTGCCTGTTCAGGGACTGCAGCTTTAAGGCCCAGAGGTGAGGGAGTTTTGCACGGGCAGAAGCTCCACTTTGTATTGCTCCTATTTGGTTGCGATTCCTGTTGTGAGCCAGGAACTGAACCTGCAGGAAACCCTTCCCAGGTCGGATGCTGCTGGCGCGTACGGTGGAGCCTGAGGCAAGGGATGGAAAACGCTTGTGGAAGCTGTTATTCATGGAACTGGAACTGGGGTCGGGGTGCTGCTGGCGGGTCTCACCTGTGCTCTGGGTCAGCACTGCCAGCATCAGCCGAGCCAGCCCTGGGAGCTTCCCACAAGCTCCAAGCCCCACGAGCTGCATCCTGAGCCTCTGCGGACGGGGAGGGACCACTGCCAGCATCCCCGCGTCCTCCTGCCTCTTCGGGAGCCGAACAAAGAAACTTTATTTTCGCAAAAGAGACAATAGCTACCAATGTGAGATGACTTTTTTTTTTATAGCTATTGCCACTGTAACAGCAGCTAAGTGAATGCATGTCTGCAGTGTGAGCAGTTTTGATAAACAGCCTCTGCGGGCCACACAACGGGGATAATGTATCCTTAAGTACTGCCAATGAGCTGCCATTCTGCACAGCCAATTACTTCTGTGCGTCTGTCACTCAAAGGAAAAATGACTGAGCCCATTAGATCAAACCTTTGTCACTGTTCCTAATGCACTCTTAGGCCTCATTAATCTGAGGGAGCAGCAACACAGCCGCCGGTGCCTCATTGCCTCCCCCACAACAGGCACACGTGAAGCTTCTCATCTCTCCCCCAAGTGCACCACGTTAATCAAGCTCTCCTTATTACCCCGGTCCCTGTCACGGCGGAGAGCGCTCTCTCTCTTAAATGCTCTCATTATGGTCCATCTTTAGAGCCG